>JASCZW010005252.1:0-346692 GCA_034211315.2 Aedes japonicus
CATATTTTGGCTGAAATTTTTCAAAAAAAAGGTGCAAAATGGGTACACTGAAAATTTATTTTCGTAAATTAGCTTTCACTCGTTTCGTAAACATAGAGTTTCTACATAGAACCAATGTTTCGTAAATTTTATGAAACATTCATATTTCTTGTCATCTAACAAAATGCTATCGCTACACCTTTTTTGTACAATGCACAAAATAAAGTAGATCTGTCAGTCTTTTATGCAACCATCAGAGCGACGTTTTGTTTTTATTGGTAAAAAATTACTCGTAGCTCTTTGTATTGTTTTCGTAGAATGAAAGAATGTTCTTTCTTTGTCAACAAATGCTAACAAATGCTTAATGCTTGTGACAGTTGCGCGTGTGGCATTCAATACGAAGGTAGCTTCATAAAAAGTACAAATCAGTTTCGTTGCAGAAAACAACGAATAGATTTGTAAGTCCTACCTTCGATTTCGTAATATAAATGAAAATTAATTTTCAGTGTACCTGAGTGACTTCCTGAGCAACATTTTGAGCAATTTGTAAAGGATGAAAAGGATTTTCTGCGTCGATTCATCACTATGGATGAAACTTCGGTCGATCACCCTGATCCTGAATCAAAATAAGAGGCTATGGAGAAGTCTGCTCATTGTAGATGAAATACGCGTATCTGGCAAGATAAACAATAAAGGCAGTTGGAATTAAATGGAAATTACTAATCCTTCTTTTCATTTCTAGGATTAATTATATTCTTTCTGACAAAGTAACATATTATTCCATACGACTTGTTTTCAATAGCTTTATGTAAATCTCTGATTAACATTCAAAGAAACAAACAAAAAGAGCCCGGTTAGATCATTTCTAAAATAAATGGAATGTTTGATGACTTTACCACTGCAAAAATATATTTAAAAACAGTCCCATACTGCTTATTAGCCCATGCCAGTCATCTATCGACATTGTAAAACACTGAAACCCCCAATTGGGCCTTGGTTAACATGCTACACTTTGCTCTCAATGTAAATGACACTGAAAAATAAATTGTCGGGAAAAATGTTTCTTGATAAACATTTAATTTTTTTCTTAATAGTCCCATCGGACGGTTTGTAGTGAAAATTACTAATTTTATCCAAGTCACAAACGGTCCGCTTATTTTTTAATCGACTTAAACCTGTAAGTTCTACTTATATAGAAGATTCTTGATGATGATTGCTAATAATAAAATATTGTAGTAATCTTATCTTCGGGTAATAAATATATACATGAAAGTCTATTAATACAAAATAATCATGAGTTATATAATTCGCGTAGATTTACGGCTCCGTTGCTAAGATAATTTGTAACAAGCAAACTGAAGCTAAAGTTTACCAAAGAAAACGGATATCGAAGTTCTAAAGAAAACCTACTGAACTTATATTATCATATTCTAATACGTCATTTTATTATTTTATGTTATGAGAAGGCGAGACGGAGTACCTATGTCGAATATATAAGATCCAATACAAATGATTATTGCGATGCAATGAAACGGAACAGCACTTCAAAGTGTAAGCTATGCTATTCTTTATATAACAGGGTAAGGGGATGTAATGTTAGCCTAGCTCCTTCATTCGGCTTATGTATCAAGTGTGTCATTAATTTAGTGATAATCAACAAAGTTGTTCGCTTCTGAGTTATTGTCGATTTCACAAACTTTTGGGGCTTCATGATTTTACTGGTTATGCTGGACAGATGATCTACACGATTTCAAGTGATCTAAATTTGGCTTAATTGAATCTATATAGTAAGTAATGCAGTCTGGATGTGCAGAAAATAGTTACACGTTACAAACTAACTGTTCACATAGCTAAAATAACAATGATTTTACAAGAAAATCATAGACCCAATGTTGGGTACATAATTTTATGTGGAAATGCATGAATTTGCGGTTGTTTATATTCAAGTGGCTCATCTAAACACAAATCAAAGAGACAAAATTATTGTATAGTGAATTATAATGTTTTCATTATTGAATGGCTGATAAATCATATATAAACATCATTTAAGTGTTTCAAGGCAGTTTAGCTTTAGTTTGATTTGTGAAATGTTGTATTAAGTAAATCCAGTACAGCTTACAATACCGTAATTCATAAAATTAGAAAAAAAACCGTATAGAGACTGCATTTACTAATAAATCCATCGAATGGGACGAAGTTGCATCCACGAATAGACCCAATTTGGTGCCTATAGACCGACATTAAATCCACATCCCTCGAAAGTTTATAGCATTATGAAAATAGTTGGGTAACTTTAAGTAATACATTCTACCAAATGTCTTATCAAACTTATCTTTGCAAGTGTATAACTAGTTGATTCTCGCTTACAGCTTAATAACTTGATGAGTTATAATGAAAAATGTGTTTGCTGGTTGCATAATAGGATGCGTCAAGGGACACATACCCTATTTAATTTCAGGTCAACCAAGAAATTCACAAGTTTTTAAATTTTTTTTTTTTCATAATGCCTATGGTACGTTGCCTAAACTTTGAGGTTCATAATGGATACGCAAGTTCTTTTACAATTGTAGTTAGAGTTAGATTTTATCATTACTCGGGTTTTAAAGATTTACAAAAAAAAAATTCTCGAGTAATTTTCAAACAGATGTTTCTTATTTTGTGAACAAAGAGGAAAAGTACAAATTTGATACCTGAAGCAGTCAGCGGTGGTGCTCGGTGGTGGTAACTTTTCATCGTTTCCCAGCTAACCGAGTGTAGAAATTGAAATGGTTGAAGTTTTTCGGTCGGACAACATTTACGTATGGATACGCATGATGTCTTAGCTTGCTCCCGGCACTTCACATTCCGGATCTTTTGTCCATCAAGGTTATTTGGAAGATTTTGCGACACGAAGACGTCTTCGAACTAGAAGTCAGTACTGAAACTACACAGAAAAAAATAATTAATTTTAACAAGCGCGTAAAATTTCCCCTTGTGTAATTCCAAGCCAAATGAGCGTAAACAACGATATTGTTTGCAAACTTTCATACAACAGGCTCGATTTAGGCGTTATCTGGCTTAATTTTAAATGAAATATCCCAGTATTTTCTGCCAAATCTAGCATTCCCTTTATGTGCATTAGATAACGCAGAAAATTCAGTGTTTCTTTTTATCTGTGTAGTATTTTAGGATACTACAATGTCAATATTGTAATTTTCAGCTATGCCGAACATTAGACACCCGGATCGTGTGAAATATTTAGAGAAACGATGGACCTCCTATCAGGATTTTCTTCATGGAATAGAATCTGAAAATAGTTCGGAATGTACGTTGAGAGAGCGTCCAATGCCTCATGGAAACGGTATGTCTGATTCTGGCATCGTTTCCTCTGTAATTGAGCCAGACCTGGAATCGCCCATGATCATGGAAGTTGCAAGCAATAACAATGTGTTCTGATGATCTCGTCGAGCAAAAACCGAAAACGTTTGATGTTCTCAGATCGCTATGGCACAAGAAACTCCTAGCTTTGAAGAAAGAAGTAAGCCAATATCATATTCTCGAAGAGATGGAAGATATGATAAACGGTACGAATACTACAGGAAAATCGACGTTAATGGTAATTATCAAAAAAAAACTAGCATATATACACCGAAACTACACAATACCTAGTTCGAATTTCTCTTCTATTTGAGTAATTTGAATGGCAATTCATTCAATCCGTGACCTCTATGCAGGAATGAACGACCATTTCCAAATATCATACTTAATGACTGCTAAAATAAACCAAGATGCCTTGGAGAACTTATTCTCAGCCATTCGGGCCCGATGTGGAGGCACCGATCGCCGTTGGAGTGTCTTCGTCGACTCAGGGTAATTATCCTGGGGAGCAACATCCAGTCGGTTTCTCCAGGACAGTCAACAAAAGATCGTTGTACTTGAGAAGATTTCGCGGTGTTTGATGTTTTACGCCTCACGAAGTTGTTTCAGGACAAGATTGCCTACCCAACGATAAGGACGATAATGATCAGTGGAATGATAAAGAAATCAAGAAGTTCAAGCAAGCATGAATGAAAATGCAATCAAAACTTACGAAGACGGTTTGGAACATACATATACCTTTTGCTAGTATTTAACTATTTGTTTGCTAAATATTAAGTTTTGCAAGTTTTTACTAATTTCTAGGCATATTTTCAATATTGATGAAATAATTGAGGAAGTTAAACGAATTTTTCAAGAATTTCTTCCAACACCAACAGATGTTATTATAACCCATTGCTGGGCATCGGGTTCTAGTATCCACTAATTAAAAGCGTTCATTGATGGCTAAAACAGTATTGCAGACCAATCCAAGTTAAGACAGTTACAGTTGAACTTAAAAAAAACCATAAGGTTGATGACCTCATATTTAATCGAATCTACCATTGAAAAATTAGTGTTGCTATAGACGGAGGCATTTAATTTCTAAATCTTACAAAAGGCTATAGGAACTTTGAAGTGTAGAACATAATTTGAAAAAAGCATATCAAAGCATTTACTTCTCTTCAATTGCTCCGTACACTAGATCTGAATTTCAATTTAAAATTTATCAATTTGATTATTATCACAACACACGTTGTTGTTTGCCATTATTTATAAAAACATAAAATAAATTTCAGCAAAAGAGACCTAGTTCAGTTATTACAACTCAACAAACAATATTCTCAACTTTAATGTTGCATACTACATCTTTATCAAGCAGCACGTTGGTATCAATCACCGCTATTTTAAAGTATCCATAAAGTATGGAATTCATCAAAAGTTAAGTGTACAATAAAACTGATGAACACAAATCCTTGAACCTACACTGTTAAGGTGAAAGAACGCTCCACAAAACGCTGAATATGGGCAATGGGCCGAATCAGATCACATCGGAGGGCCCGAAGTGGATTCTTGCGTGAGTTTATTACCGATAAATTATCTTTTAATTTGCCTGGCGCGAAATTGTTTGTCGAGATGACGATATGACGATTGCCTTAAGTGACAAAAGTTTCCTTTCCAAAATGGAGCCGATTCCATTCGTTGCAAACTAGCCCGATGAATACCATTTAAAAACGAACAACATATCTCCCACTTGTGCGGTGTTCTTTATCGGACATCTTTTAGCAGTTATTTCCATTACATTCCGCAAAGTGCTGATTTTCGTTGTTTTTATTGACGCCATTAAGAAAGGTGTGAGTAAAATTAATCCTCGTGTCATGAGTACTACCCTACAAGGTAAACGGAATCACGATGGGGGATTATTTTGAAATGGAACTATCCGGCCTCATATTTATCTCGAATCGAGATATTTCAGTTTAAGCAATTATTTATTAAATTGAAACAACTAGCTGAGCTTGTTGTTGTTCTTGCTATGTAACACGTTCATTAGGTGACGTGTTTCGATGTCAATTGGAGCTTTTGATGGATTGAATCGTGCAAAGTACGACGACGTGATCGGCTCAGCACACACTTTGTCATCTCCACTGTCGTCTTCATGCACTTCTCTTTGTTGCTGAGGTAAGCTGAAATCAAATACACCTATACAGACAAACACAGCCTCGCATTCATCAAAATGTTTGAGAGTGGTTTTTGCGGTGTAAAACAGCTATCTGGAGGAGAATATTTAGAAGGCGTTCACATTTTGATATACGACGACAACTGGTGCGGGATGGCCGACGCGACGACGCGACATCATCGCTCGTTGTGGCTCATTTGTTGTGCTGTGCTGTGCTGCGCATGCCCCTACCACCCGTAACTTCGAGGTGGTACTTCATATTGGCAACGAACCGTCGCTCCGAACACCTTGCTGGTTGATTTGTGATATCGAAAACAAAATGGAGTTAATCAAAAAATCTCATACTAGGTATGTTTTTATTATGGGTGATAATCAAAGTTCAGAAATTTAGTTTCAATGGCAAATCAGATGTACAAATTTTCAGAGTCGTCCAGCATATATATGAATACTAGGAATTTACAGGTTTGATGATTGTTGTGTGTGTTCGATTCGACTGAATAATTTAAATTTGTTGTTAAAAATAATGCGCGCACTAATAAAACAAGCGACCATTTTTGGATGGATAGATAAGAAAGAACGGAAAAAGATATTTTAACAAACAAAATTGCATTTTATTCATTAAAAAATTAAAAACTACATTAAACAAAACTTCTACTCCCAGCCAGTCACGTCAGTAAGTTCCTTGGTCGCCCTTTTGGTCAAACCATCCATTTGGCCACGAAATCATTTGAATATACTCTCTTCTTGCCCCAGAACTTTTCGATTGGGTGCACGTTGGGAGGGTTGGCATGCTTGGGCACCACCGGAATGCCCAACCACTTCATTTCCTTATGCGCCCGCTCCGAGTAGTGGGCCGCCGCCGCCACGTCGTTCTGGTACTTTTTATTGAAGGCGGAAACTTCTGGGAGATGCTGATTAGATCATGCCGTTCACTGTCAGTCAAAAATAAGAGGGGATGTCTCTTTTCACTGATTGTGAGCCACAGTGCCAGTGTTGGTCCTGCCTTCTGCTCAGTCCGTAAAGCCACGGCTATAAAAGCAACACCATGCTGGAGGTGGCTGGGTTCGATTCCTGATCTAGGAATTCTTCGTTGGGGAAATTTCTCGACTCCCTAGGTATAGGGTTTGATTGTTTGCCACACAATAATACTAATGCAAAAATGGTACCTGGCATCGAAAGCTATCAATTAATAACTGTGGGCGTGCATTTAGAACTCTCAGTTTAGAGCAAGCAATAAGCTTGAAACGCTAAGAAAGAAAAATAAAAAGAATAAGAAGAACAGAAAGAAGAAAAGCAACAGCAGTACCTTCTTTGGGAGCTTAATGTGCGCTATGTACTTCACACCGCTATATTTCTTTTGCCGGGGAGGTTAAGTAGCTTTACCTTGCCCCTCGTTGCCGTCCAACGTCTCGTCTTCCATAACGACTACCACGTTCCGCTTCGCCGGAAAGATTTCTTTGACCAGAATCTTCAGGCGTTATTTCTAGGTTTCCGCTAGGTTCTCCACACGGCTGGCATGGACTGTCGCTTCCGCAAGTGGATATCCTAAATACTTCTTGACCCTCTGGCCGGTCACACCAACCTTGCGGCCCAAAAACCGGAAAGAAATGGCCACCTTACCTTCGTCTTCCGTTTGAGCTTCCGTTGAATCTTCCGGCAGCTTAAAACGGTCGAACCAGGCTGCCGCTCGATCGACTTTGCCTTCTCGAGAAGTGCCAGAATCTTGTTCATTTTTCCACGATTGTATCCGACACGAGAAAGGCCACGATGGCCGACTTTTTAAGGCCCGGATGGAGCAGGTGGTACGAACAAACCATAGATCGAAGTAAGCTCACTATTCTCGCCATAGCTGCCGTAAACAAATTAATGGAGCTTTCAAATTTTCACAGCAAGGAATCTATATAGAAATTTAATGTCGACGGTAAATCACAGTATACAGTAAAGGCTGGAACGCGCAAAAGTTGGTTGACAAAAAAATTGTTTTTGTCAGTCAACATTCATAATACACAAAATCTTCTTATATTTCTTTTGGTAGTTGAATTCATATATTTAATGGAAAAAATGTTCGTTTATCTTTTGGTTTGCGAGATCCAAATAGCCGTGCCTTCCGCTTATTCCGTTCCATTAAATTTTGCACAGTGGTCTCATCAGCTTATTTGCCGCCGAACGCCAGTTAGATTTAAACTGCTGCTCGTTTTTCCTTGGATTTATTAGTTTTGTAAGGGTCCGTTTGACCAAGGTCCACTACCATTCGATAGGGCGAGATTCAGGGCTGTTGGGAGGGTTGTGATCTCTGGGTATCACAACCACATTGTTCGCATCGTACCACTCGATTGCCTTTTTCCCACAGTGGCAACTCGCCAAGTCCGGCCAGAACAGCACAGGTCTACTGTGGTGCTTTAGGAATGGTAACAGCTACTTTTTCAGGCACTCCTGGACGTAGATCTCTTGATTGATGGTTCCCGTAGTGATGAAAATGCCGCTCTTTAGACCACACGTGTTTTTGGCCTGCCAAACGAGGATTTTTTCGGGAACTTCGACAGTTTGATGGTATTGAAAATTTCGGTCACCTTCCCTTTTCCTGATGCGGTATAAAACTCCTGCTCCGGAAGCTGCTTGAAATCCGCCTTCACATAATGTTCGTCGTCCATGACCACACAGTCAAACTTTGTGAGCATATTCGTACACAGCTCTCAGAACCGCTACTTTGCCAACGTTTTTTGTTTTTGATCTCGGTTCGCCACCTCCGCCTTCCTAAACTTCGACAACCCAGCAAGTATCTTAGCCCACTGTACAGTAGTATGGGAGACATTGAGCTTGCTAGCGAAGTCCCGGATGGAGAGGTTAGGATTCCCCTTATATTACGCCGCCACATTCTTCGTCGTCGCTGCCACGTTCGGACTACGATTGCCGCCGCATCATGGCGGTCGATAGACGCTCCCGGAACACTTTTAAAACGTTTGTAACGGTCGATTTGGCCACATCCAGCAATTTTGTCAACTTGGCGTGTGAGAACGTCGGATTCTCTTGCAGCGCGAGCAAAATTTTGACACTCTGCTACTCATGCTTGGGCGTCATTTTGAAAACTGGTGCCAACCATTGTATACACTCAACTTCCGAATGGAGAATGCTTTTAAAATCCATTATCAGTAGAAATACACAAATTTGAAACTGACCAATTTTTGCGCGTTCCAGACTTTATTTAGAGTAATTCATGCAACGAATGATTGTTTAACAAGTAGCAAAAGAAGATTACAGCGTCAACTTTTCAAAACGGTGTGCTTTTTCTATAATTAAAACCTTTTTCCGCTGATTTCTGTTGCTGTACCCAAGACAGCAACAAGACTCGGCCGCCGGGTAGACGTAGATTACGTTAAACCGTTTGATGCATTAACAAGTTTAATATGTTAGATAAGTCAGTCCTCAATCGGGTATCGTAGCAAAATAATGGAACGTAGGTGCTGTTCTAATGGGACGTTGGATTGTTATAAGTACTTTAGTATGATAGAAAATTATATTATTCACACTTAAATAATCATTTGTAGACACTCATATGATGAAATGGAAACAGTTGTGTTGACTGCAACGGTTGTGTTGCTATGATCGACCAGCTGGAGATAATTATCCTTATCGCGTTATAGATCCTGGAGGTTATGTTTAGGAATGTAAAGTAAATAATTAATGATAATTTTGATAGATGAACTGAAACTCGCGCAAATCTCCGTACGATAGAAGCAAAAACCTCAAAAACATATCGAGGAATGATGAAGTCATTATTGAGCGCTAATGACTTAAGCATTTCTCGATGTGGTCTCGATATAAATTGCTTATTTTTTTAAATTTTTGTTTCATATGCTATTTTCACCGTGAGCTTGCTCGATTATATCTGCGTATATTGGAACAATGCACACGCTCGTTAAGATCTACTCTAAATAGAGAAATTTTCACTCAGTTTTGATTTACTTGCCAAATGTCAATAACGAAGAAACTTAAAACAAGGAAACTGAGTAACTGATACTCTGATTGTAAAAGCACCATACCTATAAAAATAGAGTAATTATGATAAGGATGTCGAAATCAAAAATGCTTTAAGCTGTCACATCTCCTCTTGTGGAAACTTTGTTCTGGGAAATGTGGTTGATTTAAATTGCTCGGAAACAGCCATATCACTTATACTACAAGAGTCCCGTCGGACGATCGCCGTCAAGCTCTTCCAGTGCGGACGATCCGGAAAAATCAATTATAGTAATAAAATAAAATAAACTATAGACTTAAAAAATATAAATTATGGAATTAAAAATACTTCGTCAGGGCGCATCGGGTTTTAATGTAAATTGGTAGTTGTAATTCAGATTGCTTCATCTGCAAAAATTAGATACTGAGTAATGTTTACTCTAATTTTGACAGGTGACCTATTCTTTTAAAAATGAGTTAGCCTTTAAGTACTCTAATTATTGTAGTGTCCCTATTTTCATGGTTATTTTACCAATATATACAAAAGTCATCTTGACTATGATTGAATTGTCGGTATAACGACAGAATTCTCTACACGCTCGTTGGTAGTCACTCAAAACTGAATGGAGAACGACTCATTCGAATCAAATACAAATCTTTGTCGGGGCCACAATATTATACGGTGCGTGAAAGAAAAGTATTGAATAAGTCTGAGACTTTCATTCAAATTGTTAAGCTATGATCTGGAAAGCTATGTGTAGTTGTGATAAGATTTGGCAACACTTCATCACAACTGCTTCGATGAACAATGAAATTTACACCTCAGAGTGCCTACAAAAACGCCTTCTACCGGTGATTACTGGCGATTACGCGAAATCAACGGTAGAATGGTATACTACCAATGATGTTAAATTCGTTCCAAAGGACATGAACTCTCTTAATTGCCCGCAAATTCGATCAGTTGACGAATTTCGGGGCATTGACGACGGTCCATCTTATGAAACATGTTTCGGCATCAAATACCATTCAACCAAATATTGGAAGAAAGTGTCACAACTTGTCGGTAACAAGTCTGTGCTAAATCTTAAGAAAAACGTTCGCAAGAAGGTGCGCCGTGTAGCGTTCAATTTCTAAGTTCTAAATATTGAGAACATTAACCTGATGTGCTAATCTAATGTTAATAGTATATCAAAGGAAAATGGAAATTCCAAACTGCGCGTTATTCCTGTTTTTTGTGGAAGGATCCTTGAGACGTTTAAATGATGTTCATTCATCAGATTTCCAAATATGCGATGTAACAAGCCAGAATTTTGCATTTAAGTGAACAAAATCTTTCCACGAACATTTTCTTGATTTCCTTCCATAACAGCCGGAATCTCACTGACAAATGCACAACCGAGCGAATGTATACAATACACTCCAAAGAGAAACTGGGCAAAATTTTGATAATTTCGGTCAAGTATGAAAAAAGGTTAGGCAAGTTTGAAAGTGTCGCAATAATTATGGTCGCACTCTTCAAATGTAAGGAATCAAAAATTTTAAGGATTTAAGTTGCTTGTGTCTTATAATGTAGCTCGATCAACTCGGACTATTAACATACTCGTGAAATTTCCCTCGTTCAATTGCAAGCCAAAGCAAGCTCAAGCAATGAATTGATTGCTATCTTTCATACAACAGATCTAAGTGAGATCTGGCTTGAATGTACATTTGATGTCCCGTAAATTTACGCCAAAACTAAATATTTCTTTCAGCTAAATATTCCATCTGCTGCTTAGAAAGCCTCCAACACCATGCTGGAGGTGGCTGGGTTCAATTCCCGGTGCGACCTAGGAATTTTTCGTAAAGGAAAATTGCTCTCACCCTGGGCATCGTTGTACAAACACACAACCATACTAATGCAAAAATGGTACCTGGTATCAAAAGCTTCCAATTAATAACTGTGGAAGTGCACACTAAGTTGAGAGCAAGCAATTTTACTGTGACAACAATAAACTTGAAACACTAAGAAAGAATGGAAGAAAGGACTATTATAGGTGCATCAGCATTATACATCCTTGAATACCACCAGCAGAAGCCACATAGCTGTTCAGTTTATTATTTTTAATGCGAGTCATTAGTGTTTGAATTAAAAGTTAGTATTCTAAGTGATGAAAGTAATTATTGGTCAGTGTTTCAAAACACTGAATCTTTTTTAAAACGCCAAACCCGCAGTCTCAATCAAGATACTACATTTATCATTTAAGGCCCAAAGTACTCGGACCAAAGATATTTCATGCGATTACTCTGCCATCTGGCGATGAACCATAGCAACCCTGTTGTGTACAGCAGGGATGCCAGATATTTTTTCCAAATATCTGCGATACAAATTGGAAATGTCTGAGAATGTCTAAAAAAATCTGTAAATCGTTGATTTTTGAAAATGAAACTTGAGTCAACAAAAAGACGTAATTAGAGAGCGAGTTATGTCATATTCGCTATATGTGTGATTATGTAAAGATTCCTGCATCTATTTCTTGGATCGAATGCAAACTTACATAAATGCTTCATATTTTTTAAGTATTCGCATAGATGACACAATTTTTCAAAGTTTTTTTTCTCTCTATAACGGTCTTTCCAGTTTTGTATTTTAAAATAAAAATTTTATTTTCATTAACAGACACTTTTTTTCGTTGAAAAAATCTATCCATTTAATAACAATGAATTGCAGAGTCAATTTTCCGTAACATAAATTAAAACGTTCAATTCAAAGAAAACTATTTTTATTTCATTAATAAAAAACAGTGTAGTTATGGTTAAACTTCTGGTTATGAAATAAAATGTTTGCGTTTAAAAAAAATTTTTATACCCAATGTTGAGGGGCTGTCAACATGCGTTTCTTCGATTTATCTCTCGGTGTTAAAAAAGTGCATTTTATAATTTTATTTAAATATTATTGCTATTGTGAATTGCAGGGGAACGTCAAAAAACTTGAAATGTGAAAGAAACTGTTGGGGAACGCCAAAAGATATTGCATCCAGTGTTGCGATACTTATTACTTATTATGAAGTAATATCAATACTTTGATTAATGCACTTTTTTCCATCTTCCAAAAATTTCATACATTCCATTCAATATTGGTGAAAGTTTTAGTAATTATTAGCAGATTTGGGAAAGTTCCACGAACATTGTGATGAAAAACTGTTTGTAATTTTTTTAAATATATATTGTTGAAACTTTTTCCGTAAACTCGGCATCACTGCATTAGCACAAAAGCTGAACAGTTCTGACAGCATCTGGTAAACAAACACAAAACCATCCAGTATAAGTTTTCCTGTTGCAAGGTTGGAACCTCCTCGTTACAATATTCAAACGATTACGGTAAGCTTTTACACTTTTTTCAATAATCTAATTGCAATAAATGTAAACTAAATTTATTTGCAGTTGTGCATTTCAAAATGGTCAACAACAGCTTTGAGCATCGAGCTGGTTCCGATGCAGGAATCGGAGAAAACGATAACACCAGTAATTTCGAGGATATAGAGTATCTGGATGAAGCGATAGATTCCGATGCTATATCATCAACAAACGAATAAGCTCTTAAACATTCTTCACGTCCAAGCGAACGACAGGGGTCAATTCGAGCAACAGTTGTGGGGTATAGCTCGTTTCTCAGGCGAGAAATTTTGCATCAACGTGCCGAAGAAGGATGTGAAGAGCAAGCGGAATGGAGTCCCGTAACGAAACCCTCTTGGGAGGACAGAGAAAAGTTTTTCCTGCTACAGCACAAACGGAGTATCGTGCGACTTTCGGATCTAAGTGATGACTTTTTAGATAGTTTGAACGGGCTCACGGTCAAAATGTCCATCCTAGTTTATTCCAGACCAAATAAAATTTCTATTGGGTTCATGTGCGGACAGTAACCGGGAAGAAAAACGAATAATATTCCCAATGACCGGAAATATCGCACCATATTAGAGTCGAAGAATGTTTTCCGTACAGTATCGCTAGTTCTGCTACTGGCTTTTGTAAAATGTAGTATCCATATAACGCGTGATATTTAGTCTTTTCCGATGCATGTCGCCGTTAAACTTGGTCAACCAGAAGACTGATTCGGTTTTTTGTTTCTCTGATATTGCCCTGAAAACAAATGGTAATATTTCTACTATAGATATTCCCCAATAAAAAAAAACTTACTTACAAAAGTATGCTAGCTGGAATGAAATAAATTCTTGCGACAAAAACAGATGCTCAGTGGCTGATACTCGAAAATATGTTAAAAACGATGTTTGCTCAAGATACTGCAGCACAACCAAAACAAATGACTAACATTGGCAGAATCGGCACCGGAAACAAATTGTCAATTTGACAGCAATGTTTGACATAAAACAGGTGACAGATCACTGCTAACATTTTACTTGCAAAGTGTCTGCAAGTTTCTTGCAATTCGCGTTTCGGCAAAAATTTGCAATATATTGTGTACGTATGTTTGATGGAGTATTGAGTGTTATTTTGCGTATTATGTGTTGAACGCAGTATTCCATTCTAGTATAATAAATAATATTTTTGCTCTGACACTGACTCTGGACTTATGAAGCTGTACCTTATTATAGGTATATATTTTTTAAAGCTTGCGTTTATGACTAGAAATAAGAAGAAACAATATTTTTTTCCATTTAATTCCAACTACGTTTGCTTATCTTTACAGATACGCGTATTTCGTCTACAATGTGCAGACTTCTTAAGTGTCTCGTACTAATAACTCGACTCGACTCAACAATCAAGTTATTAGTACGAGACACAGTAGACGAAATACGCGTATCCGTCAAGATAAGCAAAGGTAGTTGGAATGAAATGGAAAATACTAATTTTTCTTCTCATTTCTAGCTACAGGTATTCCACCAAACAGCTCAAACTCTCTAGGATTGCATTTATAGTTTAGTTGATAGATAGAGTTGATTGCTTTTTGGCTAATATACTCAGCAACCCCTTTTCTACAGAACTTCTTAAATATGATTTGTATTGATTTTCATTATGACTTAATTGCAATGAACCAGTATTACCAACGGTTTGACAGTAATATTCATGGTGATAATAGCAGTGAAGTTTATTGTATTTGAATTGTATTGTTTTTTTGTGGATTTTTGAATAAGAAAACTGCATTAATAAAACCCATCTCTCGAACACTACCATTGATAGAGACTCCATGTTACCCTCGGAAGGAATACGCTGCTTATCTCCGGGACCATAGTGTCTTCAAGTGGCCCACCACTTTTGTTTCCTCAAGGATTACTACTTTAAAAATAAATTATACCTACGCTATTTTGAAATATTTCAACAAAACTTCTTCCCGGAACTACTGTTCAGATTGTCGTTCGTTCTAAATCCGAACTTCAGAGGATACCTTTATTAGAAATTTAGAAAATATTTCAAAAATCAGTAAAAGTCTTCAACATATATAAAATGCTTGTATCGTTAAAAAAGTCTGCAACGAAAATGAAAAGTCTGCAAATTTACAGACATGTCTATAAATATGGCAGCCCTGGTGTACAGACAAAAAGTAACAGCGTTTTTCAGTTGCTTTTCAGAAGCAGTGGCGAAAACAATCAATCACCTGATCAACGGATACCTGATTCCAACCACTCGACAGTGCTGCACGACCGTAATGTGCAGCAGAAGTGGGAGAGGAAGACCGAGGGCAAGGTGGCCTCATAGTTCCGCGCCTTAATTCGAGAGGTTGGTCAAACCGGCCAAACGGTGAGAAAATACAGTTTTTCAAAATTTTCATAAGAAAAAGCAGACAATTCTAGTGCTGTTCTTACTCTGTTATATTTAACTCTATAGACCTTTCAGACGATAAACCGCATTTTAATTTATGGACTACATCTTATTTACATCTGTACCAAGGAGCTACAGGAACGTTCCTGGCTTATGACAATCAACGAAGTGCGGAACATGTTCTCAAACCCATTTAACCAGGACCTTAACAGATCGTTTGGATTACTTAAAGCTGTCACAAGCATTCCAAATGGCGCTCTACATAGATCCCCGTTTGATTTTTTTAAATTCAAAACTGTTTAACGGCGAAGAAAAGCTACATATTCAGGTATTTTTTTGTTAGAATTGTGATAACATATCAGTTTCAATAAACATATTAGAACTCATTCGCTAAACTTTTCTATCGGTAATGTGTTTGAGCATTGCACCTGTGCCAATAAACTAATATTTACGTAAACCCTTAACCGTTTACACGCTTAGACTTGCCCCAAGGACACTATGCACAGAATCCACAAACTTCAGCCATTTACATATTCTGGATCATCAGGGGGAACAGATGTGAGCAAATGCTCTCAGTTTGACGATTTTCTTACCGAGCTTAATGGTGGAACTCTGTGTGTTAGTTTTTCGAGTGATTTGCGTAGGACGTTGTGAATAGAATCCCTCTCTTAGTGTGTTATGGTCGTGTTTCTGTAGATAGATTGTGCGTCGGTAGTTTTTTCCCCATTTTTATGTTTTTTAGTGCCCCGCTCCCGCATCCGGACGAACTTTCCAACATCAGAAGAGGAACATTGGTGAGGTCGTTTCATATTATCAAAAATATAAATTAACTATATAATAATGTACATTTTTGATTCTGGAAGTGTGAAAACTCTTTACATATCCATTTGATATGCAAAGATTTTCGTGGAGGGCTGTGTACATGAAGATGACCTCAGAATGTACGTGAAGGAACAGGCATTCTTGAAATGGGTCGTTGGATTTTCAAAATAGAGCTGTCACCTTCAATCTCCAGGGCTAAAAATGTTTGCACATAGTGATTACATATAAATTACTGAAGAAATGCAGACAAGTTTCTTCCATAAAAGCACTGCCGGTCAGTAGGAGATTGATTGCAAACACACACACACACACACACACACACACACACACACACACACACACACACAACTCTGTCGAAAAGCAATAATGCGACTTCTTCAAAGTTTGCCCAGCAACTGAAAGCGTTGGATGCAGAACCACGTCAAGATTTATTATTTGATGTTCACATGGAGCTCATAGGTAGTCAATGTTATGTTGCCTGAAGAAAATCCACACTTTTGAGTTTAACGAGCATGAATTTTATCTAGACTGGTTGCTGCAACGGCTAAGGCCCGTGAAGCTTAATTTGAAATTGAACTAAAGCGTTGATGGATAATTATGCCATTACCACCCCTGGCCCCTAAATTCTGAATGTTAACCCTTCGTTCTATTAAATTCTTGAGCTTTCTGTACCACATCAAGTTCCACCATCTGAGGTAGACAACCCAATGTGCCAATTCGAGATATTTTGGCTGTACGTGATTTGGAGTACATGAAACTCATTTATGTGTTTTTGACTAACATTAGCATTAGATTGTAGTTAGTTTAACCTGTATGTTTAGTATAAGTTTTTTTTATATGTGTATGTGTGTGTGTGTTTCTTTTTCTTTTTCAAGAAATGTTCAAGTCAAAAGAAAACCATAAGTTGTATAGTTATAAGTGTTTAGATAATTTTGAATTTAAATTTAATGTTTTATGTAAACCAGACTTTAAATTCCCACCCTCCTTCCCATCCGTAATTTGTAATTCCTATTAACCTCGAGACGGCCGCGAGTAATCGGCTTTATCCTCGTAACTTTAGTTTTAAGATAAATGATGTATAAAAATATGAAAATTTGGCTCTGTAAAGTTAATTCGATTGAGCCTGTACAAATAAATGATTATTAAAAAAAAAAAGTTCCACCATCAGGTTCCTTACGGTATCCTCGGATACGCCCGCCGTGGCGATTCTCCATCTTCTTTTGTAATCATCGGTACCATTTGCTTTCTTCTTAGTTTCGAAGAGTTTTCGCTTAACTATAGCCCAGTACTTCTCTATTGGGCGAAGTTCTGGGCAGTTTGTTAGATTGGTTGTTTTGGCACGTATTTGACCTCTTCTACCTTATACCATTCAAGAACGGATTTCGCATAGTGACACGAGTCCGAATCAGGCCAAAGCAGAGCTAGAGAGTCGTGGCTTCTGATAAACGGTAGCAACCGCTTATACAGACATTCTTTCTCGTACAGATCCTTATTGATAGTGCCGGTAGAGACGAAACTTTTCGATTCTCGACCACAACTACATATGACCTGCCAAATCAAATAATTATCTGGGAATTCGGACAGCTTCTTTGTCTGGAAATGCTCGGCAACGGCGTTCCTTTGCATTGCGGTATAAAAAACCAGACCCGGAAGCTGTTTAAGCTCTTCGAGCTCGTATGTTTCGTCATCTATTATGATACAAGAAAATGTTTGCAAAAAATTGGTGTAAAGCTCCTTAGCAGGAATTTTTGCAGTGAAATTTTGCTTGTCATCACAGTTGGGCACCTTTTTCACTCTGTGCGCCTTCAGTCCTTGCCACTGCTTCACTTTTTGTACGTATGATTTTGACTTCCCAACTTTGCTAGCTCCATTTCACACAGAAAGATTGCATTTTTCTAAATAATGGGTACCACCTTCTTGTCCATTTGTCGGGAGAAAACTTTCCGATTTCCAACCTTCCGATCCACAGTCAGGCGCTGGTCAAATGATTTTCAAACACGAAACACGGTACTTTTCGGTAGTTTTAGATTCTTGGCAAGATCGCATAACGATAAATTCGGATTTTGCTGCCGTTCGTACAAAATGCATTTGCGCACTTCCACTCGATTTGACGCCTTCTTACTGAATGTAACAAGAATGTAAACATGTTGTACCACGAAATAAAGTGGAGAGTTTCAGCTGTCATATAAGTGAAACGTTTCAGCAATCCGTGAAATAATTCAAAATCTACACCGAAAGAAAAGTGTCCGAAATTTAACGTAAACAGGCTTTACGTAGTTATTATAACAGCCATCCAAAGAATTTAGACCAATAGCACCATGTATGATCAAGATTTTGCAGCACTTATTGGTCCTCAAACGTCAGCTCCCAAATTTAACGCAAAGAAATTCACAAACCATTAAAAAAATAACAATGCGGCACCATAATCGTCACCACTAGCTCACATCATTGCTCAACCACATTCCCACAACCTGCTTTGACAACCAATCGATAACGGCTCGAGCGAGGGGGGTCGTCATCTTGCATTCCCACAGTGTGTCCATTCCCAGCGTGGATGCCTTACATTTCTCTCCTTTTTTTAACGAGTAGTTCAAATGCTAATTGCAAAAGTGAGATGTTACGGTCGCTAACGAGACACGCGTTCACGGTTTTGAATTTCCACCACGAGGCCACGACGCGGCTATCGGACTCCCCATCCCCATATGTGTCGTCCGACCGACCGACATTCAAGCATGTGCGCCCATCGAGCATTCCAATCGGTGAAATATGGCCCCGGTGGTGGTTTGGTGGCACTAGTAAAACCCCCGGGGGAAACAGGAGACAAAATTTCTGTCGAACAGGTTGCTCACGATTCGAACACCACTTGACTGCCCACCGCCTGAGAGCACAGATGCCCATGCCCATATAATGATATTTCCGAAAATAAATTATGTTTATTTAGATGCTCTTCGTTTTGCCAATGCCATCCATCCATTGCAACAGCAGTGAAAGTGTGAGGTTCCACGGGGGGAGGCATTCGCCCCATCATAATTTATTGCTTATTAATTTATCAGACTAGGCCAGTCGGGGCCAAAGCCGGCTAGCTGAGCTCACGGCAGGTTGGTGTTTACAACTTCACACTTCTTTTCAGCAGGCAGCTTGGCAACACATTTTCGCGCGAAGACGCGTCTGCATCGTGAGAATGGTGGAAAAAATTCGCAAATTATGATTAATGGCTGTGGATTTCACTTTGTCTAGTTTCGGCAATACGAACAGTGGATAGCAAAATGTATAAATTATTGGTTTTCGAAAATATTTTGACAGACACGTATCTCGGAATGAAGACGGTGATCAATAAATCGATTGAACAGATAGCAGTGGACATTTTGAGGAGGTGACAAGCATCAGCAACCCATCGTTGTGTATTTGGAAGCATATGAGTTGAGTAAAGCAGACAGTTGAGTGTCAAACCATGATGAAAGTAGATAGTCTAACTGAAGAAAACGTTCACACTCAAGCAAGAAAAAACAAATGAACTTAATTCTGTAGATCGCCCCAACCGATTGACCTTCCGTTTCAGTAAATCAAACCATGACCAATTCCATTCTGTTCAGATGGGGAAGAAACAGTCGCAACACAATAACAGCGATAAAATAAAAATCCAATTAGTACAAGATAAAATTATCCCATCAATTTAATATGAAAATTGTACATTTTATGCTCGCTGATGCACTTCTTTGCAATCGTCGCCGTTGTCGTCGTCCCTGCAAATGCGCGTTGAAAGCCTTTCCTCCTTACAGCGCTGGGATATGGACTCTCTTTATTGCCCTCCCTTTCTATGCCCGAACCACTGCGGCGGATCGAGAAGTGCCACGAATGGATCTTTCGGCGTATTTAACGTAGGGTAAGGTGGGGCATTGTAATTCGTCTTGATAATGTCTTAAATTTTAAAAAAATTTCACCAAATAACATTTAGTAAAAAGTGTCTCATTGGTGTCAAAACGGATAGTTCATTAACATCTAAATTATTCTATATCCAACTCCAGCTTTGGATGACAAATGAAAATATGAAACTCCTTAAAAACTATCACAATAATCATCCCTTCTTTTGACGTTTTAAAGTTAAATGTTTGCATCCTGACATAGTTCATTTGGGGAATTTCGCCTCAAAACAAACGTTTGCCCCATTTCACTCTACATACCTCCCGAAGAACAGAGCTCACAAGCTGGCTGGCAAGTGGAGTGAACAACTGCAAAATTGTATCGTAATCTTATACAAATATTTCATTTTCGAGCTGAGGTGGCTCCATATTCTAGATACTGCCATCAAGTCAGTGCGTCGAGGTGCAACCCTAGCGGAAACTTATGCTCCGAAAGAGAACGGTGTCTACATTCGTTGCGCACTTACAGGACACTCATTCCAGCATAGCGCTTCGTCTCTGCAGCCAGCGCTCCAGAATAAGTGCAACATAGAAGCGCTGCTGCAGTCAACTACAACACTAAGACGACCTGCGAGACTAACGAGAAGAATGGACCGTAGATAAAGGAATAAAATTAATAACTTATAGAAATAATATATTATGACAAATTAATCTACCATATAATATTCCGATGTCATCTTTCAATACAAACACAATAAATATAATTTATAAGTGAAGATAGTGTAATGGGAATTCACATGCTCGCGCGACTGGACAGACGATTTGATAATTCTCGACGGTTCTGGCTGCACCTCAAACCATATTCCGGATCATCTTCTGGTGGATGATGGGGAAATGGTACGCGGGAATGTACCATGATTTCGAAATGGAATTGAAGAAAGATGCTGGAACTCATAATTGAGTGCTATTTCTATTCGCATCACTCCCTACAAGATACGGAACGAAATGCAGTCGTCTAATTTTGTGTCTTATGCATGTGGGAAAGCAATTTAATCAAACAGGGAAAAAAACTGAAAATCGACATGGAGTTTTCATAAGGGCCAATGTCGCAAACGTAAACAATGGCTTCTTTTGCGAATTTCTTGAAAATGCTAACTCGCTCAAGTAAACTACCACTTCTATTATAAAGGAGAACTCCTGTTCTGTACAATCATCGTCATAATTCACTATGATTAAGTTAGCATTCTCGAGAAATTTGAGGAAAAAGTCATTGTTTACGTTTGCGACATTGGCCCTTATGAAAACTTTTTGTCGAAATGTACTAAAGGGTGTTCCGATCAAAATTTAGTCGAACAGTTATGTGTGAGTCGATCAAAGTTTTCATTAATAAGTCAAATTCTTATTCTTTTTCAAGCTCAGGTAATACAGAATATAGGAGAAATATTCAGCTAAGCTTCCTTTTTACCAAATGTGAATTTCCTGGCCTTTCGTTTAACTCCTGCCATAAGATTTTGTACAATCTCCTTGTCCACTTTAGTCGCCGCAGAACGCCAGTTTGCCTTGAACTGTTTCTCGCTCACAACAGCTTTTTGAGTCTTCTTAAAGTCCCGCTTGACGATGGCCCAATATTGTTCGATTGGGCGGAGCTCTGGCATGTTGGAAGGGTTCTTGGCCTTGGGCAACACTTGAACGTTGTTGGCAGCATGCCACTCCATGGCCTTTTTGCGGTACTGGCAAGATGCCAAATCCGGTCAAAATAGAACGGAACAATTGTGTCGCTTCAGAAAAGGCAGTAGACGTTTTGGTAGGCACTCGCTCAGATAAATTTCCTGGTTGATGGTCCCGGTCGCAATGGAATCGTTGTTCTCCAAGCCACAGATGCAGATGGCCTGCCACACCAGATATTTCTTCGCGAACTTTGACAGTTTAATGTGCTTGAAAATATCTGCCACCTTTCCTCGTCCGGTTGCCGTATAAAATTTCTGTCGAGGGAGCTATTCAAAGTCTGCCTTGATGTAAGTTCCATAGTCCTGTACCATGCAATCAAACTTCGTCAACATCGTCGTGTACAACTTTCACGATCGTGCTTTAGCCGACGTGTTTTGTTTATCGTCGCGATTTGGAGTCAACACTTGTAAGTCGACAGTCCTATCCACGGTTGAAGGCTTCTTTGCGACATCTCGAACGGAGAGGTTGGGGTTCCGCTTGAAACAGCGGGCCACTCTTTTTGTCATCGATGTGGCCTCCGGAGTTTTAATTTTCCCCTGATCCTGCTTTCCTGGCTGTCGACAAGCGTTCACTGAACACTTTTAATACGTTGGTAACAGTTGATTAAGCCAAATTCAAAAAATTTACCAACTTGGCGTTTGAGTAGTTTGGATTTTCGCCATGCAAGTGCAAAATTTTGATGCGTTGCTTCTATTCCTTCGACGACATTTTGATAATTGAAGTGCCAATCTCAAAATCAAAATAGAAGCATGATGCTACACGCACACATCTTCAGAATGAGCGGTGCGCAAATTACATTAATGCACGATGAAAGGAAATGCTTCAAGTTTAAGTCGACCAAATTCTGATCAAAACACCCTTTTCTTGAGAAGTAGGCGGGATTTTAGCGATTTGAGGTCGTTCGGACGATGTTTGTTATTCTGTAAACATAATTTTCACTTCGGGCTTACCAAATGAAATATTTAGTTATAATAAATGCTACGTCTTACTTTATCTGTATTCAAACTACAGATTTTGAGCGTTTGCCCGGTATACCTATAGTGCGAGTTTTTCTTTTCTTTTACAAATCGGCAGTTGTCGGTTGTCAATTGTCAAGTGGCTTTCGGGAACGCGATTTGGAGTCATGCAAGCACAAGTGAGCGACAATTTCAAAGTTTTCATCTATCTGTTGGGCATCCCTACTTTACACGGAACTAGGTTCAAATATATTCCGCTGAAAACCACTGTCACAATTTTTAACTCAGTTGCACTTTGCACTGAAAGTATCAAATTGTTCTGAAGTATCAACGCCACAATTAAGTTTCCGGTTCAAATTTTCTCTCCTTCTTACGTTTTCCGTTAGACAATCCGTATCCAAGGGGTATGAGAACCGGCATTTAGGGTGACCGGTTCGACACGTTTCCCAGGAAACAAATTTTTAAAGAGTCGGTAGTACATAGCTCAGCTTCCATGATCGAATATGAAATTATTATGATTTTGTACTATTGTCATCATATACACTGATAGGCAAAATAAAGTGCCCACTTCTTCGTTTTTTCAATTTCTCTCATTTACTTAGTTCAAATTAAAGTAAACACAGTGTAGTTTTTTTTTCTTATTTTATTTTTTATATTCTTTTTAAGTTTCACTTATGGAATACTGAAAACAAAAGAAGTTTTACTTAAAGAAAAACAAAATCAATTTGTGTTGAAAAAAAACAGTGACAAAATAAAGTGCCCATTTCAAAAATCGACATGTTTTCGATAAGTTTCCATTGGAAGACCCCTCGATTTGATATTTTGATGTTTTGAAGCAATCGGCTCAACCTGGTGCATATGTATACATGATCGCATTTGATTCAATTGAAAAAAAAATGGAGAACGCAGTGCTTTCAAAAGCAATTCCCTTGTGTATCCGAAAATTGGTCGTTCGTGATGTGCAAAACGGTGAATCGCACCGGGCTGTCGCTAAGAAGTACAGTATCAGTAAGGCAGCGGTTGACAAAATTCTTCTGAAGCTTAAAACGTTTGGATCAGTGGTGGATCGCCCTGGCAGAAGCAGGAAGCGGAAAACGGATGCGAGAACGGACACCAAGATCATGCGCGAAGTCAAGAAGAACCCGAAGGTAACTGTCCGCGAGATCCAGGAAACCTTTCAGTTATCAGTTTCTGGTCAAACTGTTCGTCGCCGTCTCGTAGCACAGGGGTTGAATAGCAAACTTGCCCGGAAGCGCCCATTTATCAGCACGGCAAACAATACCAAACGGCTTAAGTTTGCTAAGGAGCATGCTGATAAGCCCCTAGAGTTCTGGAAAACGGTTCTCTGGACAAACGAATCAAAATTCGAGCTGTTTAACCGAAAGCGGCGGGTTCGTGTTTGGTGCAGAACGGGAGAGGAGCTTCAGGAGCGCCACATCCAAGGCACGATGAAGCATGGAGGAGGAAATGTGATGGTCTGTGGGTGTTTTTCGTGGGCTGGAGTGGGAAACATTGTGAAAATCGACGAGATAATGACGGCAGATTCTTACATCAACATCCTGCGAGAAAATCTGGAGGTTTCGCTGATCCAGACGGGCCTTGAAGAGAAGTTCGTATTCCAGCAGGACAACGACCCGAAGCATACTGCCAAGAAGACCAAGTCTTTCTTCCGGTCTTGTCGGATCAAACCGCTGGAATGGCCTCCACAAAGCCCGGACCTCAATCCCATTGAGAATTTGTGGGCGATTCTCGATACCAGGGTTGACAAAACTGGTGTTACCAATAAAAATAACTATTTTGAAGCCCTGGAGCGCACCTGAGAAGAGCTAGATCCACAGCACCTAAAGAACCTGGTCGAGAGCATGTCGAAGCGCCTGCAGGAGGTCCTGAAGGCCAAAGGAGGACACATCAATTATTGAAATGCTTTTATTTTACTTGAATTTATGTTTTCTGTAGCCTTAATGAAGAGGGCACTTTATTTTGTGTTAACTTTAATTTGAACCAAGTAATTGAGAGAAATTGAAAAAACGGGCAAAAAATGGGCACTTTATTCAGTGTCTATCAGTGTTAGTCAATGGGGGAAGTAGCTCATCAAATTTTCCGTTTCGCCTCTACGCATATTGCTGTAAGGAACCAGGTGGGTCTCTGCCCATTTTGGAAGACGTTTGCATTGAGTTATCTCAAATTTTAATAATCCGTCCACTATATCACCAAACATAGCGACTAGTTGAGTGGATTGGAGATAATGAAATCATTGGGTATGGGACCAAGTCTCTCCTGATTGATACGAAAAAGATGAGCTAAGAAATCAATAGAAGCGTAAAGTTGACAGAAGGCACGAAATGCTTCCAGGGACGCTAATTTCACCAAATCCTTCAATCGTAAATCAAGGTATAGATTGCTCTTTAGGACGCTGCTTGCTTGTTGCAGATGTGAGTTCCAGTAGTATGATTGTTTGTATAATGCCAAAGGAACATTGCTGGTATCATCATAGTTTTATAGCGTTCTTGAAGTCTAATTCATGCTCTTCAGAACCCCTATAAAACCAAAATTGTTACTTGGGTGTAGTTGTTTCACGGAAAGTTTACGGAAAAAGAGTGCTTCGAGCATCTGATGTGATCGGTTGCGTTGATTCTTTCTTATTCACTATTTTGTAATAGGGCATTTTTATTCGGCCGCGCGAGTTTTCGAGTCAGTACAGAAGTACAATACAGTACAGCGCATTATTTTTAATTTCAGTTATCTATTGTTCGGCGGCGCGAGTGATCATGTGAGCACGGATGTAACCGTAGAGATGCTACCAGGTGAGATGGGGTGCTTCGCCTGGTGTGGTGAGCCGGTGGTGGGGATTATGGTTAGTAGTAGTCCATGGTATTCCTTTGCCATGCTCACCGGGACGTCATATCTTGGAACGCGTGAACCAATATCCCAATGTATGATTGGCTGAAATAGCTTCTTTGCTGTTGTTATGGATTGATTCTTATTTGCTGTTGATATGGATCGATTCGGCTATCAAGTGTTACTATAAAATTCCTTGTTTTCCTAATGAAAAAACCACCAATACACTTTGTGAGTGGTTTATATTGAACTAGACAGGTAAGACAACAACTCGTAGTATCATTTCAAAGAAATGGCTAAACTCTTCAAACATCCGGGGGACCACATGGATTTCACTCATATCTTTGTTTTTAATTTTGTTTCTTCTCAGGCAACAAATAATTTATTTCTAACAAATTTGGAAAAACAATATCTAATATCCTGTTTTTGTTTTTGTTTCATTTTGTTATCCGTTACATGCCTTTGTTTAGTCACAACTCCTTCTCGCTAAATTTTCCATATCAATCTCCTCCTATCTCTTACCAATGCACGGAAGTTAATGGGACTACGGGGCCCGTTAGTGAAAGTGCCTAAGTTCTCACTCAGCCTTGGTGCAGATCGGTGGATAGTTGCCTGCCAGGGTGGGGCTGATCAATAACAGTTATCATCATAAATAAGTCAACAAACTCAAGGCTGTTGTATCAGCGCTACACTTACATTTTCTTTAATAAAGCTTCGGCAAAGGACTCCGGGTGGCTCCCTTGGCATGGTGAAAAATTAATTTAACTATTTCTACTTCCGGCGATTTGCATGTTTCTTCACAAATTGGCATCAAAAATTTACAACAAATCCGCCACTTCAACAGGCAAAAATTGACGCATGGAAAGACGCTCATGTACCACTGTGGCTTGTATAGTTTATTCTTAGCGATCTATTGTGTGCATTCTGTTTCAGTAAAACCTTTAATCATAAGGTCAGTTGAAATACTTTTTTTGAAACATGTCTACGGCATAAAAAAATCATTTAGAAAGAACATAAATTTCAGGATAAAGGGTTCTGTAGGGAACTTACTCTGTGGAACTGAGGTTACCTGCAGAACTTCCCTGAAGTTCTCTGTAGAACTTTCGTGAAATTCGCTACAGAACTCCCCTGAAGTACTCAGCGGAATTTTCCTGAGGTTCTCTGCAGAAATGCACTCAAGTTCTCTGCAGAACTTTCCTGAAATTCTCTGCAGAATTTACCTGTAGTTCTCAAAGGATCTTCCCTGAAGTTCTCTGCATAACTTTCCCTAAATTCTCTGCAGAATTTCCTGAATTTCTCTGTAGAACTTTTCCGAAGTTATCTGCAGAACATTCCTAAAGTTTTCCTGAAGTTACCTGTAGAACTACCCTGAAAATCCCTGAAGGACTTTCTTGAAGTTCTCTGAAGAACTTCCCCGAAGTTGAATGCAGAACTTCCCCGAATTTCTCTGCAAAGTTAGTCCCTGAAGTTACAGAACTTCTGCAAAACCTCCCTGAAGTTACAGAGCTTCTGCAGAATTTCCCTGAAGTTACAGAACTTTCCAAAAGTTCTTCGCAGAACATTCCTGAAGTTCGCTGCATTTCTTTCCTGAAGTTCTCTGAGTAACTTCCATGCAGTTCTCTGAGGAACTTCCTTGAAGTCTGAGGAACTTCCCTTAAGAATTTCCCTGAAGTTACTTGTCAAACTACCCTGAAAATCTCTGAAGAACTTCCCTGAAGTTCTCTGCAGAACTTCCCCAAAATTCTCTGCAGAACTTCTCTGAAAATCTCTGAAATACTTCCCCGAACTTTTCTTAAAAACTTCCATGAAGTTACAGAACTTCTGAAAAATTTCCCTGAAGTTACAAGACTTCTGCAGAATTATCCAGAAGGTCTTTGCAGAGCATTCCTGAAGTTTGCTGCATTACTTCCCAGAAGTTACCTGCAGAACTTCCCTGAAGTTCTCAGCAGAATTTCCCTAAAGTTCTCAGCAGAATTTCCCTAAAGTTTTCAGCAGAACTTCCCTAAAGTTAACTGCAAAACTTTACTGAAGTTCTCCGCAGAACTGCCCTAGAAATCTCTAAAAAACTTCCCCATAGTTCTCTGAAGAACTTCCATGTAATTCTCTGAAGAACTTCCATGAAGTTCTCAGCTGAACTTCCCTGAAGTTCGCAGCAGAACTTCCCGGAAGTTACAGAACTTCTGCAGTATCTCTCTGTGGTTACAGAACTTCTGCAGAACTTCCATGAAGTTCCCTGCAGAACATTCCTGAAGTTCACTGCATTACAACTCTGAGGTTCTCTGAAGAACTTCCCTGAAGTTCTCTGCAGAAGTTACCTGAAGTTCTCTACGGAACTTCCTTGAAGTTCTCTTTAGAACTTTCCTGAAGTTCTTTGCAGAATTTTCCTAAAGTACTCCTAGTTCCTGAAGTACTCTGAAAAACATGCCTGAAGTTCTCCGCAAAACTTCTGTGATGTTAACTGCAGAACTTCCACGAAGTTTTCTGAAGAACTTTCCTATTGTTTTTAGCAGCAACTAAACCGAAGTTTTGTGAAGAACTTCTCTGAAGAACTAACCAGAAGTTGTCAGAAGAACGTTCCAAAAATACCCATATTGGGATAATCAGCAACATATGTGCACTACCGGTAAACATTCATGACATAGTTCATAAGCAGACCAGCGCCACGCAATAATTCTGAGCTATGAAGTCGACCGTCAAAAAGATCATGATAACCCGACTCAATTTCCTGAAAACAATGAATTCACTCATGATTTTGATTTGACCTTTCAATGGTCATAACATTTTCGGATGAAGTCGGGTCAAAACACTTTCTTTTGCCAAGTTCTTTGCTGAAGTCTGAGAAATTCTAGAAGAATCTGGGGCTTTAACATTTAAGCTGAGGCAGTTGTTTATGGGCCCAAGCAACACACATGTTTTATAACGGTTGAAAATACTTTCATATTACTATATTTTGTTACATAAAAGGTTACTCAACATAAATGTTACTCGGGGGGTTCTCCAAAGATATCATACTATCAATTTGTGATGCCCATTTGTGAAGAAAAACGCGAATTGCATTACTCAAGCTAACGGAAGCTGATTAAAAAGCTCTGGGTTTAAAAATCTCTGTCGACCAGTGCAATAAATCTAGTTCTTTGGTGGTACAGAGCGTTATTTAAAGATTTCAATGATTTCCGGCCCAGAAGGTCTTTAGAGTCCTTTAAACAGCCAGAAGAAGTCCGGATCTTTGAAGGCTCGAAAACTATTTGATTCTTTGAAGACCTGAAAGCTTCAAAGGTCTAGTAAGGAGTGTATCGAATATAAGCTATCCACATACATTTGCGTTGTACGCATGTATTTGTGATGGTTTTTTAGGCTCTGAACACTGCCTACTGTGCGTTTGACTGTCAGCTTTCTTATGTTTACTTGTTTGTGCGCTTCAAATTCTGCGTTTTCAAAATGTCGCGTATTGAAAAGGAAGTGAAAATTAAGGTTCTGGACACATGGCTAAGTGAGAAGGGTATTACTATGCGAAAATTGGCGAAGCGGTTTGGAATTCACCATGCAAGTGTTAAAACCATCATTAATAAGTTTGGGGAGCACTATTCTTTGGATGAGCTACCAGGAAGAGGCAGAAAACCCGGTTCTTCCAACCCGAAACTGAAGCAGAAAGTGGTATCTCTAATCATGAAGAACAAATCAATGTCAATACGTGATTTGGCCAAAAAAGCAGGAACGAGTGTCGGAATGATCCAGCGTATCAAGAGGCGAAACCACCTGAAGACCTACAAGAAGCAAAAAATCTCGAAAAAAAAATGCAGAACAGAAGAAGCGAGCAGCAGCAAGCAGCAACAAAGGCCCGGAAATTGTATTCGCGTCTTTTGCAGCGTCCGGATGTATGCGTTTTGATGGACGATGTGACCTATGTAAAGGAGGACTCAAAAACCCTTCCAGGTCCACAATACTTTACTGCCGTCGTTGGAGAGGATGTGAGCATGCCAAAACCACTCTCAATTTTCTTGCGGAAAAGGGTATAGATTTCGTTGAGAAAAATATCAATCCACCAAATTGCCCTCAGCTTCGACCCATCGAACGTTACTGGGCAATCGTGAAGAGGGTCTTCAAGAAGACTGGTAAGACAGCTGGAAACATGCAGGAGTTCAAAAAAATTTGGGCTCAAGCTTTCAAAAAATGCAATGCAACACTTGTCCGGAACTTGATGAAGAGCATTCGAACCAAAGTTCGAAAATTCGTGAAGGAATAACTTACATTTCATCCGATCTTCATTATGTTCATGTTTTACCTCGAACAATAAAGGATCAATTTCTTGTATGAATAAAATATCGGTTTTCAACATAATTTGAAAGAAAGTTTGTGGATAGCTTATTTTCGATACACTCCTTACTCTGGGAGCCCCGAGAGATTCTGGTTTTTTAAAAACCCAGAAAAGTGTTGTTCCTTTAGAGGGCAACATTGAATTTTGACCATTGGATTCTCTTCCGGTCCTCTGATTATTCTGACGGTCTCCGGTCCATTGATTCTCTTTAACCCTTCTGATCCTTTACCATAGCAATGTCCATTTTTACCTTCTTCCCTATTTATTTTCTGATATAAGGCATACTATCAGTTACCAAACACAATATACAGGATGGCAGTTAGGTGAAGTTCTCCTTTAGAACTAAACACGACTCGAAGACACTTTTCAAAATTGTTGCAAGCCACGCAACGAGGGGGGTCACCTATAATTGTATAAACTGTACCGAGGGGATCACAAATAAGTGTATCACTTTCATGTTGCCACCCTGTACATCAACAAACGCGAGTAAATGCAAACGCTTCAAGGGAATATTTCAATCGGCAAATTTAGCGCGAGATTATATGTGAAAGCAAAATTGAAAATCAAGCGCACTTGACCGGTCGCTCTAATCATTTGGTATATGGTCGACAAATACATACTTGAACGTAAATTGAATAGAAAAATCAGTGTATTAAGTTTATTGCATCTTAGAATAAATAAAATAAAGTGGCTTTTGGGGTCTGGTATGCAATCTTGATTTCTAGGTCAGATTTAAAGTTCTGTTACCGTAGCGATCCATTCACGATAGCTCTGAACTCGGGTGTACACAGCTGGCAGCATATGGCCACAACCAGCAGATAGTGAGAAAACTCCAACCAATACATTGTCCTCCGTAGCCAAAGGAGCACCAGCATCAATGATACAGTAGCATCCTACCATCCGCGGACGAGCACACAGATTAGTTTGGTAGATGTTGATGTGAGAATTCCCCTCCAGATGTAGTTGCTGGCATTCTTCGTTATCGATTGTGATTTTACGAGCCATCTGCATATCGTTGGGCGTTTCCACTTCGTACTGTCAATAATGTGAAATTTGTCAAATTGATGCAATTTACAATAACAAATACAATTTCTTACATCCGATCGCCATCCAGTCAGGACTACCAACTCACCAGCTGGAGAAATGACGGTGGGTAGATTGATTGCTTGAATATCCTCACCCAGCTCCATAGCGACTGCGGTCTTCACTAGCGCGACATCGTGTTCATAGAAAATTGGATCAAAACTTTGGTGCTTTGTAATTTCAGCAACGTCATATTCCAATCCTTGCGGTTCGATGGTATAGCTGCCAACGATAATTTTAAAACTGGCTGTGCTACGCCCCTGAACGCAATGGGCTGCTGTTAGAATCCAACGCTCGGACAAGATTGAACCACTGCAGAAGTGAATCTTCACTGGCATTGATCGCAAGGATGCTTGAAAAGGAGCAAGCGGGAACGTATCCAGTGAATCCACGTCCCTTCCTACAATAAATGAACTAATAGAACTAAAGGAATTTACCTTGAAAAAAAAACCATCTCACCATTTTGTGCAGCCTGCACTGCTGCAACAAGCAAAACAACAAGAACGATTACCCTGTTCATGGTGATTGAGACGCGAATCTACAACAATTGCTGATATCAATGAACTACGGTTCAACTACCAAGGGCTCTTTCCTTTTATAGCCAGCAACATAACGTTATCAACAATGAACTTATTTGGCTGATAATCCAAACCTTTAATCTCAGAATATCAGTGGTGTCATGTCTGATAAAGGGCTCAATTGGCAGGTTCTATTCAAAAATTTGCACTGTTCTGCACCTGACAGATGGTTGCGCTTCGGTTGATTGGTTAAAATGGTTATCTATACAGCACTTTCGAAATGGTTTCAATAGCTCTGCGAGCTAATTATTTATCAGTGAAGCTAAATGGTGGTAAAATGATATATTGTTGGAAATTCTGGCACATCATTCAACTGTCATTAACATGAAGAACAAAAGCAACTCGGGGGGTTGTTGAAAATAGCTCTCGATGTAATCGTTGGTTACAGTGTCTTCGCCGAATTTATGTACCCCATAACCATAGCTCACCGTGGGTGTTCCAAGCCCCGTCGCAGACTCCTCACCTTCTGACATGCTGATAGTCAGCGACCCAGCAAAAAGAATAGTTCCTCCATCGACGCGGGGTACTCCCGGGCCCCAAAGGACCGAGATATGTAGGTACCCACTTGTGCGCTAACTTGCTAACGATGGTTTCATTTCGATTATCTGTTTCCCCTATTGTGCGCGATTTACGGCAGCATGTGCACATTCCGCTTAGCCGCAACAACCGGCCGGCTGACTATTACACTATTCAGTGAGAAAAGTATTTTTCGATCATAAAACTCATAAATAATTTCCCGCTACCACCGCTGGCCACCACGAGCGATGACGGTGACCGCTGGTGGTGGTTGTCGCTGAGAGTACAGGTGTAGTTGCAAGTGCTGAACCGTTCAGGCAAATAACACTCAAGAAGGTACATGGAGCCGTGGGTGCCATTTCGTTTAAGCACTAATCGGTCACTTAGCATACACCGGGGGAGTCCTCCAGCTGGCGAGCACGTGCAGGGTGTCTCTCGGTTTACGGAGAGATTTAGTTTGATGGTGCTGGTGCTCGGGTGCTAGGAGGACATCCGGAGGAAAAAAATGGCTTCCATGCGATACCCTGAATTCCAAAGAGCTGTGAAGAAAACAAGTTTCATCCAAATTTGCATTTATTCAAAATGAGTAGCTCGTTTCACCATTTTCTCAGTTATCGAGCCTACTGCCTATACTAACTAAAAGCAATCAATTATTTACGTACTCTTAATTTATCGACTGAAACTTTTTATCACACCTTTGAACACAAACCATCCAGGATTCATAGCAGACAGCCACTCAAATCACAACATGATAAAAATTTCTCCCGAGTAATCACACATAATTTTTCAGAGGCCTTCCTATCAAATCATAAAACATCGTGATTTACCTTGTTAAAAAACTGTAATTAAAACCGTGGCCACTGACGTAGACGTTCTACAATAAATAAAAATTCGAAAAGAGTATAAGAAATTGTGAAAATTAAATCCACAATCAAATAGCAATACAAGTGTTTATATCCAAACTATTAACATTTTTTAAAAAAAAGCGAATGAAAATGAAGATAATATTTAAGTCTAATGGAGCAACATCACAATATAAAAATTTAAAAAAACTTTGAAAGTTTACATTGGTTCAAATCAAAATATGACGTAGAATGGCACTTTTTACTTTTACTTTGTAAAGGATGGCTTCTAGAGCAAGCTTGCGTGACAGCAGGAGCATCCAATTACGAGTGCAAAACTTTGTTTGAGTGGGCTAGTAAGCCGATTGAAGATAACCTGACCAAATTATCGTTTTGTTTTTTTTTTTCACAAGAGAACTATGAGCAACGGTTAGAAGAACTACATAGAACAAACCATTAAGCAAAATTAGTTCCAGGAACCCAGAAATATCATTCCTTTTTACCCTTTTCCGAAAATAAAATAGCTGCGGAACTGTCTTCTTACGACGAAGTAAGCAGCTTTCATGATGTATATAAAAAAGTGAACAAGTAATAAATTTAATATTATAACATAGAAATTTAAAACAACAATATGAATAATATTAAAAACAATGGAGAAAGAAAGTAAAAAAAACCACAAGGGAGGTAAACATGTAATAAATTATCTGAAAGTAGCCAAAAAGTCTTTTAACTTCGACCTAGATCTCAGAAATACTAGATTCTGGTTAGTTATTTGTTTCGTATGGAAGTTGTTTTTCGCATTATTGTGTGCATATAACAAAAAGTCACACCAAACTATTTAGGTTGACCTAAAGCTGGGTTTACTTATCGAATCGAACAAACCGTCGTGGGATTAATAGCAATAATGATGAATTAATCTCCTATGAATTTCAAATTATCGAGTGAGAGTTGAAGAAAAAGTTGATGGAATATCCATGTTTGTTGAAAAAAAAATAGTTTTGGCGATGGACAATCTCGAATAATTTATGAAAACGGCGTGTTTCTTCAGTTTTTAGTCACTCATGAAATTAAATTCACAATATCTCGAAAACGGTTACTTTAAGGGAGATCATAACCATGAACATTTCGATTATGCATTTGCGATTGATGCAGAATCATATTTTTGGATTGAAAAGTTCTTTTAACAAACATACCCTCCCATCGAATATGTGATCTGGTCGCAATGGGCGGGCCTACGCCATTTGCACTGAGATGGTAACCAAAGAGGTAACCATCTGCACTGAGATGGTAACCATATTCTGACGTGGTGGCTCCTTCCTCAGTGATATTGATGTGGAATTTCCTCTTGGCTGCAACACCTTTCTTATGCGTTCCCTGATATGATGAGCCACAGCCACGCTTAAATATAAATCTAGCTAGGTAGGTGATAGACAATGTGTTCAAGATTATTGAAATTTGTAGGGAATCGAGTGTTGGATTCACTGAGTAGAAGTTTTATTAAAACTAGGAAGGTGGCGCCATTCTTATTTGGTTATTTCTCATTTCAAAGAGCCATAATAAAAAAACCACACATTATTACAATGGTATACATAAATCTTCTAACGGCTGCATTCTCGATAATTTTTCAATAATAATGAATAGGCGTGATTAAGCCTTACTTTGCCACTGAAAAGTGAATCTTATAGCTGACCACGACTCTAATAATTATTGTTAGGCTGCACATGCATATAAGACTTTCAAGCGATTATACGACCTAGAGATTAGTATAAGGCAAATAAAAAGGAGGCAATGAACTTTCAAGCAAACGTAAACTTTTGTACAATGACTATAAAATTTAACTAAATAACAAGACTGAAGACAAAAACTGTCTGAGGCGGACAAATTGATAAGTGAATTAAACAAGGTTAGACGAGGTATGCATCGATAAATATCAGAGTACATAAGAACTATACAACTATTAACTAAATTATAAATTACTGAAGAAGTTACAAAATGCCCTCTTGACCATAACACTGACATACTAATTAGATAACATAAAGAGACGCAACGACCTTCAAAACTCTTTTGAAGGAAACTTTTTTCATGAGTTCCATCAGTACACCAAAAACATTATACTGGAACTACTGAGACTTGTAACAACAGACATCACTAAAACTGGTAGAATTCAAATATCTCGACGACATAATGACAACTTATTTTTGATTCGAGAAAACAGCTCAAAAAGACTTTCGCATCACAAAAATGATGAACTATGCTACAGAAGACTGACGAAAACACTGAAAAACTAAATAACAACAAGACGAAGCGACACGATGTATAACCTTGGACATGAACTTGACTGAGAGAAAAGGGGAAGCTGGTGAAATGCTTCAAAATGTGTGAAGTTATATCATTCTAACGCACAAGGAACAATATAATAACTTGGTTCGAGAAAACTTCTTCGGAAGACTCTCGTAGTACATAAATGACACACTTCACAGACTTAACTACAAAATACTGGAGAAATTACGAACGCCAACTTGCAAACGTAACACAGACTAACAAAATAACAAAAAGATAATTGAAAAAAAAACAGACGAAAGGACTCAAAATTCTCAAACGTGGCTCCTTTCGTGTCATTTGCAACAGCGTCTTCTTGGACGACACGTTCCGTGTACGGCTGGCAAAATGATTCGAAATGATTTACGCAACGATATCATCAAAGGCCTGGCGCAGAGGTTTCTACTCTTTTCAGAGTCCCGCCAGCAAACCAAAAAAAAAAGTACTTTTAACAAACATAAATTAATTTTATGTTTAAAACCTTCAATCAGTAGGATATTAGGAAAACTTTTTAACAATTTTTTATGCATATAATTCTTACCTCTAGGACAATAACTTAATTGTCCACCATTACCATCGAAACTAAAACAAAAATAAGTATAGCACATTTTGGAAATTTGAATATGAATTTTAATTTTAATATTTTTAGGTAAACAAAAAAATTTGTTTCTATGTATTTTTTATCATGGACGAATGATTTCCGAGTTACTGTTTTCTTTAAAGTGTTGTATCAAAAACACATAAGCCCTTCTCGAAAGTTACTCTTGAGTCCAAACAACATATCCTTAAGTCAAAATACGCATTCTGTTTTACTGAATTTATTTGCGAAATTTCGTCCAAATCCAAGCGACTCGGGACAAATTCAAACATGTTATAGCCAGTTTCGCCTGGATATGCACTATATAACTCATTTGTCCCCACTTTTTTTTTGTTATTGTTTTTGTCCCCACCTTAAGGGTTCTCAACAAAAGTCATGGAGTATGAGCCGTCTGATTCGGCGAAAGTATGTACTTGTCCCTTCCTAAAGGGTTCCTCTGGTGTATCCGGATTGACCCGGAATAGCCAATACAGTCGTTGAGCCATTTATAGGCTAGAAATAGACTACTTATGACAAATCATGAAGTTTGAGCCGTCGAAAGGCATGTTTCGGCTAAAACTCGTATTTGTTCACTCCTATCCATGAAGTTTGAGCTGCCGTAAAGCATGTTCCGATAAAAATTCAAATCTGTCACCGCCTCACCGATCGTGGCAAAACATGCCCTCTTCCGGCCTTGATGATTCCTTGTGGCCAATCGGGTTAAAAAGGGCAGGATTCACCAAAACTAAAAATTGGAGCTTTAATAAGCATTTTGACTGCAAAGACTATAAAACTTGGTCATATATGTTTCCACAATGTGAGTTTGAAATCTGGGTCAACATGACCCGAACACCTTATTTGTACTTTTTTTTCAACAGTCCTTCAGAAATGTCAAAAATTGAGAAAAAAAATTGAAAATTGAGAAAATTATAGCATTTTCAAAATCCCTCACGGGTCATATTAACGGTAGGATTTCGTCATCTTCTGCTGAAATTGGCGCTTAAGCTTCTGGTGGACATACCGGTAACGCAGGACTGTCGTACAGCCGACTTCCTTCCGATGCTCTTCCATAAGTCAAGGAAGGTAAGGATCAATAACACGAAGTGCCACGAGAGGGCAGATTCATTCACCTCAGGATTCAGGCAAATGTAAAGCCTATCTACGTTAAATTTCGGAAACTTTTCTTTTAGTGTAGATTTTGAATTATTTCATGGATCGCTGCAACGTTTCACTTATATGACAGCTGAAACTCTCCACTTTATTTCATGGTACAACATGTTTGCACTCTTGTTACATTCAGTAAATGGCCTATCAAGTGAGAGTGTGCAAACACATTTCGTGTGTTTTGTGTTTGCCAATCATTTGACCAGCGCTTGACTGTGTATTGGAAGGTTGGAATTGGAACAAATCGAATAGTATGCTCCCGACAAATGGACAAAAGGTGGTAACCATTATTAATTAAAATCCCTATCTTTCTGTACGAAATGTGGCTCGCAAAGTTGGGAATTCAAAATGATACGTACATAAAGTGAAGCAAAGACAAGCACTGAAGGCGAACAAAGTGAAAAACTGTGATGACAAGCAAAGTGTTACTGCAAAAAGCCGTGCTAAGGAGCTTTACATCATTTTTGCAAACACTTTCTTGTATAATAATTGACGACGAAACATACGTATTCGAAGACTTTAAACTGCGGTCTTAAAATGACAACAAACTTTAAACGGTGGTTGAAAATCTAAAAGTATCGCCTCTACCGGCACTATCAATAAGGATGTTTACGAGAAAACATGTCTGCAAAAGCGGTTGCAACCGTTTATCAAAAGAAGATGGAGAATGTGTACCACAGAAAGTTTGAGAATTGTACAGAGAGAAGGATTGACATCTCAATAAACTGTTTTTTTCTATTTTGGTGTCCGAAATTTAACGTGGACAGGCTTTATAATCATATCATTAAGCTGAAATTTTTTGAGAAGCAAATAATTAATCATCAACATGAGAGGCTCTATGAGTGGACAGTAATACATTGCCAGAACAAAGAGAAATGAAGAGAAAGTATTGATAGTTCCGTTAGAGTACGGCAGGGTGTGAAACTGAAAGATGCAAGTTGAAAACGAACGGAAGGGCATCAGAACGGTAGTTTGCGATCGAGCACACATTCTTTTACTAAGCTACCCCAGATGCAGCGTAGGCAAGGGGAGAATATCCTCCTCGGATTCGCTCCTACTATCGTTTGCCATGACATTAGAATGTAAATTTTTCACTGTTATTTTTGCGTTAAATTGATCGATTCAAAATATTTTCTAATCGTGAATTAGTTGAAATATACTTCAGAACCTGGAATAAACCAAATGTATATGAATTTCTCAACCAAAACTAATTAGTTCTCGTGGACATGACTGACAAGATTTTAGATTCGTGGATGAATGTGTACAACTTCTACTGGATCAAGATTTGTATTCAGGCGAGGTTTTTCGATAGACAAGCTGAATGTCTGGATTCACCATTTGTGGTAAGTCAAATTAAGGAATTTCTTACCATCATAAGAGAAAATGCTTGCGCAGCCTTTTGATTTTCCTGAATAGTTTTTTTTTATTTTCCAATTTTACGATGTTTAAATATCAACAAATATACATATAATGACCACCAGAAAACAACAAAAGAGCATTTACTGACCGTATTAACATATACATGTTATGATGTTTTATTCAATTCAATTCAATAATTACTCAATAATTCAACTTGGAATCATTGACTTATTTGAATCTTAAGATTTCATCACTGAAGTCAGGCTCATTACGTCATGGATCTGTTCAGCGGAAGCGTCAAGATTCCACTGTAGGCTCAAAGACATCTGATGTTGGAACTCGCGGTAGACAGTCCATGCAATTTCAAGAACTAAAAGAACGAACGAATAATGGAACCGATCTGAGAATAGGTCCTTCGTAATTTCACTTTAGGTTAAACGCAATAAAATGGGTAAAGCGTAATGCCGCCAAAACCGCGATCCCTGCGCACCCGTCCGGCTCAATCCAACCTTGGAGTTAAAATAGATGTTCGAAGCCAGGCTGACAAATTAGAGAAACATTTCATTTTAAATATAAATTGATCAAAAGCTCCAACACAGAAAACTGCTTTACATACCAGGAAATATTACCGAGATCCTTTGCATAGGCGTCATCGAGGAGACTGCAGGAAAATAAACTGGCACAACTCTACGAACGCTTGGAATGACAAATGAACGACGAATTTCCATTTGTAAAGCGCTTGCCACCGTGTAACCATAAGTACAAAAACTTGCCAAAGCTAGTAAAACGTCTAGTAAGCTTATTCTATTCGAAGAATACTATGAATTTGTAAGTATTTATTGTTTCTTTTTTCTTTCAGTCATATAAAGATTGGACTCGGAAAAAATGCGACACTTTGTTTTGGGTGTAACTTTATATCGCGTAGGTAAAAATCAATGAAATGTTGGGTAATACTAGTTTAGAGTGTTATGTTTATGTGTGCAAAATTATTGTGATCTGTCAAGTAGTTTTCAAAATACATTCGGCGTTAATGTGGTCCCGAAGGAGGCGAACCCGCTAATTACACCAGAACTTTGTCCGATCGAAAAGCTTTGGGCGATTATGAAGTAGAAGTTGAAGAAATGTGGAAAAACATTCAAAACCGATGAAGTTTTGAAGAAAAACTTGGAGAAATTGTGTAAGGCAGATGGACAAAACCTCGCCCAAGATCTCATGAGCAGTGTTAAGAGAAATGTACGAGCATTCAGCTTGAGGGAGGAAATTCAATAAAAAAAATTATGCCAAAACATAGCTAATATATAGTTATTAAATCCCTGTAAACTTGAGAAGTATCTGATTTAAAATAAATTTTTGGTGATCATTTCTGTGTGTCTCATTTTTTCCGAGTCCAGTCTTTACCATGAACTACGTTAACGAGCAAGCCGGCGAGACATGCCACACGGAAAACGTCAGCGGAGGACAATTTGTCCGACATGATGCAAGCAGCTCTGGTGAGGTCTGACCCCAAAATGTCTTACCTACACTCAACCAAATAATCTTATGAATTTCATAGGGTTCAACTTATGAACGATGCTTTGAAATTTCATAAGACTGACTTATGAATGGATTTTGTTTCACACGACGTTTTTCTTGTACGCCTTTAAGCTTTCCTGATTACATGTGTTGATATATATTAGTGGGCTAGTAACTGAACCAATATCCTCAACGTTCAAGGTTCAAACCCAGGTTGCTACTTATTTTGATTTTTTTTTTAAAACCTTATAGTTCATAAGAAAAGTTTATGAAATTCGTACTGATTTCTTAGAGCAAAGAATCATAATGCAATCTTATGAATATCGAAAGTTTATTTCACTAAGTGTAGAACATGTAGCGAGTAACAAGTCTAAGCGAAAGAACATGAAGCGTTCGAGGCGTAGATCGACAATATGTTGTGCCTGAAAAAGAGAAGCATCAACTGCCGACTCCCTCAGACTTTAGACTTGATTATGCCAATACTACCATTGACAAGAGTGACAGCGACGATAGCCACGACGACGATATCGACAACAACGACACAATAAGTGAAAGCGAGTGGGATGAAAACTAACTCGAAAATTATAGAATCAATGCTCGAATTTTTTTTAGTGGTCCGACAGGGCCCAATTGTTTTGTTTTACTTCAACGTTGCTGAATTTCGAAATGTAACAGTTATATTATATCTACAGTGCACTTCATTTCTTTCAGAGCACAGTTTCATTAAGGGTGAAGGATCGATGCAAATTTTACTTTAAGATTAAATAGAGCGCCTATATATATATATATATATATATATATATATATATATATATATATATATATATATATATATATAGTGTGCCACAGCAAGCGGACAGTTGCATGCGGTGGTTGTTTTTGGCACCAGTAAGGTTGTGAGAGTTTTTCCATTTAGATCCGGCCGATCGTATTGAACTACCGTTTGAGAATAGTCGGGAAAACTTTTCGTTTTGCGGCATAATAGGGAATTGGGGCAAAATTAAACCTATACCTCAGTGCACAGTTGCGTGCGCGAGTGTTTTTTCTAAAAGAATCAGTCATTTTCGCTGAACTTTTTCAATTGTTCAATACTTTGTTGATTTGGGCCCATTTTGCCCACTGTTCACCGGCTCAGCATGGCGTTGCTTGAAAACCCGTATCCTGGCTAAAACAGCCAAAGTTGTTGTTTAGTATCCATCTATAATTCCCGATTCACCATTTTTTCAGGGCCACTTATTGAGTTCTAAAGAGTTAAATTCCATGATTTCCATATAAAAATGCTCATAAAACACTTAAAAAATAATATGATATGCTTTTCTACCACGGAGTAGAAACAATATCAACGCCCACCTTTTCGACCGTCAACCAAATCATCACCTAGTACTCGACAATTATCAGTATAGGAAAGGCTTGTAAGATGGAACACGATCCGTTTTTTGCTCGTAACATGTATAATTTCTATTTTTTCGCAAATTCAAAGACATCTTTCGAAAGAAAAATTAATAGGCTCCAACTTTGCTAAAAAAACTGATTATTTATAGTCATGAAAAAAAAGTTATGGCCTATTTTCAAAATCCATCCAAAATTGCAATTTTAAAAAATGGCTCGTAAGATGGAACACGATTCGTTTTATGCTCGTAACATGTATAATTTTTATTTTTTCGAGAATTTTTCGAAAGAAGAACTAAAGAACTCCAAGTTTGCCCACGGAACTGATTATTTATAGTCATAAAAAAAAATTATGGACTTTTTTCGAAATCCATCGAAAATTGCAATTTCAAAAAATGTATTGTTATATTTCAATTTATTATTGATTCCATGGCATTTTTAAACATAAAAAATGTTTCAAAACGAAAAAAAATGTGTTCGATCGTACAAGCTCAACAGTGTTCCATCGTACAAACATGACGCCATAAACACAAAACATCACAAAATTGTTTCACTTTACAATTTGTTTGGATATGCCTTCGGATCATAAAAATACACCAAAAATGCTAGCCAACACAAATGTTAACCTATTGATATCGATGGGAAATTTCCACTTATTAAGCACAAGAAATAATTGCTATTTTAATTATTCCACTACTTTCGAACAATGAAACCTGGAAGAGCTAGATCGAATGAGTGTATTCACTCCAAAAGCAAATGAAAATTGAAGAATATTAAAAAAATGAGGTAAACACTTGTCAGCGCGATCGTGTTGTCACTATGAATGTCAAAAGTGGCGCTGTTCCATCTTACAAGCCTTTCCTCTACTACTCTGACCACTCTACGGACAGCGAATAAGAAAATACCAAACCGCGCCATGTAAGGCCATTTTAAGAGTTATAAAAAGTCGATTTCCATAATTTTCGTGAAGAACCAATAGTAAAGTCACACACACTCAAAGCATAGGGTTTCGCGGTAGTTTAGACTGAATAAAACATATAGAAATGTTTAAACAATTCGATGACATTAAATTCTTCACATCTACTAGGAATTCTATGCCTTCAGTACCTTGCAGTTATGTTACAGACATAGCTCATTTTTTAGTTTTCTTTCATGGTGAACGTTCATTCGAGGACATGGGTAAATGACATTGATGAACACATTATTTGAATACAAATCAAATAATAATTTGTAATTCCTTGATTCCTTGACTATCGAGATTTTTAGCCGTGGATAACTTCATCTGGCATCCACCTTTTGGGCATAATCCAGAGGTGAGATTCGAACTCGTGACTTTGGCGTGAGAGTTATGGATGCTAACCACTACGCCGGAGTCACCTTGCTAAATCAAATAATTTACGTACATAATAAGAATAATCAACTATTTACAATTTTCCCAATATACTGCAGAATATTCCTTAAGAAAGTCAAATTCAATAACACAATCCTTCATATATCAGCTCAGCTGCAATGGCATTGTGTATCAATTGAACTCTGCACATGCCTGTGTTGAATTGTAAACTTAAATAACAACTGTTTCTTATATGACTTTTGAAAATACGTTTGAAATAAGGATGCTAGCTCCTTAATTCAGCTCCATTCTCTTTATTTTTCTTCTCATAACCTTGTTTTGACTTCTAGTCCGTTATTAACGATTCAGGAACATGAACACATAGCTTCACATAGCATAGGGTTTGTTTTAGAATATGAAATCATCAGACCATATGCTGTCCTTGCAAAATGAATATTTCTCCGCGCAGTCTCCAGCATGTCCATGCGCCTCGTCGTACATCCGATGTTTGTGATTGCTGCTCACTTCATGGGTTGTTGGCATGCTGAAATTTTAATGGCAAACTTACATATATTGAGAACTAAATCCTTCACTGTTCCAGCAATTACCTAAATACGGCTTTCAAAATCTCCTTCAAAAAAGGTTCTGTTTCTGTGTGATCCTTCCGTTGCCCACTTTCGCACAAGGCTCGCAAAACGCAATGGTGACCGTGCTTTCCTTTCCTGTAACAAAAACGGGAGAGATTATCAATCGAGCTTTGAGGGTAAACAACCAGTTTATCCAGAATCTTACGCATCGAGAAACTTTTCAATTTGCAAATACAAATCATGTCGCGTCGAGCGGTGATGGTTGAGAAAGAACCTATTCTCAGGATGAGTATGTTCTTCGATGCTACGCTTACCGAAGACCGGATAAATTCGCTTTTTGCTCTGATGATAGTTGGGTGGGTGATTTTTGACCCACGTTTGCAAATACCTAGTGACAAGACTGCTCCAATCGTTTCGTGTCATATTGTATGGCGATAGAAATTTTGAAGGAAAATTTTCAAAAGATAATCCTGGATTTTGAGCTTGTTGTTGTTGCCACGGGGAGTTATAATTGCTAATGTTACCATTCGTGTAGTAGTTAATACGATTTGAATAACCCGCCTGAGCTGGTGCCTGCTGATGCAGCAGATTACTGTTATAACCATTCAATCTGTTTTCATAATAGTTATCGTAATAATGTGAGTGATTATTACTATTCTCATATTTACTGGTGCTTGTGTCAACCAGAATAGTGCCATTCACGTTTTCATCCTTCCGTCGAAGACCTCCTTGAGCGTTTTTTTCTTGTAACATTTTTGAGAGCTCTAATATTGAAACACTGGGCAACTGCCAAGCCATAGCAATCGTTATTCCCACAGTGAACAGGAGGGTGCTTCCAACAACTGGAATAGTTTGATCGTAGACTGAAAATGAATGCAGGAGGAGTACAATTAACATCTATGTGGTTCAAATCACTAAATTTCTCACAAACAAGTATAACATTAACAACACTGACCGACTTGAAACGAGCTGCCTTCCGGGAATTTAAGAAAACGTCTCTTTCTTGACAAAATTTTGCTCCCACTTCCACCGCCATCATCAGGAACATGGTCGTACTTAAGGGACACAGCATCGTGCTTCACATCCGTGAGCTCCTCAGAACACAATGAGCCAATGTGACTGATTAGAAGAACAGTTCCTATACAGCAGACGCATCTGTTTGAACGGAATCTCATTCTTAATTATGTTAAGCCACCTGCACAAACTAATGATAAAACACTTTAACTAATATAAAACAAATTTAACTCAATTCTGCGTGTAAGCAGAAGCACCGGCTGAAGTATGACTGATGATAACTCAGCAGAACGAGTGAGACATTTTAGAATGAAAGCGTGAAAATTACTTCGACAAACAACCTCAACAGAAGTGGGTCATATGCTCATTGCAGCGTATGTACGACAACCTATCGACGATTGAAGTGAGAATTGAAACAGAAACACGTTGCCTATCTTGACTCTGTAGCAAAATAGAAATTTGTAAACTATCGTTCCAATTGCAAATAGGTCGGTGTCACTGCGTCAGCATCGCTGTGAGCTTATGGTGCCGACATACAGACATCAACCGACGATCTTTCAACGAGGAAAAATATGATTTGGAAAATTCATTTGAACCTAATCACTGATCAATTGCTCTAGAAAATCTAGCTCTAAAAGAAAACGTAAAATGTATCACAAAGAACATGTTATGCATTTTATCAGAGTTGTAAAATTTCCCCTAATTCCCGAGGAAGTATTTGATTTGGCAGGCCATATGTAGCTGTGGTTGAAAATCTAAAAGTTTCGTCTCTACCGGCACTATCAATAAGGAAGTGTGCGAGAAAGAATGTCTGCAAAAGCAGTTGCTACCCATGACTCTCCAGCTCTGTTTTGACCTGATTTGGCCTCTTGTCACTATGCGAAATCCGTCCTGGAAATGGTATATGGTACAAGAGGTCAAATACGTGCCCAATACAGCCAATCCACCAAACTGTCCAGAACTTCACCCAAAAGAGAAGTACTCGGCTTAAGTAAAGCGGAAACTCTTCGAAACTTAGAAGAAAGTAAATGGTATTGATGATTTCAAGAGAATATGGAGAATCTTCACGGCGGGCGTTTCTGAGGATACCGAACGGAACTTGATGGCGGATGTACCACAGAAAGTTCGAGAATTTTTCAGATAAAGGACTAACATCTTACTGTTCCTAATGTAGATATAACTCTATTATTGTAAAATGAACAATCGGTTTTGTTGAATTATGTGTAAATTTTTGTTGCTGCTATTATTTTGGTGTCCGAAATTTAACGTAGACAGGCTTTATGTTAATAAGATAACGCAGAAAGGAACATAGTTTTTTTTTCAAACCATGTACATAACAAAAAAAAACAATTTGACGTAGGACAGTCGAGAAATCAAGTAGGATAGCAGCAAATACCGTACACGGTGATGATCCATCCCAGGTGGGTGAAAATCACGAAAATAAAACTATTTGAAAAGAACTGTGTCATAGTAAACCGGACGATGCTTCTCTTAACTAAACCTTAGCTAAGATTAGTTTAGCTTAGCTTAGCTTGACTGACTGCACGTATCTGAAAATAATCGATCATTCTCAGTTAACAAATTTCAGTGACAAAATTTCTTTAATAATCAATAACGACGCCGGCCACGTCCTAGCAATCATGTGGAAATATGGAAGAAATGTTAGTGTGACCTTTGTTGTTTAGGGGACGTGTTTACCTCTGCACCCCGACAGAGGTCACAGGAAGAAGTTGAGGTTTATTTATGTTAGTAGGGTAGGGTTCGCTAGATCTGGATTCACGTTATTAAGTGAGGATAAGTGATGGTTATGACTGATAATCGGTAGAATATCATCACAACATAATTAATGTTTACAATTTTTTTTAAATTACTTGTGTATCTTACCTTCACTGGTCCACCTACTTACCTGTCGCGCAAACACTTCTCACGATTCTTTGTCTCCTTTATGAGCCTGTTATTCTTTCGTATTGCACTCAACTGGTCATCATTATAAAAAAAAACTACTAGTTGAACCCGATGTGAGCTATAGTCACTAGCTTCATAGTCTGGCGGATACAACAACGGGAGACACTTTGAACTGTCAGTTGGCGGAGCCAATCGAGCATATCTCGAGTAATTCATGTTAAGCGCCTAAAAGCCATTTGTAAACAACGTTGATTTCTCACAAATTACGAGAATCCCACTATATCCTGCTGCTCCTTCTGGTAGAACTAACATTCTTCTACCAAATGCTGCTTTCATTTCACGAGAGTGAATTAAGATTCAGGAGAAATAGATATTTAAAGTCATTGTTTACAAATGGCTTTTAGGCCCTTAACATGAAATACTCGAGATATGCTCGATTGGCTCCGCCAACTGACAGTTCAAATTGGCTCCCGTTGTTGTATCCGCCAGACTTTGAATCTAGTGACTATAATGTGAGCTTGCTACGCAAGTAACAAAATGAATAATAATTTAATAGAACTGGTGCGTTTATGGTTGCTTTTTGGAATTATTTTTTTAAATTCGTTTGCCAATGTGTGACTTCGATTATAGAGTTTTATTTTTTTTATTTTGTTTTTGTGCGATGCATAACTCAACGTTGCCTTTCAAAGAATGTAATTTATTTACTTTTTTCAATTCTATCTAGACAAAAATCAAAAGTGCGGTAGTTCCTACTATTTTGGCAGACTACCCTAGTTTTTAAAACTACTGTAGCGATTTTTCGTATAAACACTGCACTTTCTTGAAAAAATACATAAATTTTGCAGGTCATAGTATTTTCAACAGTAAAGTTCACTTAGTAGTGTATTATCATAATAGAACTAAATGAAATTATTTTTTCAAAAAAGGAGGTGTGTGTATTAAATTAAAGCCTTGGATGGGTAGTCTCTACCATTGTTCTTCTTTTTGTGTAAAATATTTTCACAAACCATTTTTTTTTATCTCCAAAGTACACTGTGTTTTGTCGGAGGTTTAAACGTATTTTTTTCTTGTATAACCTTAGATAACCAACTTGTGCATAATGTCGCACTGAAAATAGCTCAAGCATCCCTCTTTCTTGATTAAGAAGGGGTTCAAACTTCTATCAGAATTTCTTTGCCGAGAAATATACATTTTGTGTTTTAATTGCCCGGATATTTCGGGTGTTTGGTTGAAATTTATGTTTCATTTGTATTAGAGCCCACCTTTCCCGAGAGCAGGAGGAGTCTTGAATCTCCATGGAAAATTACTTGCCTTCAAAAACCTCCACTGCCCAATTTGAGTTCCATTTTGGGATTAGTTCTTGAGTTATGCAGAGGTTTCTGTTTGATTTGTAATAGAGCCCCCTCTCTCCAGAGAAGAGAGCGGTCTCAAACCACCATTGAAAAACAATCCGTCTCCAAAAACTCGCTAAAGCCAAATTTGGTTCCATTTGATTGATTAGTTCTCGAGTTATGCAGAAATTTGTGTTTGATTTGTATGGTAGCGCCCCCCCTTCCTCCGAGGTCTTGAACCATCATAAGCACCTCCTCCCGGCCCCCAAAATCCTTTCATAAAAATTTCAAAACAGTAGGGATAGCTCTCCTGTTTGAACTAAATTTGTGATTCATTTGTATGAGAATCAGGAAGAGGCTCAAACTACCATAGAAACATGTTTTGCCTTCAAAAATCTTCTCATGTAAAATTTGATTCAATTTGCTGGATTCGTTCTTAAGTTATGCAAAAAAAATTGTTTGTTTGTATAAGAGCCTCCCTTTCCAGAAGAGGAAGGGGTTACAAACCATCAAAAAAAAAACCTTTCCCGGCCCCAAAAACACCAGCATACAAATTTTCACGCCGTTCAGTTCAGTAGTTTCCGAGTCAACAAGGATCAAACAAACAGACAGACAAAAAGTGTATAAGAAGAATCACATAGTGAAAAATAGTTCACGATCCATATTGTGGGAAGCAATATTTTCTGAGTTTTGGAATAAGTTTTCTTTTGTGTATAAACTCAATATAACAATCTTCTTCATTTCATGAAGAACAGTACGTTCTATCTTCTTGATGGCAATAGGTAACTTAGGTAATCTGATGTACTTTATGAAAATGTAGATGGAGGGTTACGAATAACTTATAAAAAAGGAGAATTTTTATGATTTGAATGTTTGGAGGAAATAAAATTGAAATTATCTTTAAAACAGCTACATATAGAAACGTAAGATAATTTTTATTTAATTGATTCCATTTTGATGAAAATTTAATTAATTTGATTTAAAATAATCTGAAAAATCTTGTTATATTTTTTCAAATCTGATATTTCAACAAAAACCTCTAATTTTTTTATGTAAACTAATTCCAGCTGTTTGCATTCTACCCAACACAATTTATTTTTTAACAAACTTAAATAAAACTGGTTTAAAACGCGTTGTATGCTCACAAATTGCTATTTTATTCGCTGTTTAAGTGCATGTTTATTCAAGAGTGAAAAGTGCACACTGTAGTCTAGAGCTGTAGATAGTGTTTTGTATGTAAGTAGGCAATAAGGTGTAAATTATTTAGAGAAAAAATCGTTTTCTAATGACCAGTGAACAACTGAGGAGTGAACAATTATGGCACGCGGCATGAAGACTCAATGAAACTATATATCTCGCCTTGCTTGTAAGTTATCACTAGATATTGAGGTTAGTCGGTTGACAAATGGACATAGATGAAATGATATTATATCTCTGTTACCATTTCTGAGTGGGGATCTCTATAAGAGGTCTCAACGGCCCAAATTCTATGCATTTTTGATAAACAAAGTGAGTCCGCTGAGTCGATGCTGTTCAGTGTTAAATACATTTATTAGGCAGTGTTTAGTAATAACACAACACAAAGTAGTTGTCTTTCTCATGTCCAATTGTTTTATTGTGCGAGGGAGACAACCCCTCGCACAGTGGTTTAGACGGTTTAGATTGCTTATTATTGTCATTATGTGGTAAAATAGGGGAATGTGGGGAACTATTTTCTTTGGAGATTTCCACCTATTTCGAATACGTGGTGGAATAATAAAAAAAGGTGGAAATCGCAAAGAAAATATATAGAAACATAAAAATTACAAAAAATAAATAAATAAATAAATAACCCAATCATTATTATCATTTTCTTCACTTTTGTCATTATTATTAACTATTACTATTATTTTGTTTTTCGTGGATTTTTTTTAGTGACACCTAATCTTATTGCCGGAATCGGTAGTGTAGTGGTAAACGTGACTGCTACTAGCACCCCAGTGGGTCTGGGTTCAATCCCAGTCGACGTCGGTGGTTTTTCTGAAGCGAAATAATCTAGTCACGTCTTCCTTCGGAAGGAAAGTAAAGCCGTTGGTTCCTGTTCATTGTCATGAGTCGTTAGCTAGGGTCCAGGTGGTGGAGTCGTCTCCCTGGTGTCGGTGATTGTCACCATGTGAGGAAATAGGCCCTATTGAATAATAATTGGTCCAAAATGAAAACCGAGAGAGCAAGGGATGAAGAGGTGAGAGGAAGTGAATCCGTCGAAGGCATACCTTCCTGTTCCTCATCCATCTTAAACACTCCAGAAAAGAAAGTTTATAGTGATTATGACGCATCCGATGAAGACGGTGATTACGAAGATAGCATTAATGTCACGTTGATATCATCACCACCACAAGCACCATAATTACCACCGAAACATTTCTCAGGAGTTCTGCCGGGGCATTCGAAAACTACATCGAAGGAGGAGAAGGGGATAATGGGGAAAAAACTTAGTGGAGCGGGCCAACAATGCTTCAAACGTCTGTTGACAAATGGAAATAGTTGGGAAGAGGCATTCCACCTGGCTCAAACACCACTGCAATCGTCAGATCTCTCAAAACGATCGAGAAATTCGGACTTGAATGATTCAAATACATAGTAGTGGTAATTCACGTCCACTAAAAATGCCACGTCAGAGCTGCGAAACTAACAAGCCTTCGACATCAAAAAACCTTGTACAACAACGAATCGATACGCATAGATACAAACACTCAGGACAATCCAAATGAACTGAGGTGAAGATCAAACCTTCGTACAAGGAAGTAGTTAGTGGTGTAAAGCTGGATATCCTACCGAAAGGCTATCCTAATATGCAGCTTACCACACAATAACTAGCAGCTACACAAAAAGCAATTATAGCTATAGTTGCGAGACAAAGAGAAAAAGTTCTTAATCCCAAGTTTGGACATTGTACATTCAAGTCGCGGTACTTGGTTATAACTTGTAGAAACCAGGAAACAGCAGACTGGTTAAGTAGCCTCTTTGCTAATTTAAAGCCTTGAGCCGTGGCGAAACTTACGGTGGTTGAGGAGAAAGTTCTCATTGGCTTCTTTCCATGGAGTACTGAAGACAGTAACGAAGGAATTCTAGCACTCTTAGAAAACCAAAATCATGGGCTGGTAGTCGACGCATGGAGAATACTCCACCGCAATGTTATACACCGACAGCACGTTGATCTTGTCTTTACTTCGGATGGAGTTTCTATGAACTCTATAAAAGATTGTAATTTTATGCTAGACTTAAAATTTGGAAATGCCCAAATTAGGAAGAAATTTCAAAAGAAAATTTAATGAAAACAGTAGGAAACTAGAACAAAGGAGTGACCATGACGCTGATAAGACCCTTGAAGGAATTGGTGACAACAGAATAATCGTTGATCACTCAGATCAAACTCCAAGATCAAGTGGTGTCAAAAGCATGGGACAAAAACTAGATACTGGTCATAGTACAAAAATAGTCAGTGAAGAAAAAAAGTATGATCGAATGACAAATAACGGAACAGTGCCGGAATACAAAGTAAGAAGTCTTCATCAAGAAGTTCATCAACTGGTAACCGCAGAACCAATGTTGGGGAGGAAGATCAACCCAATTTATGCGGAAAACAAGTAAACTTAATTAGGGGAGAACAGTACAAAATGCACTGGTGGGGTAGAATGACCCACTCAATAAATATGCTCAAATCTTTAAAACTATAAATTTAATGGAATTATATTTTATCAAATTTTAAATAAAACAGCATAACTCATAATTTGGTAGTAGGCTAAGGCACTATATACACCAAATATGATCAAAAATGAAGAAATTGTCCCGAATGTTACTCACATGTGAGGAGGATGGTACAAAGCACCGTTTAAGCAATATCGTGAATTTCTAGGTAATTGAAGCTGAAATATAAGAATAAGTTATTGAGTATGGTGCATTACGATGCTTTCGTTGTAGATCAAATGTGATTTCAATTCTAAACGATGGTTTTTCATGATATTTTAAACTTTTCTCTATATGATGCCAAGACGACTTCAGGGTAAAACGCCAGTTTTATTGCTCAATATGCACCCTAAAATTGGGTTAAGACGCACCACAACACTGCACTATGGTACGAATGAACAAATTTCACGACAAAAATCGATAATTTAAAAACCATTAACTTTGGACAGATGATGTCATCTGAAGATTTAATTTAAAAAAATAAGATCTATCTTTTGATTTGGATGGTGACTAGGTTGGTCCTTTTATACTGATAATAAAATTTTAAACTTTTTATTCATATGATTTAGAGGGTTTTTTCGCTTGTTCAAAATTGTGGATATTTTAATTTAATGAAACTTTGAATATGTAAATACATAAATATAATTAGAAAAATGTACATAAATGATGTAAATAAATGTAAGTAAACAAATGCGAATGTGTTAACATAGACAAACATACATAACACTTGCAGTTTCTTTCATTGATTACGCATTGAACATCAATCTTCAAATGTTTCTTAGTTGGTAATATCGCCACTAAGATAGCGCGTATACTCGATTCTTACGTTTAACGTTAATCACACTACCGCCATCATTCAGCTTAATCATCCATCACAGTGTGCTGAACTGAACGCGCAAGTGTTAGTGACGATGATTTTAGTGTCAAATGTTCGATGTGCTATGTCTGTTTGTCTGTGATATATTTTTTATTACAAGGAGATGGATTAATATGAAAATATTAACATTTTCATAAAAAAAGTTAATGGTTTTCGAGTTATCGATTTTTGTCGCGAAATTTGTCTATTCGTACCATAGTACTGGTATATTACGCACACATTAATGGGATAGCATGCACCGCTTGTAAAAGTAAAACACAGCTATAAAAGTTACTCATTAGAGGTGTAAAGTTGCAACATATCGCCACGTCCTCTTAGCTCTGTTTGATTATCAAGCAGCCAATGGCTATAGAATAAAGACGTTGCGCAAAACGTTGCGATATGTTGCCAACTCCCTCATTATATACACGCTTGAGAAAAAAGTACCCAAAGACAGTTAAATGTGATGCACGTTGGGTTTGTTGTGTTTATCTACCATTGGGTTCAAATTACTTACTTTTGAGCAGAATTTTACCAGAAGTAAGTTTTGTATACCCAACATTGGCTTCATACATTTAACCGCTTCCACTGAGCATTTTTTCTTGGCGTGTAGACAGTATACATAACGACACTAGTGCGTTCTGCACCAGTTTTAGTTTCGCAAGCTTTTGTCTAAATATTCTGAAAATACGTGGAATTATAGTGAGGTTTTGACACTATCTTGATGTTTTGTTGTGTGCGATATATGTGAAGTGGATTTATTATAAACCACGGATATTAACGCTTGTTAAAAGCTTATTTTGTTATCACTGCTTCAAATAAGCTTTTAACAAGCAATAATATCCATGGTTTATAATAAATCCACTTCACATATATTGCACACAACAAAACATTAATATGGTGTCAAGACTTCACTATAATTCCACGTATTTTCAGAATATTTAGACAAAAGCATGCGAAACTAAAACTGGGGCAGAACGCACTGTGTCGGTATGTATACGTCTCACACGCTAAGAAAAAATGCTCAGTGGAGCGGTTAAATGTATGAAGCCAATGTTGGGTATACAAAACTTACTTCTGGTAAAATTCTGCTCAAAAGTAAGTAATTTGAACCCAATGTAGAATAAACACAAATAAACCCAACGTGCTACCCACATTTAACTGCTCCTTTGGGTACTTCTAAGCGTGTATATAATGAGAGTTGGCCACATATCACAACGTTTTGCGCAACGTCTTTATTCTATAGCCGTTGGCTGCTTGACAACCAAACAGAGCTACCGAGGACTGCGATATGTTGCAACTTTACACTCTAATGAGTAACTTTATAGCTGTGTTTTTACATTTTACAAGCGTGCATGCTATCCCATTAATGTGGTGCATAATATACCAGTGCACTATGGTACGAATAGACAAATTTCACTGACAAAAATCGATAACTCGAAAACCATTAACTTTTTTTTATGAAATGTTAATATTTTCATATTAATCCATCTCCTTTTTGTAATAAAAATATATCACTGACAAACAGACATAACACATCGAACATTTGACACTACAAATCATCGTCACTAACACACTTGCGCGTTCAGTTCAGCACACTGTGATGGATGATTGCTGAATAGATGGCGTGGTAGTGTGTTAACGTTAAACGTAAGAAAATCGAGTATACGCGCTATCTGTGGCGATATTACCAACTAAGAAACATTTGAAGTTGATGCTCAATGCGTAATCAATGAAAGAAACTGCAAGTGTTATGTATGTTTGTCTGTGTTAACACATTCTACATTTGTTTACTTACATTTATTTACTTCATTTTATATAAATTTTTCTAATTATATTTATGTTGCATATGCAAAGTTTCATTAAATTAAAATATCTACAGTTCTGTACAAGCGATAAAACCCTATAAATCATATAAATAAAAAGTTGAAAATTTTATTATCAGTATAAAAGGACCAACCTAGTCACCACCCAAATCAAAAGATAGATCTTATTTTTTAAATTAAATCTCCAGAAGACATCATCTGTCTAAAGTTAATGGTTTTTGAGTCGCGAAATTTGTTCATTCGTACCATAGTGCAGTGTTGTGGTGCGTCTTAACCCAATTTTAGAGTGCATATTGAGCAATAAAACGGGCGTTTAACCCTGAAGTCGTCTTGGCATCATATTGGAAAAGGTTTAAAATATCATGAAAAACCATCGTTTAGAATTAAAATCACATTTGATCTACAATGAAAACATCGTAATGCACCATACTCAATAACTTATTCCTATATTTCAGCTTCAATAACCTAGAAATTCACGATATTGCTTAAACGGTGCATTTTGTACCATCCTCCCCTAATAACCAAAAAGTCAAATTCATCCAAGTGAATCTACATCATGCGAAAGGTGCAAACGATTCACGGAAAGCAGACTTGGTATAACACTAATACAGGAACCGTGGACCAACAAAAGTAGGATACTAGAAATTCCTACAAAATCATATAAGATAATTTATGCTGAGACGCAGCTAGCTCCAAGAGCTGCTAATCTCTTAAACAAAAAAAAAAACAAATTTATATCCGATCACAGAATTCATTAATAGAGACATCGTTGCAGTTATGATGGAGATACCAACTAACTATGGTAAAACGGAAGTTTATGTTGCTTACCCGAGCAAAGGATTATACCAAATTGATAACAAGTTCTATTAACAGGTTATCATTTTTTGATCACTGAATATGTTATCATTCAGGCTGAATAAACAGCCAAAATAACAGAATGGATAACAAAAAATACTCGTTGAATATCATAATAATAACTTATTTTGTTATCACTACGAACAACTTGATAACAAATCCTATTATTCTAAGCAAATTTATTGAAATAGTATCAAATTCTGTTATCAATTTAAAATCAAATTCTCATGCTGATAACCAGAGAAAAATATTTTGATTAAAAGCAAAATTCCGTGTTAAAAATATGCTGGAATTATTCATAGTTTTACATAATTCAACTAATAACGTTCACCAATAAATGAGTGTGTTCAAAATGATAACATATGATAACAAAATTTGCCAATAGTGATAACTAAATTTGTTATGTGATAACAGCGGAAAACAAAGCGATAACTGGGATAACAGAACTTGTTACTTATATGATATCAGCTTGTTATTTTCCTTTGCTAGGGTAAAGCTTACTTCTTCCTGGCGACGTAGGAGATGTACCTTCACCAGAGGTTGAAAATTTGGTGTCATACTGCAAAAGACACAACTAAGTGTTTCTGATTGGATATGACGCAAATGCTGATCTTACATTATCGTCCAGTACAGACATCAATAGCAGAGGTTAATGCCTTTTGGATTTTAGCTCAAAACATGCTGTAGATATATGTAATAGAGAGAACGATCCAACCTTTGTAGATTCATTTAGACAAGAAGTACTTGACATAACTTTATGTAGTCGATGATCTCAGACAAAATCAAAAACTGGCACGTATCGGACGAAGAGTCTCTGTCCGATCACAAGCAAATGATTTTTGATTATGAAACTAATCAACAATTTATTGAAATTATACGAGATCCCAGGAAAACCAACTAGGATTTGTATACCTCAATGCGTATCGTAGGAGTAAACAAATTAGGAGGATACTAAAAAATGTGTAAAGAACTTGTGGAAAATCCTCGACAGCTTTCAAGCCTAATCCAACAAGTTTATTACAAAAGCTGTCCTGTAAAGGAACGCTCTACGAATAGAAATGTACCTTAGTGGAATAAAACAATGCAAAAACTTCGAAAGAAAACCCGGAGCTATTTAAACGGGCTAAAAAAAACCAACTAAAAGCCAAAAACCAAAGAAAAATCAACATAAACTGGGAAGGCTGCAAAGACTAGCTGCTCTCTCAATAACGGGCGCATTGAGCAGCACACCGAGTATGGCACTAAATGCTCTGCTGTATATGTTTCCGTTGCATCAACTTGTTCAATTAGAAGATGAAAGAAGCGCATTAAGGGTTCAACGGGCAAAGCGTTTTCTACAAGGTGATCTTCTTGGATATCTGAGAATCTTAAAAATAATTGATATTGATTCTCTTAAAATAATAAATGCAGACTGGATGAAGAAGAAATATAATTTCAGTCGCTTATACAATGTAACAAATCCAGGTCTTGATTTGTGGGAAAATGCAGGGTCAAATATTCGTCCAGGATCATCCGTCTTCTATATAGACGGTTCAAGATTGGACAATCTTGTTGGAGCAGGGGTAATTGGTCCAGGGGCGGATGTCTCAGTGTCTATAGGTAAGTGGTCAACCGTGTTCCAAACAGAAATCCAAGCAAATCCTGAATGTTCTGTAATATGCTTGCGTAGACACTATAGACATTCAAATATCTGTATTATGTCTGATAGTGGAGAATAACTGGAACAACACACACATTGCTAGGCAAGCGAAACGATTCATAAATCCGAACATTTCAATGACTCGCAAAATTCTTGAATAATCAAAGAATGACCTCAGTGCTTACACTGGTTTAATAACAGGGCATTGTCCATGCAAATATAACCTGAAGCTGATAGGCAAACTTCAAGAGGATATGTGTCGATTGTTTGGCATACAATAACAGGCGTACTCTTCTGGATAAGAGGCTTGCAGAACCCTTTTATATTTGGAATGCAAAGCCTAGACAAGTAGTGCATTTTATTCGGATTGTAATACCTGGTTGGGAAAATGCTTTGAGTCAGTCCATGTCGGTCGCTTCACAAGTAAGTGATACGGCATACTGATATAGCAACATCAAAACGGGGAATATATCATAATAGATCTAAGAAATGGTCGCAGTGATGAATATACCCAACAAAGGGAAAACAAAAACAAAAACAGGCCACAGTTGGGAACATAGAAATATATATGTCCCAAACATTGGGCCTACGGTTTTCTTGTTAAATAATCGTTATTTCATCTATGAAAACAATTTGTTTATAAAGTATGACTATTGTCTGTACACCTAGACTGCAAAATTCAGTTTATCGGTTCAATTTGGCCAATGTTAGATTATCCGAAGATCGTGGCGATTATCGGTTCAGCTTAACCAGTGAATTCATGATGTCTAAAAAGTTGAGAAAACCAAAAATTTCGCGTAATTGAACAACTATAAATTGATTAATAATATATCAATTGCTTTGAAATTCATTGGTCATCATGATAGTAACATGATTTTGTTTACTCTAATTGTTATGTTTTCATATTCTCCGTGCGTGGAATAACGATTATGATGTAGAAGGAGATGGAGAATGAATTAGATCAAAATCTGAATAGTAATATGTAATTAGAAATTTTCATGACCAGAAAAAGTGAATAAACTCCCCTGCCCTGACTTTTTCAGGATTTTGTATCCTCTGTTCTGAGTGTGTAAATGCTCAGAACTAATCTTTCCCATACCGGTTTAAAGGTGATCTGGCCCTATCTTTCTAATATCTCATGTTCTAATGCGAGGTTCACTCTCGAGTTTACAAAAACATTTGTCCAAAAACCGATTTCATTTGAACTGTTAGATGATGGCAATTGACGGCAAATTCATGAATATAGTTATCAAGATGATCCACATCTCGTCCAAACACTTCTTGATGCACATAAACCATTCTTTCATAAGTATCCAATCCTCCGAAATAAGCGCGCCATAATGATTCATTCTTTATGAGCCCAATAAAATTACCATAAGTTTTATTTAGCTCAAACGCAACGAACCTCATACCATTTTTAATAGATCACCCCGATCAACTGGATACGACAAAACTACTCCAACAAATACCAGTGCATGCGAATGGGTCCTCATTTCTGGTCCCAATAGAAGAAAAAAAAATACGACCGCTCATATTGGGTTTCATTTTCCCATCAATATTGTGACATTTACGGCGTCCAAATTATGACAATTTCAAATCCCCGTCCCGTTCGTGAGCGTAGTCCCGAAGAAGAAGACGACAACGACGACAACCGGACAAACGAACAACGCTATCATCAGACCCCATCAAACTCGCAAGCCAAAGTGTCACTAGCTGTCCACCTTTCTGTACCAGGCACTAAGCGGGCTCAGCTCTAAATAAATGGTAAATATATTCATAAATTTAAATCGAAATCGTATCCGTGTGAAGATCGGAGCAGTTTGGAGTGCATGAATTGTAACTCTTCCACACTTGTTTGTTGTTGGACTCCTCCAAAACATCAACAACAACAACGACAACAGCAGCTACGTCTCGTCATCGTTTTCGTTTCTCTGATTGCTCCGGGATGATCGGAAGAGGTGTGAGATGAAATCGATCGATGATCACCTTTTATTCGACCTCATATCGCTCTGAAATCGATTATCGTCCATATTTCCATAAATTACCATCACGCGCGTCCGTCACATCAACAGGCTGCTCTCAACTTACCACCGTGGCTTGCTTCTTGGGATGATCCTCACTGGCTATAGGGTGGTGGAAGATCCCGATATAGAAGTCTTCGATAGGGTTGGCAAAATCTAACGCTTTCCAAGAACATCATATCCATCTCAGCTGGCAACACTGCACCACAGCTGGCCTCGATGATGCCGTTTCAGGTGGCAAATTCCGATCCGGTGCTGAAAAATACCTCGGAACCCAAAACCTTCTGCTTGGGGTGGCCAAAAGGAGAACCACCATCAAAAAGATCTACAAACGAATCTGCCCGTATCAAACCAACCGAAACAAAGAATAATCCCGATCGAAAGGTGCAGGCAGGTGTAATTTAATCCTAAATAGCTGTAATTTAATAATGAAAATGAATCGTAAAACTCGTCGTGGAATTTTAAAAAGTGATTTTGGAAACGCGCGGTTGATGATACTTACCCACCGTTAAACAAACAGAGGACCTCCGTTGCTCTCTCTTTCACACACACCACTCTGTTGCCTCTCGCTCTCCTTGGCTCCAATCGATTTATTAGTCACGTTCGCTCGCGATTTAACGCCAACACGAGGTTCGTCAGATTTTAGGTTGTAATTTGTATTAAATTATTCAGGGTAGTTCGGTATAATTTACAGTACGTTCCACATAAAACATAAATACCTCTCGCGGGAGCGTTATTTTTTCGTTTTGTCTTCTTCAGAGCCGTGGCATCAAACATAATATATTCAACGCAGGGCTCACGTGCCGAAGGCGCAAAACACTGGCTTAGAGATTTGTTCTTCCGTTCGGTCGCCGCACTGTTGCCTAGTATTATGTGCAATTAGTGAGTGATTTTCGGTGATTCGCGCTTGTTTCGACGTCAATTTTACGACCCAGTTCATATTTTCGAGCGGAATTAGTAGATCTTACTAGATGATGGACTGAATTAGGTCGTTTATCTCCCGGACTCAGCTGGTGAAAACTGCTTCCATCACAAACCACTGCAGAGCTCAGTCGTGCTGAAATCCACCCACCACCAATTTGTGGCAAATTTATAATAAGTGACATCCTTAGCATAAGCGATTGGCTCAAAGGGGATGTGAACTTTGTGATTCCAGAGGGCTAATTTGCGTAACGTGAACGGCTGGCGAACGCGAAGGTAATTGATTTGGAAAGTGATGAAATTTATATAATTCAAACACGTTTTATGAATTGTACACATGCGCAAGGGTGCATTGCTAATGTTGGAGATGCTCATGGAAATCTCTACGATTTCAATTATGTAAACTAAGATGTACTATTGATGCAACTAAAACTTAGAAGCAATCTGTTGTTTCTCGTAACAAATTTAAAGCTCTAAGCATTGTTTATTCAATCCAATTTTATTTATTTCATCAATCACTTCCTGTGTAAATTTTTTATTTTCACCGCTTATATTAGGATTTTTTATAAAAAATTGGTTTAAATTAATTTTTTACTAAAATGTAAAAAAATAAAAATAGGATAGTGTTTGAGTATCACACTATTCTCATTTTATTTTTATACGAAGGGCTTCTCAATTTTAAAAAAATATATGTTTCTTTTTTTATTACATCAAAGTTTGCATAACGTTTGCATTAAGAAAAAATTGACTTATTTTTTCGAATGGTGATAAAAAAAGCTAAGACAGATAAATTTCCCATGTAAAGTAATTATTTAAGCTTACTTGCAAAAAAAAGTTCTACGTCGTTGCGAGCGGCCTTCCGGTAGTTAATCTCCACGAAGACACTCCTTGATCGCTTACCTGTCCACGTCCATGGTGATAGGGAGGATCTGTTATCTACTTTAAGAAAACACAGGGAGCCCTCGTAGCCTTCAGTAGATTTCAAAGGAAAAAGGGAATGAATAGTCAGAGAGAATAGTTGAACAGAATGCCCTGTTTGGTGAACAGAACCAAAATTTATTCTAAAATGGTTGTTGGGAGCATCTAGTCTAAGAAGGATACGTGATGCTCCATTTCTCTTCAAACGGATGGGACTTTAGCAGTCCAAGCTCCCTATGGCTTATGGTTATAGTGCCATTACTCGCTCTCTGAAAAGAATGTCTGAGAAAATGAGAACGGGTACTGAAAGAGAACATGTCAGATTCTATGAATTGCTGCGACAACATTGCGTTACTTTGATATACAACTTTATTTATGATTATTTAATAAGTCATCATCACAATTAGTATTAAGCACATTCAAAGAAGATCTTAAGCCAAAGCATCATTTTTGGTGCATTATCCAAATATTAGTGGAGGTTCTAGACTTGTGGAATAAATTATGTTTTTTAAAAACGAAGTAAAACATAGAGAATTTAAACAATATTCGCGAATCATTTCATTGCGAACCAATATATTTTACACGTTGTATGAGAAAGCTTCATGGCAGTTTTTATATGAGCTGCCAAATGATGATTTTTCATTTTAATTTCAGTTGAAGGAAAGTTCAATTTATATTAATATATGACTTACGTTTGAAAAACTACTATGAAATGCTTATTCAACAACTTAATATTGATTGAGAGTTTCAAATGATGTGGTCAAATACAGCTATGTTGAGAAATAAAACAATTTAAGACAGGGTCATTCCTATGCTCAGCTATGAAAGCAAATATGTATACCAAATAGTGGTTATAGCAAAACATTTAACAACATTTCACTCGATTGTGAACCTATGAAAATCTTTCGAAGCAATTGAATGTCTTCCAATTGTTGAAATTGTACTTTTAGATAGTTTCAACCTGCCACCGGTCTTATTATATAATATTGATGGTCATTTTTATTTTCGTAACAAATTCAGAGGTCTCTACGTTGGAGACGACGAGAAAAAACTTTAGTGATCGTCAGTCGGTGCGAATCAAAACAAACCCAAAAAAGGAGAGAGTTCCTCTCCCATGTGCGCATCAGTAAACAGAGTGCACACAATAGATCGCTAGAATAACTATACAAGCCACAGAGGTACATGAGCGCCTTCCAACCGTACATTTTTGCCTGTTGAAGTGGTGGACTTAGTCCGTCCTTCGACCTACCCCGCAGTGGGATGTTAGGCAAAAATGTCGTTGGTTCGAGTACCACTGTACACATGCCCTTTTCGCTCAATTTTCCTAAAACATCTGCTATGTTTCCGAGCCTGCCGCACACTAGCGGAACTATCAAAAACTATCTCTTCATATCTTTCATTCTAGCCAAAAAACATTGTTGTTCACTCTTGGTGCCTCATGGTGATGAGCGAACAACTCCTTCTACATCATAATCGTTACTCCTCGCACGGAGAATATATAACATAACAATTAATGTATGTAATATTTGATAAACTGTCAATGGTAAAAAAAAACAAACTGCTTGTTTATAACTTTGAATATGCAATTTTAACAAAACGGTCAAAAAAGTCGATTGACCACAAATAAATAATGATAAATAATCTTGTTGTCACCTAGATATCATATATTTATGTATATTATGTATATCTTCTTTTAATTATTATTGCTTGTCTGTCGGTTGGAGCATGACCATGTGCACGAACTCTTTTCTTTTGCAATATTCATGAATGGTCTTAAAAATAAAGATATGAGGGGAAAAACCGATTAATGAATGGATGGAAAAAGGGAGCGGAAAATGGAAGAGAAACTCCCTCCTCTTGGATTTTTTATACACATCGTCTGGTTTATACTCAATTTAGACAACACAACAGAGTGTGCACAAACAACCGCTACAACCATCACAAGCCAATTAAAGTAAATGAGCACGAACAGGCGCGCATTTTTTTTCCTGTCAAGGTGGCGGATTCGTCCGTGTCTTGACCTACCCCGCAGATGGGTGTTAGGCAAAGAATGCGTGCTTGGTTCGAGAACTGCTATATCCAAGCCCTTCGTTCAATTTTCAATACTTCTATTCAATTTTCACAACCTGCCATACACTGAAGGAACTATCAACACTTTGTCTTCATATCTTTCGTTCTAGCAAACATGACTGTCCATTCTTACAGTACGTTCCTCATGGGCCTCATGGCGATGAGTGAACATTTCCTTCTACATCAACTATAATTTAAAGCTAATTGTTCACAAAAACAAAGGCACACCCGGATAAAAATAACCATACAATTACAATACAAAAATATACAATAACATTAAAATCTATTTCCGACCATATATCGTATTGTTCATGAATCAGAGAAATGAAAAATGCATATTGTCACTACAATAGATCTACAATTCACTCTTTTTGCTAGGATTTTCAACAATTGTGAAACAATTCAATTAATAGTAATTGACTCAAATTTGTTCGGAAAATATGGATTTTTTCTATAGTTAAGATACATAACAACCCCCCTTTCCTATTGTCGATTTCTCAATTTACAATAGATTCTATTGTGGTAACAATAACTCCTATTGTCATCTTATCGTTATGAACAATACTTTAAATTGTACATACTATAGATTCAATTGTATGGTTACAATATATTCAATTGTAAATCTCTGAGAATTTTTTATTCGGGCAACCCTTCCTTAAGCAGTTGAAAGGCTTATTTTCAGGTTAGCTCGAGCTGGAATATTTATTTATTAGTAATTAGTATTATTAAGAACAATCATTTTTGTGAATTCGACTAACGATTTAATGTAAGCTTCGTGTTGTGACCGGTTTTGTTCGTCTGTTTGAAATAGTTTAATTCAAGCTGTACATATAGGGAAACGGAACCTATTCTCACCATAGTAGATATATCCATCACATTCTGCTGCCATCCAACTTCAAACGTAAAAGGATGTTTAATTTCTCCAATAAATGGACGCAGTAGCCAAGAATATATAAGCCTGGCAAATAAAATTAGGTCTTGAATATAATTAAAGGCCACAAAAAAGTTTCGGAGACTTAAATTTCGTAAAAATAATGAGCAGTCAGATTTTCAACACAATTGCTTTTGTGGGGGGAGGGGGGTTTGGCAAAAGTCTACGCTCCAGGGTTGAGATGTTCAAAAATGAGTCTACGTGGTTTAAGAGCAGGCCCTTATTACACTAGCCACACGAGAATCTACGAAAACGTGATGAAATACTAGAAAACTATGGGATTAATTTTCACAATAATTTAAGTACGCTTGCACCTATTCTGAACCGTGTTTACAATCGACGTAATCGCTTGATGTTGCACTGCTCACATACTGTATAGCATACACACCAACGCTAGGGTGTGTTTTCAATAATTCATAGAGCATTCTATGCCCAACGTTACGGTGAGTCTTGTTGTCAATATTCTCATGGAAGAATAACAAACCCTTTCATTTTGTCTTGGTTATATGCATGCTACCCAATACACGTGAAGTGCTGTCAAATGATCTACTTCATTTTTGGGTGTAGTAGTCAAGAGCGTAAACTTGTTTGTATTTTTTTTTCTTGATTAAAATCAGTACGATTAACATATGAACACAGATGAGATTAATGTTTTTCGTGATATTACTAAAATAGATACATAGCAGTGGCAACTTTTCCGTATTAAATTGGAAGAAAATTATCAGAATTGAATGTTTTGTGTGTTGCTAAACGATTAACGCTAAGTGGACGAATAAATTGTGAATAACTTGTGTACTCAGTGTTCGGTATTCAGTGCATATTTACCGATTTCCTCTGGAGGTCTGCTAATTGAGCTCAAGATAGGTTCCGCTTCCCTAGGTGATGATCATTCTGATCATTAATTTGTGAAATAACTTACAGTTTAGTCAGGTTCTCATAGGTTCAACAGACGGGATTAGGGTTGCCAAACGGCCTGATAACACTAATGTTAGTCAAACACACATGAATGAACTCTAGATAACGTGAACCAAAATATTTCGAACCGGTACAACCGGATCACGATGCTCAGCACAGGACCAAATTACGTGATCTGCGTCCTGGTTAACCTGTCCACATTCACAGATATTGCGGTCGATGAACCGATCACAGTATAAATGAGCGTTTAAAGAATAATGATTGGACATGAGGCGAGAAATCACACAAATGAAGTCTCAACCAACATGCATTCCCGAAAACCAATATTTTTTCGAGACCTTAGGGACGATTGAATGTTGCCATCGTCCCAAATCTCCTTAACTCTATTTATACTGCCAGTTACAAGTGACTATTGACGAAAAATTGGAAATAAAAATCATTGAAGGCTATTTATCGATAGTATATAGTAGGCTATTTATCGATAGCATATATTGCTTTTCATAGCACCTACCATTGCGAGCAAGTCCGCTTCCTCATTGCCTAAAATTGAACAATAAGAAGGGAACCACACAAAGATGGTGATGCCACTCGTAACTGTCAAAAGCACGACACTTTTATTTACACAGAAAGAACATGCGTACCTCGTACGTAAACAATACAAAGAGCTACGAATATTTGGTCACAAATTAAAAAGAAACGACTCTCTAGTGGTTGCATGAAGGACTGACTCGAAGGAATTGACTCGAAGGATTGACTCAAAATGTAATTGACAAAAAAAAGCAGTCACGTGGTCTTTTTAATGTTTCTTACGTGGGATTCAAACCTGAATTTTTTGAAAGTGCTGATTCTGAATTCGTTGTTGATCTTACTAGGCCATGCTGACATGTGAGAACAAGCTTGATTAATGAGCATAGGGGATGGATAAATTATTCCCGGCTATACCAGCAGCAACACCACCATGCATGAGTACGGTGTAAAAGAGAAACAGTGATTCGCTGGTCATCACGAAATTCATTTCGTGCCTTTTACAAAAAGGTGTGATGATAGCATTTCACCAGATAAAAAGCATTATAAGTGTTTCATACAATATACGAGACATTTGTCCTATGTACAAAATCCATGTTTACGAAACGCGTGAAAGCTACTTTACGAAAATAAATTTTCAGTGTATGATTCGAACAAGACCCCAAAATATTTAAATGACATAGAATGAATTATGAAGTACACCTAATTTGAACCTTCGATTGTGCTGGGCTATGCTTACTATTCTCCGTAATGAAATCGATACCTATGTAGCTCTAGAGCGCATGACGACAAATTGTCTAAGGTATCCTGTAGGGGTCCTTGCAGATTGACTCCATTGGGCCCCGTGACAGATACTACGCCATAATCTGCAAGTTGTCTCAAGGAACAGTTGTCACTTAAACAACATCAATGTCTTTGACATGAAAATTATACAAAAGGGGACTTAAACATGACCATTGAGGGAGACCCATGCAAGCTTAATCGAGAAGCTGTAGAGTTTCCATGAGAATAGCTTATATGTTTCTCTGGCAGCAAATTGTACAAAAAGTTATTCATTAATGAAGAAACCCAAAATCGTGGAGTTGATCAAAGAGAATTTCACCGCTCAACCAGTGCACAAGTTTTGGCTCTATTTGTCTATCCGTGCAAACCTTGGCACCTTGGTCTCACCTGATGGCTCATATTCTCTTCACCCGTCTCGATGCTGAAACTCAAAAGCATTGGAAGCGAACTCATAATTCTCGTGAAGCACTGAAGTACGAATACATGCTAAAGTTCCTGCATGATCACCTTGCAATTCTCCAACCTTTTGCATCCTCGATGCTTTCTATTCGCCTTTCAAATGTGATTCCTTTAAAAGTATGACCCCGTCCCAAAAGCCAGGAAACTTCCAGTTTGCTAGAGACTTTCTGGACTGAACGTTTGGCGCAGAAATTGACAGAATGACCCGCTGTCCCTTCAAGGTGTGGGACCTTGTGCTACTGCATCGAAGCAATCTTTAATGGCAATCATCCATTCGCGACATTTGGATTTCTCTGTCGACCTCAAATTCCATATCCTGCCGGAGATCACTCCAACGAGATCCTATCCGTGGAAGAGTGGAAATGCGAGGCTCATTTTGCTGATATCACGACCCGCGATCCAACCGGGAGATTTTTGGTTTCATTGCTGAAGAATCCAGATGTGCTCGACAAACTAGAAGAACCGCGAAGCATCGCCATTCGTCGATTTTTGCCCCTTGAACGACGCCTTCATGCGAATCACTCCCTCATGGATGCTAATGAGGCATTCATTTGAGAATATGTTCAGCTGGGGCATATGATACCGATCGATACCAGTACCGACGTCGTGAAGCATGGCGAGAAAACGTATTACATGCCTCACCATTGCACCGTTCGTCCTGATAGCGTCACAACCAAACGTCGTCTTTGATGCTTTGTGATCCACTGAGACGAGTGAGTCGTTTAAAAACGCTCTGATGGTGGACCCAGTTGTGCAGAACGAGCTGTATAGCATCATTCTACGCTTTAGAAAACCTCGCCTTGTCGTCGTCGCTGATCTGGAGAAAGTGTACCGTCAAGTGCTGATAGGTCGTATTGATCGGCGCCACATTCTCCAGCGTATCCTATTTGATCTTCTCCCTCAGACCTGCTACAAACCTACGAATTGCTGACCGTTACTTACGGTGCTGCATCGGCCCCGTACCTTACCACACGTCATCTCTAGCAACTCGGCCCTGACGGTGAATTAACTCATCCCAAAGCAGCTAAGGTTCTTTCGAAGAACTTTCACATCGTCGACCTGCTTGGTAGGTTGGATTCCAAGGAAGAAAGCATTGAATTTTCCGACAACTGATCGACGTTCTTCAATCGACTGGATTAAAGCTACACAAATGGGCATCCAATAGCTCGACAATTCTTCTGAACAATCCAGTAGAGCTTCGTGAAGATCATGAATCTATTAGAACTCGATTCGTCATCCTCGCCAGTGAAAACTTTGGGGATGTTGACGACATCTTTCGCTTGGTCTCATGACGCTCCGATAACCAAACGATTGGTGCATTCTGAGGCAACACGCTTGTTTGACCCTCTGGGTCTATTGGGACCAATTCTGCTACCGTCAAAACTCTTTATGCAGGCGTTCTGGAATGCGAAAATTCCTTGGGATAATATTTTGAATGACCTCCAACAACAGTTTTGGGAGTAATTTAGGAACTTTGTCGGAGATCGACACGCGCTGAACGAATTCCTACAGCTCTTCTGCACGCAACAAAATCGCCACGACAGTGCTGTGTGGAAGGAATCCAGTTCTTTTTCATCCCTCCGAGATCATCCCACTTCGGCGGCATCTGGGAAGCAGGGATTAGATCCCTAAATACGCACCTCTGTCGCACGCTTACGAACGCCTTAGTCATCAACCAAAAATTCCATACACTGCTTACTGAAATCGAACCGCGGTCCAACTCCCGGCCTCTGACCCCTCTTAGTAATTCTCCCGAGGACTTGGACGTCCTTACACCAGGCCACCAGGCACCTTCAATAATCGTTGAATTTACCCTAAATAAATTCATAGTTAAATTAAGGCACTCATACTCAACCTACTTTTAACACTACAAATCAGAGCAGAATGCTCGTAAAGAGACTTTCTCACACTCTATATAGGGCAACACAATACCCTCTCGTGACTGATAACCCGTATAAGAAGACCGATAGAAGTCAAGTGTACATCAAATACCTCTATCGTATAAAATAAAATTTCTAATGCCTTTGAATAGTGTTTCATAAGTAGTTCGCGCGTTTTGTGTAGCTAAATCCGAAGGACACTATCTCGCAGCGAGTCCACCACGAAACAGACACACTTAGCATTTTTTTCATCATCGCTAAAAGTCGCTAAAAGCCTAACGCCGAATTGGCTTAACGGGTATTCAATAAGAAGTGAGAATGATTTCAATACCTCTCTATAATTAAAGTAAAGAGCGTAAATTTATTTTCTCTCCGAGAGAATTGCTCTCTGGACTCCCAAGAAATGGTTGGCATGTTTTTTTTTTGCTCGTGTGCTGTCAGTTCAATCGAAGATGGCGTCAAAACAGAGGACTGAAGAAGGCGTTAGTTCTTGAAGCCTGCTACTTTTGGTGTGGCGCTAGTGACAATTTGAACATTTTAAGCTCGGTTTACAGTGGATTATAATTTCTTATAATATTTCTACTATCAACCTACTAGTATCAGTAATGTAGATAAAACATTATTATACCTGGCTGATAAAAAATGAAAAAATACTATCGTTGTGATAATCACTGCACTAAGTACAACACGGAAGACTTTACTCTCGCATCAAATTAACGAAAATTATGCCAACTTCCACCGCGTATATTGTGTTTGCTGCCTACAGCCTTCAAGAGAACCGAGTTGTCAAATTAGCACCACACGCAGCACCAAATTTTCGGCTTCACGATTGTTGTTCGTGGATGACAGCCGCTTCAGTCCTGTGCGTCAAAACAGCAAGCACTCCACGAGCGTGTTGTGCGGTTTTATGAAACGCATGGTCATCGTGGAAAAAAGTTTACGGTAGACCACTTTCGAGACGAAAACGTGCCCGTGAGTACAGTTTACCGAATCCTGGCATCCCTGAGCGTGGAGCGGAAGGCCGGTAGCGGTAGATAATGACGAAGAAGAAGAAGCAAGCGCTGAAAAGCTGTTCGACAACAAGGACGGAACGAGTTTGCGTGACGCCGGCCGTCACTACTCGCATACCTTCATTAACCGAACTCTAAAGATGGAGGACATCATCTGTCGGAAGAAGACTCGGTTCCCCGAGTACACGGACGAGCAGATGGCGACCGTGAAATCGCTCTGCCGGTGGATGATGAAGAACTACCACGGGACGTCGTTCGTGCTGGACGACATAAGTTACTTTCCGCTCTCGAAGACCCACATTCCAGGAAATGACAGCTACTATTCCAGCGACAAGTCGGCCACACTCCCGAAGTAAAATATAAGCTTAGGTATAAATTTGAAAAAAAAAAAAAGTTATGCTGTACATCGCCATATCGGAGAGAGGGATTTCAAAGCTGTGGTTCAAGCCGAGCGGTCTGGTCATCAAACAACAAGTGTACCTGTAGGAGTGTCTTGAGAAAATTCTTCTGCCGTTCTTAAAGGAGCATCATGCGGATGGGACGTACGTCTTCTGGTCGGACAAGGCGTCTCCCCATTATGCCAAGAAGACGCTGGAGTATCTTGAGCAGAACAAGATACCGTACGTGTCGAAAGGAAGGAACCCGACTAACTTGCCCCAGTGCCGTCGCATTGAGGATTTTTTCGGCTTCCTCAGTGCCCTACCCAGGTAACCCATAAGCATTAAATAGAGCCCGTAAGTAGCCCTATATGCGTCATAACGACAAGCCATAAAATGCATATGAGCATTATATTCACCTTAAATGCTATTCAAAAGCAGGTTTTGGCCCGCTATACGGCCAATTCAATGCTGGACCCCACCAAAAGAAGACGTCTATGTCGACAATATGTCATTCATTGGTAGCATGAATTGGTAACGTTTGCAAATGACAGCTAGATGATAGCAGTTGAAATGTTGTTCTGCTGCTGGGGAGTTTAGCTTTGAGAATGCTGATTAAATGCTTGATTGAGAATGCGAAGGAAATAAAAAGTCCCTTTTCAATTTGAGATTTTATTCATTTTCCTGTTTTGCCTCTTATATTTTTTGAGCATTGAAATAGGCACTAATTCTGCATCATACTTGCATTTAAGATTCTTTTTGCTGTAAATTGGCTGTCTGAATGCACAGATGTTGTAAAATAGCATACGCAAAGCTACCGTAACGCTAGCTGTCTGATATCTGCATTTTTGTTGCTTGGTATGTTATTAAAATAGCGCACTGAAAATGCTTAGTTAAAGTTGTTTACGCGAGTTAGCAACGGAGCTACCGGAACGAGAAAGGAAAAACTTGATGACGACCACATTGGTGAGTTAGCAACGGAACCAGCTCATCGGGGACAACGAAGAATGCTGACGACAACATTGGAGCGGAAGGCAACGACCGAGTCGACTTGGCGGTTTCGGCATGGAGCGGTAGCAGCAGCAGGAAAGCGCAAGTATAGCATTATGAACTCTAGCTAAATTCGATTGGCAAATAAAAGTTCAGTTCGATTAGACTAGTGAGTAAGTTAGTTGTATTTTTTAAAAAAGGTTATCACGTCCGTGAAATCTTAACTCGCGTATGCATTACGGTAGCTTTGCGTATGCTATTTTACAACAGCTCTGCAGTCAGACAGCCAATGTCCAGCAAGCAGAATCGTAAATGCAAGTATGATGCAGAATTACTGCATATTTCAATGCTTATTGGTTACCTGGGTAGTGATGTGATGATGAGTGATAAGAACCTACTATCAGTCTGAGAGAATAGCCTAGGGGCTGTTCATAAACCACGTAGACTTTTCTGGGGGGAGGGTAGGGGGTGTTGATCAAAGTCTACGATCCACACAAAATTTCAAACAAATGTATGGTGAAAAGTCTACGAGGGAGAGGGGGGCGCTGAGATTTTCAAAAACGAATATACGTGGTTTGTGAACAGGCCCCTACGTGATGGCTTGTTGTAGCAACGTCAGTCGATCTCAGTGAGGACCTTCGGAAGGCTACGGTCAGGAGGCCGCGTGTCTTCACATGACTAGGGACTGGTGACTTCACGAACCCTCATTTAGTAAACAAATCTTTCGACTGCCTTAGGCTACTATCATAATCACGAGGGAAGAAAACAATTCAAAATTACTATACAATACTTGGGAATTCCATGGATGATCTGAAATTATATTCCGCATAAAGGATCCTTCCATTTTTCGTGGTAGGGTAAGATTTCCTTACCGGGGTCGCGCTGCCTGCATCGTCTTGGTGCGGCTGCCACCTACAGGGTGCGACAGAAAATAATGCGAAAATTTGTTCTATTTCAACTAATTCAAGCAATAATATCAACATTTTCGAGTGCAGTTATCTTTATAAAGTCCATTTAAACAAATTTATTCAAGGTGTCCTCCATTTTTATTAATAATATCCTCGAGCCGACGCCGGAAGCCAGAGCATGCCTTTTGCCATACCATGCATGCCATGTGCGTGTTATGGTTGACTTCAGGGTTTTCACACTAGGGTGTGATGTTTTGCAGGCTCGTGCTTCAACATATGCCCAAATCGAATAATCCAACGGATTAAGATCTGGACTGCTAGGGGGCCCCAAATCCTTCGGCCAAAACTTCATGTTATCGTTCAACCATTGTTGGGTTCGATTGGACGTGTGACACGGCGCTCCATCCTGCTGTAGGACAACGTTTTGGTCCTCGGAGAAGTTGGCCTTCACCCAGGGAAGCACTTGGTCCTTTAAAATACCGATATACACTTCGGTATTGATTTTAACAGCATCAATGAAAACAGGCGGCATTTTCAAACCGTTGGACGTCACCAAGCCAAACATCATGACACCAGCCGGATGCTTGGTTTGAAATTTGAATTTCACTTTTTCCGTTCTGCGTTGGAACGTTCTCCATTTTCTGCGTTGAAATGAACCGGTTCGTGCGGCTGTTGGCCACAGCATCGATGCTGAAAAGCTTTTCGTCGGAGAACAGGATTATCATTTTTCCTTCTTCAACAAGAAAAGCAATCTCTTGGAACGAGTCACTCGTAGTTACTTGACCCGGTCCGTAATCAATTGGCGTTTCACTCTGGCTCTGGAAGATGCATGCAGGTCTTCATTGATGATTCTCCGCATGGATTTCTCCGAAACATTGGATTCCTTATTGCAAGTTTGCGAGTTGCGAGCAATTTGTGCACGGACCGATTTGATCACGTTCGGCGTGCGTGGAAGGTGCGGACGTCCGCTTCCCGGCTTCCGCTGCTTAGGACCATCCTGCAGGGACTTTTTTATGCGGTAAACTGTTGCCAAATGACACCCTACCACCTTGGCAATCTCTTTCGGCTTCTTCTGGGCGAGCAACAAACTGGTGATCACTTCTTTCGCGAACATTTTGACGAATTTGCATTAAAACAAATAGAATGTTTGGATGCAGCACTTGAAAGAAAACATAAACAAATACACTTTCGAAGGAAAGTCACTAGCTACACGAATTCACCCAATACTCAAGTTTGAACATTTTCGCATTATTTTCTGCCGCACCCTGTACTGTCGGTTGAAAAATAAAAATGTCCCCAACTTTTGTGCATACTTCCAAGCATCGGCAAGGTGTGAAGTCGTTCAAGGCAAAAACTGGACCGAATCGTAATGATAAACAAAATGTGACGGCTAAAACCCGGGCTTACAAGTTGTATTGCGAATATTTGACGAAGTTTTCCAAAAAATATTTGGTTTAGCAGGCTGCTATCGAGCAAGCCAAAGCTTCATCCATACCGGAACGGTAAACAAAGAAATATACCGTGAACAGAGCCTAAAGAAGAGATTGTTACCATTCCTACGCAGCCATGACCAGCCTTGGTAAAAGCACCAGACCGTTCTGCACGAGAGCCGAGCTGGACAGCAAACACACCACCAAGTGGCAGTAATCCACCACTTTAGTGTCGTGCTTATAGATGAACCCGCAACGCAAAGGACACGACACGAGTGTACACGCTCGTGTATTGCTTTTGACACCGGGTTTGATTTTTGGAAAAACACACGAGCCGAGTGGCTACGATCACAAAAAAACTCTCAACATACACCCAGTATGACACTGGTTGCCACGGATAGAGCAATGCTCGTCGGATGATTCTAAAAATTTGATAATTGGCTTATTGGTTTGTTTTCTTGGCTGTTGGGTGACGGGCGCATAAGTTGAATGAATTTAACAAGCACGGCTCGGTTAGAAAGAAAATAAATAAACCACGCGTGTATTCTGCAATCGGACTCAATCAAAAACACTCGGCTAAGGTGTATGCCGAAGCATCAGCCACGGTGTCCGAAGCCAAACCCCGAGCACTGACATTGGTGTTGTACCCACGGTGTTGGGTGTTAGTCTGGAAGAACGGAGTCAAAGTGGCGAATATAATGCACGCACTAGCGTGGTGAAAAGTAGCTCGGCGTGCAGTGTAGTGTTTGGACATGGCTGGCCATGACGTTCCCTCGCTGTGCTGGCCTGATTTGGCATCTTGTCACTACGCAAGAGATGTTTTGGAATGGTATAAAGCGAATGGAGTTCATATTATACCGAAAGAGGCGAATCCACCTAACTGCCCGGAATTGCGACCTATCGAGCGGTATTGGGCTCTCGCGAAGAGAGAACCCTCTCAATATAAACAACCAGCTACAACTATAGAAAAAAAAATCGAAAATCTTGGACAAAAGCAGCTAAATCGATTACAGAGATGTTAGCAGTTTCTTCATGCAGTCTAATTAAGTAACTGTAATTAGTTTTAAGATGACTAACAATGAAAAATTTATAAGAAATGCATCTTGAATTGAACTAACAGCAAATTTGTTTTATTCCACATTTAATCTGTCCAGATTTTGTCGCGAACAGGGCTTCGAACGGCGAGTTTCCAGTGCAGGCAGTTTAACAGGCAAAAAACCTAAGGCATAATAACACTCTTAATATAAACAAGACGTATTTTGGTGTTCTGCATATGTTAGGTGAACAAGTTTAGCAGTGTATTATTATACAAGATGTGAGAATAATAAATGGTTTATTGGAGCTTTCTATGGAAAATAGGAATGGATTTTCGCATTCCAATATTTGCCTCCAGTTTTCTCGGTTTCGTGATTTTGGTATATCGCTCATTTCAAATGTTAGTCTAGTTATGTCATCGGCCATCCAGTTTTGTTATTTTCCTAAAGTTTTTCAAATACTCAATAATGAAAGTAGAGGTGATTTATTCAAGTTTAAAAAAAATCCGCTTTGGCAAAAGAGGTTAGATTTTTTTTTATTGAAAGTTTCTATATGAACAGCTAATTTTCTACAAAGGAAACTAAATTTAAAATGCCCACACCCCAAATTCAATTCCATATGCTTATATGAATGTCCTCAAATCCGCAGCAAATAGTGCTTGCTCGTACGCCATCTCCTATTTTCCGTTTCTCCCCGCCTTAGAGTCCAAAACAGAATTTCCTACCTCTGCCATAATCTCTCGTAGATGCAAATGACCATCTTGCTCCACTCTCCAGAACATCGCGGCAACGCCGATTGCACGCGAATAAATATTTATGAAGATGATGAGCTCTCCGTACGTCGAGGTGTTTATAAATATGGGCACACAAGTTCGAGGTCATTTTAATAGTGACCTTTATGCAGTAAAGGCTCTCTTCCTGCTTGCAATATCGGTGGCGATGCGGTGATGCTGCAGCATGTGCACAAGTACGGGCTGCTCCCATGTGAGTATGAACTACGCGCTTTGTATCACACACAGTGTTTGGCTAACCGGCGGAATGGGAAGATCCAGGCTCTTCGCACACTATTAGGCATAAGCGCACTCGACGTATAATTGGTGTGGCCTTCGTAGTTTCAACTCCTATTTTTCAGCGCGTGCAAGTACATATGGTTATGTGGCCACGACGATGTGTGTACTCTATGGGAGCGCCAGTCGTGGCACAATTTTTGCATTCCATCCGGGATGAGCAACGATAATCGCTTGGACATCGTCGTGAGCTTCGGCTGCAAAAAAAAACTTCATTCAAATTGCATCGATTCCAATAAACATGAAGATTGAGTTTAGCACCCGCAAAGTGCGAAGATTTAAGTCGATGTTCAAGTCAAGGGACCCGTTGTGAATTATTTATGACGCTAAAGTTGGCATAGAATTTTCCCAAAGCAGCAACGACTACAATGGAGCTGAATCAAATTTGTCCAGAGACCATTTTAGGGTGCGGATTATTCATTTATAAAGCAATTTGTTCGTAATCGGATTGGAAAATTTCGATTGCAAATGAGTGCTTGTCCAATTTAGGTATTTTCGTAATCTGATCAATTGAAATCGGTCTCATAAACTTGCGCCACGGGAAATAGGCGGAGTAGGGGAGGGGAAATAAATAAGATTTTCCCTCCCAGCCGAATGGCCATTTATCTAATTTCAGGTGAAGCATTTTCTCTTTCCATACGCCCTCCGGCCAGGCACGTTGAATGCATCCAATATGGCCAATCCATTTTGCGCACAGACAATAGATGATCGCGCGACGACTGGCCAGGATCGTGGCTCATATCTGGTAAAATCGATATGTATAGAGACAGAGTAGGAAAACATTTCTATTTCGACTAACATCGATGATAAAAGAAAAGCGATGGCTCTGGGTGCCCTTTTCTCGATGTGCGCTTGCGCGCGGATGTGATATCCGTGATAATCGCCTCGAGGGACTCATCTGGTGAGAAGCACCAAGGAATGCTGCAGCGGCTGGAGGTTCCTCAGCCACAAGAGAGAGCTACTAAAAAGATGAAACAAAAGCATACCGGTCGTGAGAAAATGGAATCAACCACCGAACCGAAGATTGAGATAGGATCATTGAGCAAATGAAGCGACCGGGAATTGTGTTAGAAGTGTCCGCGGAAAGCGAGGAATTTCGCTGCTTCAAATTAATCCTGTTACATCAGATAGTGAACAATGGAGTCACATTGTTGATGACCGTTAGCGTGATTAATGGCAATAGAAGATGCTACAGATGCTCGATGCTCACAGCTCCATAGTTCATTTATTTATAAATTATTTCCCAACGAAGGCGCGGCAATATTTTGCAATCAACCCAAATGAAAATGTAGCAACAAATACATACAACGAGATTTATAAACTAATATTTGAGATGATTTCCTCTACTCTCCGAGCATCAAATTTATGACCTATTAGATGCTATCTTCATCCGATATTCAAATCGAATACCTATAGACCAAACGAGACTTCAACGGCGAATGCTCTTCTCAACACACTCGAGGTCCCGACCGTTGAAAACAAGAGCGATCTCTGCGGTGATGGCCATAAAATATTATCTCTTCTCCTCAGCTGCCAGTACGCTTGGAATACCACCCGCAAGGTATGGTCTCGTTTCAAATATCCATCCCCATCTGATTGAGGACCATCGTCTCCGGATCGACAGAGGAGTAATCTGCGTATTTATAGGACTGATGACATGCTCGTAAATTGTACGATAATTTAGATGGATAGTAAAAATCAACGCGTGATTATGATGGAGTTAAAATCGGATCCGCTCATAAGATTGGAAAATTAGAACTTCAGCCGATTGCTGAAGAAAAATGGTCTCGTTAAACTGTTCCATTTCTGAACCGAAAATAAAAAAGAAAAAAAGAAAAGATAAGTCGCAAGGAATCGATCATTAGTGGAAAATTTACGTAACTTAAATTTGGCGATGACAGTTGAGACGAATAAATTAACTAGTTCGTGTTTGGAGCGTTTAACATGCCACAAACGACATGGGGTCTGAACTGAATCTGGGTGTTCGATGTGTGTGGTCCGGTTCCGCAATCAACAGATGGAAGAGACCATTCGTATTCGTCAGATTGGTCTGATTTCGAACTGGTTCGAGTAAGTGATCGCCATCAATTAGCAAAGTTATAAATCATTCGGTTTAATGTTTACCCTCAAACAGTTGGAGATCGGCTAATTAGTGGAGGTTTGGATGAGGCAGTCTGAAGATTGCAGTCGCAAGTTATTGGTTTCGCTTGGGTGAGTCAAACCAAATTGTTATTAGTTAGCTATTGTTTTTTTTTTCTTCATCGGTAAGTGAAAAATCACGACTAGGAAATGAACCAGTTCTATATTAATCAGTTGCAATTGATATAACTTAGAATCTGTACTAGATTTTGGATATTTCATCACAACAGTTTGTATGCTTTCTTACAGCGAGCAATCTGATGGAGTTCGATTCGATGTTTATTCACTAATAATCGAGGTATATAAAATTGAAATAGCGAAGTAAGTTTGCGAGAAAGAGATAAAAGATAAGAAAAACTACAACAATTAACTTTAAGCATTAACTTCAGTCGTAGCCGCATATGACTTATGGTTATAACGCCATCACTCGCGCTCTGAAAAGAGAATAACGTCTGAAAATGCTCATCGCCATCTAGCGGTTGGGACTGTAGCCATAATTGATAAATGTCCATGCTTTGTACGGCTCATGGTTAAGGTTCGATCACACACTCTCTGGAAAAAAGAACATCTTAAAATGGAATTGGCCCAAACTCGGCCAACGAAATATTTTCACAAAACGTCAATTAAAACAACACCCTGCTCTTCGGTTCAGAAAGGGGTATGGGCGCGTTCTGCCGAGTTGGTCGCAGCAGATTTCATGTGTGGATCGGCTGCCCCATCAACGTTCAAAAGTGCATGAACCAAATGAACAGTATGTAATGATCACTTGAAGATGCGATAGGGGATCATTGCCCTGATATTCCCAAATGAAGCAAGTTGTAAAACGTTTCTTGTATTCTCTAACCAAACATGATGGAATGGAGTAAACGAGCGGAAACTCAACGGGAATGATCTCTTATATGCATCCGTCGAACCATTCTGAACGACCGTTGTGATGATATCACCATGAAAATCTCACATGCGCATATGCGAATGTTACCACTCACTAATGCTTTCTCTTCTTTTTCATGTTCTCTTCCCTGTCCTATGGCCGCGATCAATACCATATGAAATCGTACGTAAACCATAGGCCTGCATAGCCCTTTGTCTTAAGTCAACTCACCAAAAGCAGAAACACCAAGACGGCACATAGCAATAAGTAGAAAACGATTTACTATCAGACAAATTTTCTAACAAAAGGTAAGCAATAAAATGACCACTACAAGATATACTAAATATCCATGAAAAAATATATAACGGGAAAAAGGAGGGACCATCAGGGCACCCAAGTAAAACGATTTGGATTGGGAGCATGGGACTGCCTCCTCCCTATTGTTAACATTTCGCGGAACGAGGGCGGGTTCTTCGACCCCATCTATTGGGTTTATTCTGTCAATGGAGGGCTCGATCCTAGTGCTGTGGGTGCGAACTTGCCTTCGGAAGGAGATTTCTCTGCTTACGGGCCCGTCCAAACGCCTTTGACCCTTCATACAGGAGCTTGATGATCACAAAGAACAATAGAATCCTAATCAAATCGTTTTTCAGATTATTTCACTGCTATGGAAATGTTTCCTTGCTGCAATAGATGGTAGTATTTCATCATCATAATCATCAAAACGTCAATTAAAACAATTCAAGGCACGAAAAATTTGAAATTTTGACTGGAGAGAAAATATTTGCTGCGATCATCGAACAAGGCACACTTCGTATATTTTCGTTTCACTGTAATGTATTAACACAAAAAGACGAGTTAGGTTTAAGCGTTTTCTTGTAGTTTTGCCGAGTAGGAAACGAAATGTCAAAAACATCGAAAACAAAAACATTAAATAAAAATACAGCTGGAGCAGAGGGCCCATTCGAAAACAGTTCTAAAACAACTAACAAGTTCCTTTCATTTCTGTCTGAAGACGATACCCCGTTCACTGGAATAGTTTGGCGACGAGGAAAAGTTTACGTGTGAAAAGTTATAGTGAAAAATAGGGAAGGATAAAAATTTTAACCAGTGGTAGAAGTGGATTAAAGGTCCGATGACGATCGCTTCTGACGGTTCTGGCCAACCGTGAAACGAGAGCTAGTGCGAAAAAAAGGGGTCCGATTTGCGCCAGATACATTTTAGAAGCAGCTCGTTTTGATCTGGCTGGAGGAGGTAGCCATTGCGAAAGAATTAAACAAGTGACCTTTAAAATTCGTAAGTAGAGTGTCAAAGAAAAGACTAAAAAGTGCAGTGATATTGGCACAAAAGAATAGTATTGACGACCAAGTGTGTCATAATTTCACTTTCCTCTTCCTTAATTTCACTCTATGGAGAGTGACAGAATCAACAGGGAGGGATTGAGAATTATCAAGACGCTAGTTTGCCGTTCATTGGTGTAGTTTGATGTTATCTTGGTCTTGATATTTCATGGTAATTTTGTTGTGGTTGTTTCTTTTTAATAAGAGTGTTATTTCTTCTCTGCAGTTCAGTTCCTCGTTCTAGTATCCAGGCTATTTGGCAGTTGTGTTGCTGGTAAGCAGTTGGCTCATATCGGGCATTTCAGAACGACGATTGTCAAGGGTTGTCAAAGGTCAAATTTGGTTGCATAAAACAAGAAAAGAAACTTTGTACCCTGGGCTCTGGCAAAACCTTGAGGTAGTTTAACTTCAACTACCAGGTCCCAGGGCTGGTCTGGTTCTTTACCATTTTGGAAAGAAGCACACTAGTGTTGCCAGATCGGTGGTAATGCAGCCCAAAAATGCTACTCAAAATCCACCAGTATTTCCTATCGACAAACATTATTATACTGAGATAGTGATCGATGGTCAAGTACAGGATTTGCGAATAGTTGGAATGTTGCACTTGATCATATAAACGCAGTTGAAAAATTTGAGTTTATTTCACAACCTAGCGCACTTTTGGAAAGCATTATCATATAGGGGAACCTGCTTCATTATTCATCTCATGATCCATTATTGATAATATTCGGAATTATAGGAGTTTGATGTATGAATCAATTTATTCCTTTTGTTATTAAGTTACTTTCAACTTCAAAAAATAAATAACATTAAATTTAAATAAAAAGTTAGAAATTCGATGGTTACGTGTCAAGCTTTCGTTTTCAAGTTGCGCGAGTTGCTAAGAGATGAGATGAAATGGAAATGGTAACCCAAGATGCTATGCTTGTATCAAAGCTTTCTACCGAGATGCGATTTTGCTTACTTCATTCTAGATACTTAGCAATTGACGATATACTACGTCATCAAGAGGAAGTCCTGTTGAAGAATTTCAAATAAATTTCAAGGCAAAGCCGCCGAAAGTGAATGAAAAATCCTGTCTGAAACATTCTTTCTCAACATATCAAAAGCTTCTAAGGTGCGCTTCGACAAAGAACGATTTACCTTGTTATCAATAAGAAGTTTTGCTGAAGTACTCAAAACAAATTTCAAGACAAACTCGCGAAACAAGAAGCAAAATCTTATCTTGAAACGAGAGAGCGAGCTCTGAATTTTAGTAATATCAAGCAAAACAGGTATTTTGGAAGGTATCGATGGAAATTAGTCACAAAGTAATAGATTATATTTGCAAATGACTGATGTATACTCTTCTCCCTACAGCCTTACATACCAACAATTATCCCCATCTCCCCAATCCTGTGGGTAGTGATGCAATATTATTGTACACTTCTAGTGTGCACTAATAGTGTATCCCGCAAAATTCAAATCCCCCATGGGAAGAAACGTTGCGTAGCCCATTCAACTATCCCCTGATGTATTATGTAAGGTTTGAGTTCTTGTACTCAAACTGGTGACCTGGCGCCTCGCCCCCTTATACGTCAATAAAATAAAATAAAAAAAATAAAACAAGAAAAGAAACTTTGTTGAGACATTGTTCTAATTGATTTGTATTTCACTTGCAAAAATAGGTCAATGAATGTCAATGATTGGTACACCAGGTTGAGATATTTTTTCCTTGTAAATGAGTTTAAAGACGAAGACAAGATGGCCTTTCAGTGACACTCAGTGGGCCAATAATGTTTGAAGAAATCAATTACTGTACCCAGCTGGGAATTTTGGGAGGCATCCTTTGGAGATTTAGTTGATGAGCGTTTGGACGAAATCGACCCGGATTTGGTCGAACAATATAAATTAAGTCCGCGGGTGCAAACCACCCGGATGAAAGATTTCGTGCTTTCATTGAAACTGCAGGCGGAATTGGACGCGTTTTCAAATTTCAAGAAATCAGCCATTTTGGATCGTATAATAGCTGGGCTATGGGATAAACATTTAAGGCAGCGACTTCTTAGTGAAGAGAAATTAACATTGGCAAACGTTGAGAAAATTATCGCAACCTGGGAGGTAGCCAGAGTAAGTGCAGGTACGGCGGAAAATCATGCAGAAAACAATCAGCGAATAGAAGCGGCTATCAATTCATCGATTCAGCAAGAAGTAGTTTATAATAAACTTGCCGATACTTTCGCTTTAGCCAGGAAATACCTAGGGGAGGGCTTGAACAACGAAGCAGTAAGTAGCAGAGGATTGGTTAAAAGCCGTTTGGGTTTTAGGCCTTATGGGGTTACACAGCGGACAAATGAAGGCCGTAGCATGAGTAGGGTAACCAGAGACAATGATTTCAATCGCAATTCAAGATATCACCAGGGTCAACGGCCTGACTGCTCGCAAATGATATGTAACTTTTGCGGAATAAAGGGGCATATAAAAAAAAGTGTTGTAAATTAAAGAATCTTCATCGTGATGCATTAAATCTGGTAGATTCATATCAGCCGGAGCCTTCAGCAGAGAGACATATCACCAACGCTTCTAGAAAGGATGAATACGGGAGATTCGGATGGCGATGCCAGTGACACAGGTGATTTACAATGTATGTCGGTTTCGTCTATAAATAAAATTTGTAATCCCTGTTTATTGCATGTCAATATTAGAGGGCAGAGCATTGAAATGGAAGTTGACTTTGGGTCGTATGTGTCAGTTATCAGTAAAACACGATATTTGGTCAAATTCCAGAATCCTCTGCGGAGTTATTGTAACCAGCTTATAGTAGTAAACGGGTCTAAATTGAAAAAAGAGGGAGACGCATTTGGATTGGATTTGGATTGGATTTGGATTGGATTTGGATTGGATTTGGATTGGATTTGGATTGGATTTGGATAGGATTTGAATTGGATTTGGATTGGATCGGACAGACCTTATCTCCGGCCATTTTGTACCACTACCTTGTCACCTTTTTTGCATCCCGGTTCATCTTTTCACTCTCTTTAACTTCTGTTTGACAACTACTCAATATTTCTCAACTGGGTGGATTCAAGGGCTATTTATGGATTGATGTCCTTTTCAAAAAAATCCATCCCGCTGTCTCTATACCATTGTGCCAAAACAGACCAACAATATACGGGTCAATTGTGAGCTCTTATATACGGAAGAGTATTCCTACTTGATCATATTAGAATCCATAAAGCCTGTCCACGTGAAATTTTGGACTCCAAAATAGTAGCAGCAAAAAAAAAATTACAAATAATTCAACAAAACCGATTATTTATTTCACACTAATAGAGTTATATCTACATAAGGAACAGTTGATAACGATGTTAATCCTTCGTCCAGTTGAAATCTCGGACTATCTGTGGTGCACCCGCCACCAGGTTCCGAACGGTATTCTCAGATACGACCGTTGTTTTTGTCATGTATTTGACCTCTTGTACCTTATACTATTCCAGGACGGATCTCGCATAGTGACAAATCAGACCAAAACGGACCTGGAGAGTCGTGACTTCTGATAAACGGTAGCAACCCCGTTTGCAGAAATTCTTGCTCGTACATTCCTTATTGATAGTTCCGGTAGAGGTGAAACTTTTCGATTTTTGACCACCACAACATATGCCTTGCCAAATCAAATACTTCTTTCAGAATTCGGATACTTTTTTGTCCAGAAATGCTCGGAAATGGCGTTCCTTTTCATAGCGGTATAAAAAGTCAGACCCGGAAGATGTTTAAAGTCTTCGAGTATGTATGTTTTGTCGTCCATTATGACACAAGAAAATGTGTGCAAAAAATTGGTGTAAAGCTCCTTAGCACGACTTTTTATAGCCTGATTTTAACTTTTTAACTTTGCAAGCCACATTTCGCATAGAAAGAGTGGGATTTTTCTCAATAAGGGCAACCACCTTCTTGTTCATTTGTTGGAAGCATACCCGCATAACGAAAAACAATTTGCTATATAGTCAAAACTATACTTCGAATGTAAGATATATTATCTCATTATATATTACTGTTATCGAAAAGTTTAATCTTGTTTAAACCATATAACCTCTACATTAACACATAATGTTAATGCACGCCATATTTTTATTGAGAGGTTTCTTATTATCTGCACTCGGCCTGGATTATATATCAAATTTTTGGCATAAAGTTTAGCTAAAATTTTGTTCGTGAAAATTGCCACTTTTTTATGGTAACCTAACTCAACCGCCTATTCAGAATATTGTTATTTGGCCTTTCACCATCTGACATATTGTTAAAACTATATAGGAGATTGTCGGTTTATAGTCATCAACTGAAAGTTTAAGTGTCGTAAAAATAACGGAAATTGGGACAACATTCAGGGAAACAGTCCAAGAATGGTTTGTGATTATGCGGCTACTTTTATGTTTGTTACTCTTTCAACCTTCTAATCCACAGTCAAGCGCTTGTCAAAAGATTTGCAAACACAAAACACGGTACTTTTTGGTATTTTTGATTTCTTGGCAAGATCACGTTCCGATAAATTCAGATTTTGCTGCCATTCTTACAAAATGCGTTTGCGCACTTCTACTTGATTCAACGCCATTTTACTAAATGTAACAAGAATGTAAACATGTTGTACCACGAAATATAGTGGAAAGTTTCAGATCTTATATAAATGAAGTGTCAGCGAAACAACTGGAAGCAAAGTGTCCGAAATTTAATGTGGATAGATACACAGATAAAAAGAAACACAGAATTTTCTGCGTTATCAAATGCTCAATTAAAAAAAGTCGAATTTTGCGAATCAATTTTGCAGAAAATTATGGGTATTTCAATGGGGTATTTCATGTAAACTTAAACTAGATAACGCCTAAATATAGCCTGTTATATGAAAGATTGCAAACAATATCGTTGTTTAAGCTCCTTTGGCTTGCTTGGAATTACACGAGGGGAAATTTTACGCACTTATTAAAATTAATTATTTTTTTCTGTGTATTAAATGACTGAACATTGTTTGGAGGATTAACACGTACAATGCAGATCTGGTCCGTTGTGATGCGATAACTTCCCAAGTACTTATTCACTGTTGACGATCCTGTTATACAACCAACATCAGGGAACGTCCATTAATTACGTCACGTAAAAATGACTTTCTATTACCCCGCTTGTCACGATTTTTGTATGGACCTTCAATTTTTTTTTGTATGGATCGAACATTTTCCCAAACCCCCCCCCCCCCCCCTTACTGCGTGACATAATTAATGGACCTTCCCTCAGGTGATTTCTCGTGGTAGTACAGAGGTGTTCTCGGCTTCCAATAGAGTGAGCATCACCTTAACACATGCCTAAGGTCTCCTTATTTGACTTGCAGTCGGGCGGAGCCAGCTCCGGTATTGCTTTAGTTTGGAATCACCACTTTTTACACATAGAGGACGTATGTTAGTCCCTTCCACCTTCTGTTGATACTCTTTGCAACAATAGCCAATCTGGAAAATAAAGGAGTAGCAACCTCGGGCAGTCAATCATGCTCATGTTTTTTTAGATAAATTATTAATAAGTTTTTATTGTCATCATCGATGGTTTAAAAAGTCAAATGTTAAGAGTGGAGTGATGATGTATTGTATAATATTCTGAAACAAGAAGAACAATAAAACAGCTGGTAAGCAATAATTAATGACCAAAAGCGTGTGTGATTGTGGGAATTAAAATCAAGCTGAACAATGCATTAGGTCCTAAGTAACATTGAGCAATTCTTTTCGTCGACTTTCTCTTCCGTTAATAGTTTGTTTATTAAACGGTTTGCTGATGTTTTTGACGTGTTGAATCCTTGATTACACTTTATATTTCCGTACTGTGTGTTCAAAATAGTTGAACATGTTTTAACATAGCCATAGGAACGCAAAGAGAAAGCCGACAAAGAGAGTATCCCAATGTTACTTAGGACTTAATGCATTGTTCAGCTTGAAATAATGATGTGAAGGCGGCACTTATTGTTTGGTGGCATGAGTGCGTGTCTGGTGCTTTGTTGCGAGCTACCGTTATAATCGGGCATACCTCGGTATCTATTTTTTTCGAAGAATTTGTGTGCGCTCTCGATCTGAATAAGCCGCTTGGTACATAAAGAGTGTTCGTTCTGTTGTTTGCGGAAAAGTTTTGATAATGACTATGGAATAGTTTCAGTAAGAAACTGGAGGGATGCCTGCGGAGTTGGGTACAGGCGACTCGTGAGGTATTCAGTGCTCTCAAGGACTTGGAGGTCAGGTAATTGTTTCCTATTGTATTTATATTAATAAAATTTAATTTAAATAGGTTTGCGTCGACCACCAGTTTAATTGGTTGAATCGGCTGAGTCGACACTCCGTTATTTTGTTATCGGGCGTAGCGTTTCGTCTATTGCGCGAATGATCGAGTGAACATAAAAAGTCGTGGTTCGCGGGGTAAGATGGATCGGTGAGTACATAACTAATTGTGTTCCAAATGATTCGTTTGTCATGCCCGTCGGGCCACCCTATCTTGGAACAAATAAACCACTGTCCCATTTTTTAAGTGACTACAGTGGCATCCGTATTGTTGATGTAGATCAGTCCAAATTGGCTCTCAGGCGTTGAGATGAATTGACTTGTTTTCCTAATTAAATACAACTACCACACTCTGTGAGTGGCCCCAATAGCATCCTTACGGTTGGTTTAAATCGGTTCGTAGCCCTGTTTGTCTGTCCGGTGACTAGCCAACCAGACGCAGCACACGGGGAAATTCTTACAAAAAAATAAAATATTTGACACTTCAATTCTTTTTTACTATCAGATGCAGAAAACAAAACCAGTGATAACCCTAGACTACCAAACACAGCATTTGATGAAAAAAATTTTAATGCAGAAAAGAATCTATCACTCTTAGACAACCGAATGCAGCAGTTGCTGAAAATAACACAGACAACAATAAAAAACGCCGTCATTCGACAAGCGGGCCCACATGTCAAATACGACATGAGCGCCGCCGTGGCCTATCGTCAATCTACTGATTTTTAATTCAACTACTAAAATCAGTAAACGATGGAAACTGTATTGAGTGTCATATCTGTTTGCCTGTGCCGAGAAGATCGAGCTGATTTGGAGGATGCTTTGTTGTTCAATTTTAACATTTCGTGTCGGTCATCATCCTCATCGCAGCCAACTTCACTCCGATGCTCTTTACACGGAACCATAAATCTACCCAAATTTGAGTTGTTTTCACCCTTTTCACCCACCTCAATGGTTGTAGGCCAATTTGAGTAAAGTGAACATCGCGCTGGGTAGTTCACATTAACACCCCGTGAAAAATGTTTGCTCTCTCGGTAATAAACTTTACCCAAAACTAAAACAAATTTTGAACGCAAAATCGAGAGTGTATAATTTTACTCAAATTTGAGTCATTGCGCCAAACATCCCAGTGGGTTGAATGCGGCTTGCTCTATTTTTTGTCAACATTTCGTGAAGAAAAGAGAGAAAACTACCCTAAATTTGAGTACAAATTTCAAACGCTTGCTCAATTTTCGGTGTTTATAATTATAAAAAAATGTATATTTTTCTTCCCATGAGCACATTTTAGGTATTTATAACACCGACAAACCGACATGAATCTCAATCTTCACTATTAATCAAGAATCCATAACGACCGATTCAAATGTGCAGCGATCCCATCTGTCAAAACCTATGGAATCATTTTATCTAGACCAAATAAATGTATCTATAATAGCTCCGACATGAACCTTCTTATCAAGCTCCCAAGCGTTTTCGTGGATTCATTAAACGTTATCAGCGAACACGAAGATAGATGTCAGTAATATAATTTGAACAGAAATATTAAGACATTCTCTATTGTCATTCATGTCGGTTTGTCGGTGTTTATAACTCACAATTTTGGCAATTGTTTTTTCTGTGTGTATATATAAAAATGGATTTCTGTCTGTCTGTCTGTCTGTCTGAACCTAATAGACTCGAAAACTACTGAACCGATCGTTTGTAGGGCCGGGAAAGGTTCTTATGATAGTTTGAGACTCCTCCCTTCTCTGAAAAAGGGGGCCTCCAATACAAATGAAACACTCTTTTCTTCATAACTCAAAATTAATCAAGTAAAAGAACCCAAATTTAGCATGCAGAAGTTTTTTGAGGCAAAACATGTTTCTATGGTGGTTTGAGACCCCTCCCCTCTCCTAGAAGGGGGGCTGTCATACATATGAAACTGAAATTTCTGCATAACTCTAGATCTAATAAACCAAATGGAACCAAATTTGGCTTGCGGGGATTTTAAATGCAATAAATGTTTCTAAGGTTGTTTGAGACCCCTTCTCTCTCTCTGGTAGGAAAGGGGGGGGGGGGCTCCCATACAAATGAAACACAAGTTCCTCTAATGTGACTCGACACAAATGAAACACAAATTTGTGCATAACTCGAGAACTAATCAAGCATATGAAACCAAATTTGGCATGTGGAGGTTTTTGGAGGAGAGAAATGTTTCTTTGATAGTTTGAGACTCCTCCGCCATCTGGAAGGGGGCGAAAGGGGGGTTTTCATACAAATGCAACACAAATTTCTGCGTAACTCGAGAAAAAATCAAGTAAATGAAGCCACATTTGGCAGGTGGAGGTATTTGTAGGCAAACAATAGAAAGTTTTGAGACTCCTCCGCTCACAGAAAGAGGGGTCTCTCATACAAATGAAACACGAATTTCTGCATAACTCGAAAACAAATCAAACAAATGGAACCAAATTTTGCATCTGGAGGTTTTTGAAGGAAATAAATGTTTCTAAGGTAGTTTGAGACCCCTCCGCCTTCTGGAAGGGGAGACTTCCACAAAAATGAAACATAATTTGTAGCATAACTCGAGAGCCAATGAAGCAAATGAAACCAAATTTATTATGCGGAAGTTTGTGGAGACAAGAAATGTTTCTATGGCAGTTCAATACCCCTCCCCATTTGAAGGGGGGGGGGGGCTTCCATACAGATTAAACACAACTTTCTGCAACTCGAGAACTAATCAAGTAAATGAAACCACATTAAGCATATGGGGGTTTTTGGAGGCTAGATTTCCATATACATAAAAATGAATTTCTGTCTGTCTGTCTGTCAGACCCTTATAGACTCGGAAAGTTCTGAACCGACCAACGTTAAAATTTGTATGAAGGGGTTTTTGGGCTTGGGGAAGGTTCTTATGACTGTTTGAGACACCTATTTTCTCAGGAAGGCGGGCTCTCATATAAATGAGACACAAATTTCTTCATAACTCGAGAACTAATCAAGTAAATCGAATCAAATTTGGCATGTGAGGGGTTTTGAAGGCAAGAAAGTTTCTATGGTGGTTCAAGACCCCTTCTCTTTCTGAAAGGGGGATGGTGCTTTCATACAAATGAAACACAAATTTCTACCAAAAATGAGAATTATCCGCTACTGCGTCCACAAATAAACTAGTTTTCAAATATTTCACATGACAGCTTATCGTTATCCAAAACGAACCTTGCTGCTACCCAACTCTGCGATCCAAAATCCCAGTGCACTATGGTCCAGATTATGAATTTACGAGGAAACATGAAATAAATAGGTTAGGGCAAAAAAAATATGTTTTATGGTACACCCTAAGTTGATGAGGGAAAATTGCTTTGAATCGGTAAATTTTTAAGCTACAAAAAAATGTATATATGAAAATTCCATGAAATTTTTTGCGCTAATACTTTGTTCAAGAGTGTAAACGTCTATTTCTGCAAATAAAAAAGTTAGTTTTTTGTAATTTCATGAAAATGGGGACCATCCTAATTTAAATTAACATAAAAAAAATGGGCCTTAGTAATACAAACCATGTTGTGGAACATCACTTTGCTGTAAAGTTTCAAGTTTAGGCGCTGGGAGCATGTTTCCTCGTAAATTCGTGATCTGGACCATAGTGCAGTGATTTCTCGTGAGAGTGCAGAGGAGTATCACGTCAACATATTCCTACCCTTTCCTTACTTAACCTGCATTCGGACGGGGCGGGCAACGGTATTGCCTTAGTTTGAGATCACCAGTTTTAACACATTGAAGATGTATGTTATTGTTAGTCCCAAGAATCATCAATTGGTTATCTGTGTAATAACAGCTGATCTGGCAAAAACGGAGTAGCAACCTCGGAGGGTCAAACATGCTCATACTCATGCTCAAATTTTAAGAATGGAGTACTCCATACTAAGGAAACATAATTATTATAATACATTTTGTTGTTCAGCTCTTTACTCATATTGCTGCAAATATAAATGATAATACAGGTTTCGAAATTCAAAGGTACTACTTAAGCATTTTTTTCTTCAGATGTGTAAGTTGCAGCTTTCATTCCTTGCACACACGATCACTGTATGAAAAATGACAGTTTCACAAATTCAATGACTAATGTATCATTAGGGAAGGTCCATTAATTATGTCACGCAGTCAGGGGGGAAGGGGGGGGTTTGGGAAAAGGTGACGATCCATACAAAAAAATTGAAGGTACATACAAAAAACATGACAAGGGGGCGTTATAATGCACGTTCCTTTATACACACCAACACGGTATGAAAAAATAGCAACTACACAAATCCAGTAACTAAGGATACAATGTATCTTCACCTTAATCTATTTTTCTCAAGTATCCCATAAAAAATTGCAGTGCGTAGATCATTAATTACCATACCTGTTAAAAAGTGTATCTTGCAACAATGTTGGCCAATGCATTGCTATCATGGCATTTATTCAGTGATTATAACACTCGCTTAGGCTCTAAACTCCGTACTCCAGATCATCCACCGGCAAACTACAACTGAACTTCTGCTGTTGTCAAGAGAAAGGAAAAGCTTTGAAATACACAACAACCTCCCCACTTTTTGCAAAAAAAAACCTTTTGCTGCTCCAGCTTCAACACCAACAGCAACAGCAACCAGAGCAGCGGTGCAAATAATCGTATTTTTACGATTTTCAAACAAAAATTATGAATATTACTCCTAATTAGCATTATCATAATCGTAAAATATAACATCTATTAATTTGAAATCGATTTTATTGCCCAGGTATTTAACGCACAAATATCAAACACAGTAAAAGAAGCAGAGTATCCCGGGCACATCCGAAAACAAATCCTTCCAACATGTTAGCTGGGCCGGGTGTCGAAGCTGTAGCCTGTATCCATCCATACTGCCAACACGGTGAGAGAGTCTTCCTAAAAAATCTTAGAAATGCTGTTTTATCAATGTTGATTAACCGTTAGCCTGAATAGAATTTTGGGTAAGAAAGCTTTTTTGACAACATTTCATCAACAATTTACCCACTGTTCGAGCGTCGCCGAAGAAAAACTGTAACATTGATAGCCGCGAAGTGGTTCTCACGCGGGCGGGGATCTTCTCCAAACGGTGCATATGCTCTCATGCGATGCGGACGAAGCTATCCACCCGATTAGAAGGTCGCGGGAAGAAAGGCCGCTCGCAGATGAACGTCGTCGTGGTCGTCGTCGTCGTGTGCATATTCTGGCTCAATGTGACATAAAGAAGGCGATCAGTGGATGAAAAATGTCCTCAAGTGGTGCTGGCCCGAAAGTCTCCCGCGTGGCGTCTGTGGAAACGACCGATCGAGAAGCAATTACACATGCCCGGAATGGACGACAAAAACAGCAGCAATCCGCCGGGTTGTAAAGATATGAGACGTGAACCAGTTGCCAATATGGCCACGTGAGAGGGCGAGGATGCCGCACTCAGCAGCTTGCTGGCGCGAGGAGAGAACAGAAACAGGATCACATTATTTTTCATCTTAATGACTTTTCCCGGACGACTCGGTTTTGAACGATGGTATACACAGTTCGAAAAAACAGTTTAACTTTTGTATCATTATTTTGTACATTTAAAATCGCCCCGGAGACATGCGAAATTTGTGTGCATTGATGCACAATTTGACCCGTACTTATGTTTGTGTTACAATCTAATTTCAGGTATTTTTCTCTGTGCTGACATATGGTACAACCCGGTAATAATGCTATCGAGAGTAAAGCACTTTAATGTCAATATGTTTCGATAAATAAAGGCTCTTAGGCCGGCCGTTACAGATAAGCGGCCGGCTTCCACCACGGGAATCAACGAGCTTGTTAAACTAATCCTCTCTGAGAAAGGTGTCGTCTTGCTAACAAGGTGTTAGAATGTGGATTAAAAGCGCCCCGTCCCTTCACCATATTCCGTTCTTGTCGTTTCGGGATTATAAATGCTCCTCCTATTCCTTTTTAAATGCAATAAAAAACACACAGCTATTTGGTTGAACCTTCACAAAATTACCGGTAGGAATATCTCACCGCAAAATCCTCTATTGTGAAAATCGACCATTGTACCATCAATCCTCATATGCAATCAGAGTAAAATGGGCCCATCAAGTTCGTTCAAAGGCATCTATTCAATTATCCTAAGAATCCCTACAGCTCACCCCATCTCTCCAGAAAAGTCCACTGGAGGCCCATCTTACGCAGATCCATCCCGGCCATTGGGTTTTCTAATAAAGCTCGCATAACGACTAGATCTTAATTCTATTAGTATCGATCATTCAAAATTCTCTGCCCCACTGCGCCTCTGTATGCACATATTTACGCTGGAATTGCATCTGCACCAGCTCCAGGTCAGCATGGAGTCAGTGTGGCATTCGGGAGTTCAGTGGGATTTTCTTTATGATATTGGTGCCCATCGAGTGGGAGAAATTGCCAATCCGCAAAACGATCGGCCGGCGTAATGATTTATGGTATGCAAATCTGACTGGAAGGCTGGCTGGGGCTGTGCAGTGAGAAAATCGAAACGTGCTTGAAATATTTCTGTCGACAATTGTATCCGATCCGAGGGCGATTGTAAAAATGCCCCGCGCACTGATTCTAAGCATCCAGCGAGAGGGGGACTGCATGGGCTTTTGATGGATAACCGACGACCTGATATTAATCCTGCGACTTGCAGATTATCGCTCATGTTATTTGGTCTCGATGCACTGGGAGTACGCCGCCCCAGCAGCAGCTGTCTGGACAGTCTGGACCGCATAGTGCACGCCAGCCGTCATCTTTTCTTTCGCTGCCCCTGACTGCATATATGGGAGTCAACTGTCAGTCCGGCTGACACTTGAAATATGGAAAGTCATCTCGCGGTGGAGGTTCACTTAACTACTTGCTGGCTGCCGTTCCACGAGAGGTTGGCCTGTCCGGAGTTTGTCCATAGGTTATGTAGAAATGTTTGTGTACCCATGCTTGAGCAGTGCACAGAGCTTTTGTCGGACAGTAGCTCCATAATCTGTGCGTATCCCATTGTGAGAATATTAATTTAATGGTATTTAGACTTCTTTGGGAGATGCTGTGATTGACTTTGATCTATCGAAATGATAGAAGGCTTTCGTATTGATAATGCCCCTTGCCAGGAGCTGTGTTTGCTGTGTCTGGCAGCTTAAAGCGTTCATGGCAGCGTTAAGGCTTCTATCGGAATATTTTTTAACATTTAGGTTTCATTCATTAATGGTTTAGTAAAGATATATGTATGCATATCGGTGGGTAGAATTTTTTTTTTTTAATAATCATTTATTTGTACAGGCTCAATCGAATTAACTTTACAGAGCCAAATTTTCATACTTTTATACATCATTTATCTTAAAACTAAAGTCAGGAGGATAGAGCCGATAACTCGCGGCCGTCTCGAGGTTAATAGGAATGAAAAATTACGGATGGGATAGAGGGTGGAAATTTAAAGTATGGTTTACATAACACATTAAATTTAAATTCTAAATTATTGAAACACTTATAACTATACAATTTATGGTTTTCTTTTGACTTGAACATTTTTTGAAAACGAAAAACAAAGACACATACATACACATATAAAAAAAACTTAAAGTAAACATACAGGTTAAACTAACTACAATCTAAGGCTAATGTTAGTCAAAAACACATAAATGAGTTTCATGTACTCCAAATCACGTACAGCCAAAATGTCTCGAATTGGCACATTGGGTTGTCTACCTCGAGCCCGAAGGGAATCATAAAGCTCAGATCTGACTCCACAATGTTCAGCACAAGACCAAATAACGTGATCTGCGTCCTGATAGCCTTGTCCACACTCACAGAGATTGCTGTCGCTCAGCCCAACCCGGTATAAATGAGCGTTCAAAGAATAATGATTGGACATGAGGCGAGACATGACACGAATGAAGTCTCGACCCACATCCATTCCGCTAAACCAAGATTTCTTCGACACCTTTGGGATGATAGAATGTTGCCATCGCCCCAAATCTCCTTTACTCCATTTATGCTGCCAGCTGACGAGTGACTGTTGACGAAAAATAGTAAAAAATTCGTTGAAGGCGATTTGTCGATCACAAATATCGCCTTCCATAGCGCCCACCTTTGCAAGCGAGTCCGCTTTCTCATTGCCCGGAATTGAACAATGAGATGGGACCCATACAAAGGTGATGATAAAATAACGCGAAGATAAAGCACTTAGAAGCTCCTGTATTTTCATGAGAAAATACGAGGAGTGCTTTACCGGCCTCAAGGAGCGAATAGCCTCTATAGAACTGAGACTATCCGTGAAAATGAAGTACTGATCCGGTGTTAATGAGGCAACAATTTCTAGCGTAAAATGTATTGCCGCTAATTCAGCGACATACACGGAACAAGGAGCTTGGAGTTTACGGTTGGCGCTATAAATTTCATTAAATATTCCAAAGCCTGCTGACTCCTCTATCAAAGATCCGTCAGTGAAAAACGATTTAGTGGAATCAACTTGGCCAAACTTTGCAGCAAATATTACCGGAGCAATCATAGGACGATGATGCTCTGGGATTCCACGAAGCTCCTGCTTCATGGATAAAACAAAATGAACCGAATTGTCGAAATCGGAGAAGCAAACACGATTGGAAATGTTCGGCGAAGGGCTGATATCCTGTGTTATGTACAAATGGTACAAGGTCATGAAGTGGGTTTGAGTATTCAACTCAAGGAGCTTCTCAAAATGTTCGATTACCTGAGGGTTCATAACTTCACACCTGGTGAGGAGCCGGAGTGGGGTTTGCCTTAATGTTCTTGATGACTTTGTTCTGCAGTTGACGGTTGACAGTACCCGCCCGACGCTTGCTTTGAGGCTTGCGATCCGTCGTCAAAATTTATCTGTACTTTTTCAAAACCCGTCACACGGTATTTCGGGGAAAACCCAACACCTTAGCTAGTTTTAGCCCAGACTACGAAGGGTTTTTCAAAATGATTGCGCGCAATAATTATTTTTCTTTCTCTCTCACACATTCGAACTGCACCACGAAAAAAAACATCTGATGTTGTTATTGTTATAGGGAAAACATAAGATGTCATAGTTTACAAATCCGACCACTAGGGTCGCTGTAAGAACCAAAAGTGTTTGTTCCAATACTAAATGGGCCACACCTTTTTTCCACTTCTCAAGTTTCTTCCTCCCTATACAGATACAGTTACTGACTATACAATTATACCAAAGCCCGATTTTCATACAAAGCAGTCATGTTTGGGGGCTTTTATTTCACAAGATTCAGGCATTTTTTTTCATTCGTTGTGTTTTTGCACACTGCTTATAGACTATCAAAACCAAAAGCCTTTTTTTTATGTGTCCAGATTATCGCGGATACAAACCTTATTTAGTTGTAGATACAATTTTCGAATGGCTTATCTAAGCAAAAACCTAAGTAACAAAATCTCTGAGTCAGAAATTTTAAGGTTGTGGTTGTCGAATGCCATTAAACCAAATTAGAAGACGTTTTTTTGGAGTTTTTCTTAATTTTTTCTGCGAAATTTTATGGCGAGTAAAATGTTTCAGCTTTCACAATAATATGCGAAGAAATAATAGCAATGAAAGTAACATTAAAATAACTTTTTGACTGGGTGAGTATAATTTTTTGTTCAAGACATCATACAAGTTTACCTTCTAAAACATGTTTTAATTCTGAAGTATACTATAACTTGTCTAATGAAAACGGACGAAAACGTGCTCAAGCGCAAACCACAGAACTCTACACTTTAACACTTTACAACATTTCTTGCATTTCAGGATCAACTGAATAGAGATCATGTATAATAGATACGAGTGATTGCGGTATTTTTCATAAACATTAATATATACACTATTATATAAATCTTTCATGGGTATGGGATGGGCCATCAGGGCACCCGATTGAGGCACTCTGGGAGGGGAGAGTGGGAATGCCAACTTCCCATTGCTAACAGTTTGTGAAAAGAGGGAGAGAAAGAGAGAGAGAAAGAGAGAGAGAGAGAGAGAGAGAGAGAGAGAGAGAGAGAGAGAGAGAGGGAGAGAGAGATAGAGAGAGAGGAGAGAAAGAGAGAGAATCTCAGTGTATATTATATTATTAGACTATTATATAACAATAACTAAATGTATTACGATGTAAATTTGCAATTTCAATCTCAATTTCAGTGAACAAGATAAGGCGCTTGGTTGATGATGATGATGGTCCCGTCCTTACCCCTACAAAGGTTTGAGCTAGACGATTTTATCTCTAAGATAATTAATTAATTAATTTGGTAACAATTCAAACCAGTTATGTAAAAAAAACGAGCTGATTTCATCTACAGATATAAATTTCTTCAAAAGTATCCATTTGCTTCACAGCGACATAATCGTGAAAAGCTTTGATGTTAACCACAAAAGCTCGCAAGTATTCCCAGCAATCAGGAAATTCTGTTGCAATTCAGATCACAGAATCCAGTAAAAGGACATTATCAAAAGACAAGCCAATATCCGATCCTGCCCGCTACAGAGCCAATGCGGTTTAAACACACTAATAAACCCACCAGCTTAATGCCAAAAGTTCACCCACAGGCAAAAGGAGCATAAACTAATCTTTCTAGCATCTATGCTCTCAACGATAAAGCACACATTATCACACTGTTTAACTCTACATGGAAGCGTTTGGTACGGGAGGTCCATGCTTTCTACCTTTCCTTGATTCAAAGTAGTAGAGCGATTTTAGATCTTTCTGGAATCGCTCTATTTCTTGGAATCCTCTCTGGGGCACATACTACGCAGTTGGCCTGGCCGGTGACAAGAAAAATGATGTATTCAAGAAACAATCAATTTTCCAGGATGCCTTCAAGAATTGGCTGCGTAAGTGTAAGATTAAATTAGATTATAAATATGACGTGTTATATAAATTTCAATATGGATTCAAGAAATGGTGTTGTACAGGGTGTGGCAGAAAATAATGCGAAAATGTTCAAACTTGACTATTGGGCTCCGTGTAGCTAGTGACTAATTTCTGTCGAAAGTGTATTTGTTTGTGTTTACTTGCAAGTGCTGCATGCAAACATTCTATTTGTTTTATTGCAAATTCGTCAAAATGTTCGCGAAAGAAGAGATCACCAGTTTGTTACTCGCCCAGAAGAGATTGCCAAGGTGGAAGGGTGCCATTTGGCAACAGTTTACCGCATAAAAAAGTTCCTGCAGGATGGTCCTAAGCAGCGGAAGCCGGGAAGCGGACGTCACCGCACGCACGCCGAAAGTGATCAAATCGGTCAGTGCAAAAATTGCTCGAAATCCGGTTCCATAAGAAAACTTGCAAAAGAAGCCAATATTTCGAAGAAATCCATGCGGAGAATCATCAAAGAAGACGTTTATGTATCTTCCTGAGCCAGAGTAAAACGCCACTTGATTACGGACCGGGTCAAGGAACTACGAGTGACTCGTTCCAAGAGATTGCTTTCCTTGTTTAAGAAGGAAAAAATGATAATCCTGTTCTTCGACGAAAAGCTTTTCAGCATCGATGCTGTGACCAACAGCCACACGGACCGGTTCATTTCACCGCAGAAAATGGAGAACGTTCCGGTATACGTCAAATTCAAATTTCAAACCAAACATCCGATTGGTGCCATGATGTTTGGCTTGGTGGCGTCCAACGGTTTGCAAATGCCACCTGTTTTCATTGATGCTGGAGTTAAAATCAATACCGATATCGGTATTTTAAAGGACCAAGTGCTTCCCTGGGTGAAGGCCAACTTCTCCGAGGACCAAAACGTCCTATCCATCCTACAGCAGGATGGAACGCCGTGTCACACAACCACTCGAAACCAACAATGGTTGAACAATAACATGAAATTTTGTCCGAAGGATTTGTGGCTCCCTAGCAGTCCAGATCTTAATCCGTTGGATGATTCAATTTGGGCATATGTTGAAGCACGAACCTGCAAAACATCACACCCTAGTGTGAAAACCCTGAAGTCAACCATAACACGCACATGGCAGTCAATGTCGGAGATCTAAGTCCGAAAGGCATGCTCTGGCTTCCGGCGTAGGCTCGAGGATGTTATTAATAAAAATGGAGGACACATTGAATAAATTTGTTTAAAAGGACTTTATAAGGATAACTGCACTCGAAAATATTCATATTATTGCTTGAATTAGTTAAAAATGGTATTTGAATGAAAAAGAACAAATTTTCGCATTATTTTCTGCCACACCCTGTAATAAACGAAATTCAAATAAATTTGCTGAAAGTTTTTCCCGACTTTTAAATCAAATACTAAGACAGGGGAAATATCCAGACTGTCTCAAAGCAGCTAGGGTAATACCCATCTTTAAATCCAGCGATGCGTCTGATGCATCTGCCCCTAAAAGGAATACCAAAACTATTTACCGTTGATACAGCACTCTTTTATTCAAATATTGAATCGTAGAGCATTCTCCCCACATAAATAATGACTTGCATTCACTTATTAGGTACTTTGATACTTATTTACTATCTCTAAATTTGACAAAAACTAAGTACATGGCTTTCTTTTTGTGACGACCTGGAAAAGAAAACCCATATTTTCAACCTGTTCAATCTGCAGCTCATTTTTAAGTAAAAAGTTGATCTACTTATACTAATAGCACTCGATTGAATCAAAAACATTTGTAAGTTTTACTGTGCAAATCATGGAAAAATGAAGTCATTCTGTTCAGACAAACGAGAATTATAAGCGTTCAAAAACCTTTCACTTTTGCGTAACGCTATCACATTTCAAAATTTTGAAAGACACCTGGTATAGAAAAGAGAAACGTAGTCCTGCGTTAAGACGGCCAAAGCGCGATCCCGGAGGCTGTACACGACGATGCTGACGAAGTTTGACTGCGTGGTAATGGACGACGAAACCTACGTCAAAGCCGACTACAAGCAGCTTCCGGGACAGGAGTTTTATACGGCAAAAGGAAGGGGAAAGGTAGCAGATATTTTCAAGCACACGAAACTGTCAAAGTTCGCAAAGAAATATCTGGTTTGGCAAGCCATCTGTACCTGTGGCTTGAAAAGCAGCATTTTCATAGCTTCCGGGACTGTCAACCAAGAAATTTACGCGAAAGAGTGTTTGAATAAACGTCTGCTGCCTTTCCTGAAGAAACACGGTTGTTCCGTACTGTTTTGGCCGGATTTGGCATCTTGCCATTACGGTAAAAAGGCCATGGAGTGGTACGCCGCCAACAACGTGCAGGTGGTTCCCAAGGACAAGAACCCTCCCAACACGCCAGAGCTCCGCCCAATTGAGAAATACTGGGCTATTGTCAAGCGGAACCTAAAGAAGACCAAAAACTGCTAAGGACGAGCAGCAGTATATAAATATTTTTGTTTTTGCCGTCAAAAAATCCTTGTTGCTCTGAATGATGAAAAACTGTCTGTCTCCTCTTTGTTTAGTGTTTGGTGACGTATATTTTTCATTATTTAGCTGAGAATTCCAATCCAATCCAAATCCAATCCAAATCCAATCCAAATCCAATCCAAATCCAATCCAAATCCAATCCAAATCCAATCCAAATCCAATCCAAATCCAATCCAAATCCAATCCAAATCCAATCCAAACCAATCCAAATCCAATCCAAATCCAATCCAAATCCAATCCAAATCCAATCCAAATCCAATCCAAATCCAATCCAAATCCAATCCAAATCCAATCCAAATCCAATCCAAATCCAATCCAAATCCAATCCAAATCCAATCCAAATCCAATCCAAATCCAATCCAAATCCAATCCAAATCCAATCCAAATCCAATCCAAATCCAATCCAAATCCAATCCAATCCAATCCAACCAATCCAAATCCAATCCAATCCAATCCAAATCCAATCCAAATCCAATCCAACCAATCCAAATCCAATCCAAATCCAATCCAAATCCAATCCAAATCCAATCCAAATCCAATCCAAATCCAATCCAAATCCAATCCAAATCCAATCCAACCAATCCAAATCCAATCCAAATCCAATCCAAATCCAATCCAAATCCAATCCAAATCCAATCCAAATCCAATCCAAATCCAATCCAAATCCAATCCAAATCCAATCCAAATCCAATCCAAATCCAATCCAAATCCAATCCAAATCCAATCCAAATCCAATCCAAATCCAATCCAAATCCAATCCAAATCCAATCCAAATCCAATCCAAATCCAATCCAAATCCAATCCAAATCCAATCCAAATCCAATCCAAATCCAATCCAAATCCAATCCAAATCCAATCCAAATCCAATCCAAATCCAATCCAAATCCAATCCAAATCCAATCCAACCAATCCAAATCCAATCCAAATCCAATCCAAATCCAATCCAAATCCAATCCAAATCCAATCCAACCAATCCAAATCCAATCCAAATCCAATCCAAATCCAATCCAACCAATCCAAATCCAATCCAAATCCAATCCAAATCCAATCCAAACCAATCCAAATCCAATCCAAATCCAATCCAAATCCAATCCAAATCCAATCCAAATCCAATCCAAATCCAATCCAAACCAATCCAAATCCAATCCAACCAATCCAAATCCAATCCAAATCCAATCCAAATCCAATCCAACCAATCCAAATCCAATCCAAATCCAATCCAAATCCAATCCAAATCCAATCCAAATCCAATCCAAATCCAATCCAAATCCAATCCAAATCCAATCCAAATCCAATCCAATCCAATCCAAATCCAATCCAAATCCAATCCAAATCCAATCCAAATCCAATCCAAATCCAATCCAAATCCAATCCAAATCCAATCCAACCAATCCAATCCAATCCAACCAATCCAAATCCAATCCAAATCCAATCCAAATCCAATCCAAATCCAATCCAACCAATCCAAATCCAATCCAACCAATCCAAATCCAATCCAAATCCAATCCAAACCAATCCAAATCCAATCCAAATCCAATCCAAATCCAATCCAAATCCAATCCAAATCCAATCCAACCAATCCAAATCCAATCCAAATCCAATCCAACCAATCCAACCAATCCAAATCCAATCCAAATCCAATCCAAATCCAATCCAAATCCAATCCAAATCCAATCCAAATCCAATCCAAATCCAATCCAAATCCAATCCAAATCCAATCCAAATCCAATCCAAATCCAATCCAAATCCAATCCAAATCCAATCCAAATCTAATCCAAATCGAATACAAATACAATCCAAATCGAATACAAATACAATCCAAATCCAATCCAAATCCAATCCAAACCAATCCAAATCCAATCCAAATCCAATCCAAATCCAATCCAAATCCAATCCAAACCAATCCAAATCCAATCCAAATCCAATCCAAATCCAATCCAAATCCAATCCAAATCCAATCCAAATCCAATCCAAACCAATCCAAATCCAATCCAAATCCAATCCAAATCCAATCCAAATCCAATCCAACCAATCCAAATCAATCCAAATCCAATCCAAATCCAATCCAAATCCAATCCAAATCCAATCCAAATCCAATCCAAATCCAATCCAAATCCAATCCAAATCCAATCCAAACCAATCCAACCAATCCAAATCCAATCCAAATCCAATCCAAATCCAATCCAAATCCAATCCAAATCCAATCCAAATCCAATCCAAATCCAATCCAAATCCAATCCAAATCCAATCCAAATCCAATCCAAATCCAATCCAAATCCAATCCAAATCCAATCCAAATCCAATCCAATCCAAATCCAATCCAAATCCAATCCAAATCCAATCCAAATCCAATCCAAATCCAATCCAAATCCAATCCAAATCCAATCCAAATCTAATCCAAATCGAATACAAATACAATCCAAATCCAATCCATTTCCAATCCAAATCGAATACAAATACAATCCAAATCGAATACAAATACAATCCAAACATGGTGTTTCCGAGCGAACCAAAAGGGCTTTCAAGTAAAGGCTCCACCAAACTGCAGCGTTTTTTTTTGCCGCCGCCGCAGCGAAATCGCGGCGGAATAATCGCCGCGGTGAGATTACATGGCGGCTTATGGGAGCGCACAAACCAACACGATTTAAAAACGCATCGCGTCGGTTTGTGCGCTCCCATAAGCAGCCATGCAATTTCACCGCGGCGATTTTTTCGCTGTGATTTCGCTGCGGGGGCGGCAAAAAAACGCTGCAGTTTGGTGGAGCCTTAAACCAGCTCCATGACGAAGTGAGTGTTGTTAGTGCTGAAGGTTGTGCCTCGGGGTAGTCGGTCACGAAAAACATCGTTCGAGTTCTTCGAAAAACAAATCGTCGAATCGTTTAGCAGACATCGAAGTTTCCTTGGAAGTTTTCGGAGTTTAGTTTATTTTTAGAGGACAACGGGTCACCTGGCCACATTTTTCTCTATAAGTTTCCACACGGATAACCCTACACAGAAAAAAATAATTAATTTTAACAAGCGTGTAAAATTTCTCCTCGTGTAATTCCAAGCCAAAGGAGCGTAAACAACGATATTGTTTGCAATCTTTCATACAATAGGCTGGATTCAGGCGTTATCTGGCTTAAATTTACATGAAATATCCCATTATGTTCTGCCAAATCTAGCATTCCCTTTATGTGCATTAGATAACGCAGAAAATTCAGTGTTTCTTTTTATCTGTGTATGTAAAATTAAAACCACGAGCACTGTATTTTATCTGATCTGATCCGATCTGAGTGAAGTTTCGCACAGTTATTACAGGGAACATTTCGAAAATCATACTGGACCTAGAATATAATGTTTGTCCCAGGTTAATGGTAAAGGTTATTGAAGGCTTGGCGGCGAAGATGATTCAATTAGATAGATCTTGAATATTACGAGGTCCTTTCTTAATTATAATCGTAAATCACATGATGCTTAATTTACGCAGTTTTAAGATTTATAAATACAATAAAATTTCTAACTTACTGTGTAACAACAATATTTATAGCGGTAGGACCGTTAACGCCTGAATGTATGCATATACTAGTTAAATTATCACTAAAGAGTAATTCGCTTAAAGGTAACTAAACTAGTATCTTAGCTAAATGCACATTTCACATATCCTTCCTAAATAGTCCCGCATATGTTCGTGTGTGGCAGCCCAAATCAACGATTTTATTTCAAAATCACCAGACATTATCAATGACCCATGATAAAAATTGGCCAATTTTCGGCTCCACAGTGGTCGTCATCGTCGTTATTATCGTCGTTTGAAACCGTTTTATCCCTCAGTAAATCCCGCTTTTGCATTGGTAATTAATTTATGCCCGCGATAAAACAAACCGTCAGCGTATTTTCACGGGCTCGTAAAACGAAGTGATTTACCGATTTCAGTCAATTCAGAGACGTGCTTTACTTTCCGCCCATTTGATGGATCAAAACTAAGCAATGTGGATAAAATTTATTATTGATACATAGCAAACTGTCTACTGATTTATTAATCTCTGTTTTCATTCGGGTGATAACTAAATGAAAGGATTCCCCCAATCGTGTGCGTGCGCTCAGCGGGTGGTCCTCTTTTTGGGAGGCGGTTCGGTTTGATGTTGGTCTACATTCCTGGTATTTTGATGTTCGATTATTTCAATTTATGGTAATTCTAAAAAAAAACATACATTTTCGTAATCTGATGTTAAAATCCAGCAGATCACGATTTCATTAGAAAGAATACTAATTTTGAAAACTCATCGGTGACCCACTTCCCAAACTGCACGATGTGTTTTCCCATTATGAATCATATCTCACACAAGAAAGGGGTACGCCCTACGGATCAAGATACGAGCTCGAGATGCACTTGCCGTTCGCCGATATGTTCATCAGTGTTGCTCTATCTGGTTGAACAGATATACAAGCCAAGCGGCAGACAGACGGACGTGGCCGGAGCCTGAGAGATATGACTTTCGCGATTTTTCATTCAACCCAAGCGAGGAGCCTGCGGCAATGAAACATTCCACGCTCACGTGCGCATTCCCAGCCACCAACCGACCACTATGACCCGGCACTCGACGAGACATTGTATTCAAAACTTGCCGTCAAACCGTTTCAATAGTTGGCGGCTCAAACGATTCCGTCCTCATCCTCATCGCAAATAGTAATCCTAGCCCTATCGGATGAGAAAGAAGTCGGCTTCCCCGTTCCACTCGGAAGAGAAATGAATTGGCTCATAAAACACTGAAACATCAGATAATGATATCGATGCGCGAAAGACCCCGTGCGACTCATCGAACAATTTCCAAGCGATTGAGCGAAATCCCGACCGACGAACAATCGATGCCACGGATGAGGCCCTGGCAGGCTGAGGCAAGTGGAAACCTCATCAAATTGTGCAATACAAGAATACGAGTTAATTTGTGGAATGAAGTCGGCAATAACAATAACAGTAATGGCAGCAAGAGAATGAGGATAACCCTGTCTCGGATAGATTGCAGCTAGGCACTACTGGGCCGAGGTCACTGATGAGGATGTGCAAAACGGTTCTCTGGGTTATGGGAGAAAAAAATATTGGCAAACATATCGTTGAACACGGAAAATGGCTGGCATCGATAGTCAAAATTCAACAATGTCCTGAAATTATGATGCTTTCCAAAAAGGCTGGTAATTAAAACAAAATCTTACACAAGAAGCCGCTTATCATCAAAGCTTTAAAACTAGCTTTTTACAAGGTTTAATCTATTTAAAGGTACTTAAGTTGATAAATAGAAGTATCAATAGACACAGCAAAATTTGGCATAAGAAAAACTAGCAGTTAAATTTTATGAGATTTTTTGGGAATTAAACAAAATTCATTATAACAAATGACTTTGATTTTGATTCGATACATAATGTTTTGCTCCAATTTTTTTTCAAATTTTTGTGAAAAAATCCAATTACCTGTTGTTTTTAATTTTCCATTCTATTTTGCTAATACCAATACCTCTCAATTAATCGAAGTGTTCGGAGATATATAATTATTTGCCAAATTGTTGATGTTATTTTCCGAAAATCGCTTCTGAATCACATTTCCATAGTGACTTCAAAATAAAGGGTGAGTCAATAATTGTTGCGACACTTTCAAACATGCGTATCGTTTTTCATGTTTGCAAAATTAACAAAATTTTGCATAGTTATCTTCAGAGAGATTTTTTCCGCATTTGTGTCTACTTTTCCCGACTGGAAAATGAGTCAATATAAGTTGGATAAATTGGTATTTTTGAAGTTTTTGAGTAAACTATTCAATCTGGAATGCTTCTGACTTGTTTCAATAAGGCAAAATGACGGATAGCAGCTGTTCTTCCAGCTCCATCTTTGCAACGTTTGAACAGCTACAAGTGTTACTAATACAGTGTAAACAATACACATCAAACTAATTTCTTCCAAAATTTTAATAGAAAATACTAAATAGGTAAAATTTTACAAAATTACAGCCATTAGTCAAAATGTTGCAATTTGATTCCGTACACCCTTTATGAGGAGATGGGGCTTCAAATCATTAATTCTCTACTCCAAACGAACCAAACTCAGAAAAAAAAAAATCTATCAGTAACAACTACCATATTATCCGACAATGCCTATTTTCAAAACTACCATGAAATTTCAGGTAAATTTACTAAGTTTCTAATACAGCCATCAACATTTCTGGTATATTTGACAGACCTCATGTTGATATAAACCATGGTTGATTTCAAACGCATTTATAGTCAGGTGAAAATTGTTGGTGTTTGCGCTTAATTTAACCCTCGAAAGTTTCTACAGTTGATTTTTTTTTAGCTTGAAGGAATTCCGATGTCAACCGTGAACAAAGTTTGCAGAAACGATTGTTTCACTGCATTGCCCCTTTGTTTTGGCCGGATTTGGCATAAGAAAAATATTCCAAATCCACAATTAAGTCGTATGTATGTAAAATAGCCACCATCGACACGGTCTTACGTGTCTTGTATGCAGCTCCACATAATAGCAAAGTCAATTTGAATTATCAGTAGAAATTCACATTACCGCTGTTTCAAAGGTCAGAAAACGGAGGGGCAGACTCGTAAGCACCTACACTTACGCGAAACCAACGGGTACATAAAAATCTCTTTCCACCCATACGATACAACGAATTGAATAACCCAAATCATGTAAAGCTTTCTACAGCGTTGTTAATTCCCTCCAAGATTCCAATTGTCAAACTCCAATTTAAGCTCGAAGAACACCCTGCTGCTCTTTCCTAATAGAGTACATATTTAATATTATCCAAAGTAACATTTCCAAAACCATCCAGCTTTATTTAGTTTTATTAAAGTTGTATGAACGCCACTGGCAACCAATTTGGTTTTATTATCAAGAGGTGCCAGTAGGTTTTATATTTTCGTCAGGTTTATGGAACCTACACAGCTTCTTTACAACGATCTTGAAACCTTGTTTTCTAAAATTCCTTTTACTTCTATTAAAAGTTTTATTTTGACTTTATGAACTCGTAAAATGCTGTTTTAGGACTCCTTCATATTATCTTATTATGGTCAGTTGAAAAAAGCCATAAACGGCTAATTCGCATTGAAGGCAGTCACCAAATGACCAAATATTTTTATAGTAGCCATTGCGAAGATCAATCGGCTTTTTGGAAGAACTGTGATTTCTTTCAATTGCCATATTGAAATACAAGAAATCATTGAAATGTGGAAAAATAAATACATCAAATATTAAATTTAATACAAATGAACTGTAGATCGGAGATCGATTTTGGCATTCAATTAGATAACCCGATTGAATTCAATCAATTTCCAGGAAATTCATGATTAATTTACCGGATATATTTGTTTCAATTTTGTTTTTGTTGTTGTAAACTCGCATAATTTCCTAGGCGCTTTTATCATGCCAATATTCACCATAAAATTAAATGCGCATATGATTTGGAGCATGATACGCTCAATAAAACTCAATTTGTTTTGGATATTTTGCTATTAAACAAAATTTCCCACAACTAGGACTAGGACTTTTTCTTAGATATTATTTACTGTTGAATGTACAGAAGAGCAGATAATTGAACAAAGCAGAACAACAAAAACCAACACAGTACAGTTTGACAGCTGTGGCCAATTGGCTTTATGCCAGTTTTGATGGCAGCCAATTGGTTTTATGATGGTTCTCAAGTGGTCATAATATCTTTCACTAGAACATTTTGAAAATCTTTATGCTTTTTAAAAGGTTTTATTTAGAAGTTGGTGGACAAAACAGTTATGAATGTAGTTTTATCAACAGCGCCGGAAGAAGTGCTATAGGGCTGAAATAAAACTACAATTGTTACTTGGGATGTATTGTTACGTCGCGTAGTTAGAGGTGGCCGTGATATGATGATCACATCGAGAAAATAAAACGCGATATAAAACTAACTTTATTCAAACGCGACTAGACGCTCATAAAAAGAGGAACTACAAAAGATGTATTCAACAATGTAAATAAAAACAATGACAACAAAGCAAAATCACAACATGAATTTTGGTATCCGGTTTATGCTTCTGACGTCTGTCGTGTGGCAGCTTACAGCTGTCACCGATGAGTCCAGCGGGAAAGTGATAGGAATGTTTTGCGCAAAGGCAGTGTTCCCAGTGCTTCTGTTTCGTTGTCGCAACATCTCCTTTTTTAGAACCTTCGATACTGGTCGAACCTCACTGGCGGTCTTCGCTCTCTAGAAGAGCGACTAGGTATGATGGGCTGTATGCAACAGTCGAGTCAAAACTGGAAGACGTGGTACTTGAGGACGAGGGTGACTGTTCTCGATCGGTGTTGTTGGCCACGGAGTTTGGCCAACCATCCATTTGGTGCTTTGTTGTAACTGCTTTAAAACTTAAGGGAAACACATTAAACGTATCATGTACTACTGACCGCATATCACTCTCCAGCGTAACGGAAGCGATTACGAAGTCTTCATCAGGTTTCGCATGACAGCTGATAAGTCTGTGTTGCCGAACTTTTTGGTGGCCACGTACTGCATGGTGAAGTCGTTGGTTAGTACCGTTAGGGCCCAGCGTTGCAAACGATTGGCGGTGTATACTGGGATATTCTTTTTGCTACCGAAGATGCGCAGTAATGGCTGGTGGTCAGTTTGCAGCAGGAACTTTCGACCAAAAATCATGTGGTGAAATTTGGTTACCGCAAATATGATGGCCAATCCTTCTCGATATAATGTATTAATAGCAAGTCCGATGAAAGAATAGATTTGAATCCATCGAAAGCTGTTGTGTCCACACAAATTTGGCTCCCATTATCTTTTATTTTTAATATTTTTATTTTCCATCGGCCTGTTTCCTCACATGGTGACAAACTTCCTATCGACTCATTTATAAGATCCGGGACCAACGGCTGTACTTTCCTTCCGAAGGAAGGCGTGACCAGACTTTTTCGCCTCAGACCACCGACGTCGACTGGGATTGGACACAGACCCACTAGGGTGCCAAGTAGCAGTCACGCTTACCATTACACCACCAACGCCGGTGGCACCCGTTTTCAGCAGATCATCCATGGGACACGCATATTCGGTACGAATTTCCCGTAAAATAAATATGGCTTCGAGAAACGACAGAACTTCAGACACATCCTTGGGTGCCTGCATGAGCTTGATTACCTCTACATTTGCTGGATCCGGACGGATTCCATGTTGGTCGAACAAATGTTCCAGGTACTTGATCTGCTTGCGTCCAAACGAGCACTTTTCCAAACGGAAGGTAAACCCGATTTCTTGCAGTCGCTGAAAGCGCGTTTTCAGGTTCTGCCAATGTTCCTCTTCATTTTCTCCGCCGACGATAACATCGTCAATGTAGCCGCAGATTTGCTTGAGCCCTGCCCACATGGTATCGACGAGTTGTTCAAACGCTCTCAGTGCAGCTTTCACCCCGAGTGCTAGACGGTTCACTTTATAGAGGCCCCGGTGGGTATTGATAGTGAGGAGCGTACTCGTTGATTCATCGACGTCGACTTGGAGGTAGGACTCCGACATATCGATGACGCTGCACACCTTACAGTTGGCGAGTTTGACAAAGATGGCTCAAGGTAGCGGCAATGGATATTGGTGCAGCTGGAGGGCATCATTCAAGCCAGTTGAATAATCGCCGCAAATCCTTATCGCACCGTTTGCCTTCCGCACGATCACAATCAGCGCGGCCCAGTCGGAATAGTCGATGGGTCCAGCTCTTCAATGACAGCTTGATACATGGCGTAGGCTACAGGGCGTTTCGGTCGAAATACTGGCCGTTGTTCTGGCTTTAGATCTAATTTCACCGTTACTTTGGTGCACCGACCCAGACTGGTACTGAAAATTTGCGGGCAAGGGGCCTTCTGAAAAGGCATTATTTACCTGGCGGCAGAAAACATTCATCAGAACGGTATCGAGCTAGAATTTCTCCACCAAATCCAATCCCAAGATGTGCAGCTCCTGAGCAACAACTTAGATGGTACCTTCACGGTGATTGATCAATCAAACTCCGCTCGTAAGCTCAAGGGGTCGCCCCGACACCGTTCGAAAAGACCTGAACGAATTTTCTTCTTCCACGTACATTGTTCACTGACACTTGTACAGTCACATTTCTCAATCGTCTCTTCACCTTCTTCTTAGTAGACTTTTTGTCACTGTCACAGTAGCGTTCTTTATGTCCCCTTTTGCTACACACTGAACACTTATAGTCCTTGAACCATCAGTCACACACATATTGCATCGACCCGCACTTCCAAGAAGGACTAGGTGACACGTTCTTCTTATTTTCCATGGACGACGACGATGACGACGAATTGGCAGACTGCTTCCACGGTCGCGACTGCCTCTTGAGCTGATGTTTGATGACATTCACTGAGCTGTTGGAAGCCTCAATCATGGCAGTGTCATGCCGTAGATTCAGCAGACGTTGGCATTCGGTGGACAGCTGCTCCAGAGTAATATCATTTTTCTCCTCGATCCGAACGAGCAACCGTGTCCAATTTCAGCATCCGAAAATCTAAAAGACCTGAACTATGCGACAATTGGCAAAACGCTTTGGAATTCATCACGCAGGTGTAAAATACATCATAACCAAGTTTGGGAAACACTGTCCTTATGATGAACTGTCAGGAAGAGGTGGAAAATCCGGATCTTCCTACCCTAAGGGAACGTCCATTAATTACGCCACGCAAAAAATGACTTTTTTTAAGCCCCCCTCCCCCCCTTGTCACGTTATTGTATGGACCTTCATTTTTTTTTGTATGGATCGTCACGTTTTCCCAAGCCCCCCCTCCCCCCTTACTGCGTGACATAATTAATGGACCTTCCCTAAACTGGATCAGAAAGTGGTAGCTCTTCTTCGGAAGAACAAAGCAATGTCAATACGTGATTTGGCCGGAACTAGTGCCGGAATGATTCAACATATCAAGAAACCGAACAACCTGAACACCTACCAGAGGCAGAAAATCGCCAAACAAAGTGCAGAACAGAAGCAACGCATCGTAACAATGGCCCGGAAATTGTATTCGCGAGTTTTGCAGCGACCGGTGGCATGTATTTTGAAGGACGACGAGACCTATGTCAATGAGGACTCAAAAACCCTTCCAAGACCAAAATATTACACTGCCGTCGTAGGGGAGGATGTAAGCGATGAAGACAGGTCGATTCCTGTGGAGCAGTTTGGTCGAAAAACCAGCAGTTTGGTGACAACCAATATGTTCCTGCGATATGAAATATACCGCTTTTTACACTACCGGAAAAATCAATGCGGACATCTATCGATCTGAATGTCTGCAGAAGAGGTTGCTGCCTTTAGCGGATTTAGCGTCAGTGCATTACGCCAAAACAATTCTCAAATGGCTTGCGGAAAATGGTATAGATTTCGTTGAGAAAGACATCAATCCGCCAAACTGCCGTAGGCTTCGGCCCTTCGAACGCTTTTGGCGATTGTGATGAGGATGTTCCAAAAGACTGGTAAAGCAGCTGAGAATATGCAGGAGTTTAAAAAATGTGGGCTAAGGCGTCTAAAATATGAGATGAAACACTTGTCCAGAACTTGATGAAAAGTGTTCGATCAAAAATTCGCAAATTCGTGAAAGAACAATATTAAAATCATCCGGTCTTCATAATGCTCAAGTTCATTCCCGTACAATTCAAAAACTTCCATTTGTTTGAATAAAACATCATTTTTTGTATGATTTCAAAGAAAAATATGTGGATAATTTATATAAGATACAGTCCTGAGCCTTGTTCTTCGTTGCCGTCCCGGTTGTTGTACAACTACTACTAAAATGTGTATTTATTTTGTCCATGGTTCAATTTTTACATTTGATTTTTACATTTCAATTGATGAGCCAGAGAGGCTCTTCATCTTTGCTCTTTTTTTACATTTGATTTGTGGTGTGCTTCGTTAATTGGATATTCTAATTTATATATCATCCCTTATGGGGATTGGTTGGTTTAATTTAAGTTTGATAACCTACCTAACTTCAAAAACTATAATTTGAAAAACCTAGGGAAGGAGTACCAGGTTCCGAATGACCTGGTTGTCTGATACCGACTGTTCCAGAAAGTATAAGCACACCTTATTTTAACGGTCACTTTGAATATAATGAAATATTTCAACATGCTTTGGCTGCGTCCTTTTGTTTGCACATTTCTGAATGACATAGCATCAAAAAAGTGCTCAGTTTTGTGTTACCTATCAAAATGTGTGGTCTTACTCCGGAACAATGAAAATGTATCGTGCACAAATGGTGCACTGTGAGCGGACTCTCCTTGAGAAAAATGGCCAAGGAAGAGGGGAGCGGTTCGATCTGCAATTCGAAAATATAGAGAATAGTGTACGTTTGAAGATGCGCCGAAGAGTGGTCGGAAATCCGATCCCGTTAGTCCGGATATCGGTAAAAAGATCAGGGATGCCTACAAACAAAACCTGGCTTGACGACCGTATACTTTCTCAGCAGCTCTTTGATGGCGATTATTGTGTTTTTCGTGTAGACCGCTGCGGTACAAACGGAATGCGCCGACGTGGAGGTGGCGTGTTGATTGCCGTGAAAAATTATTTTGAAACATCGACCATCCAGCTCTCTACTGGTCCTAATGTTGAGCAATTGTGGGTCAGAATTACATTAAAACCTGTGGTGTTGTTGATAGGAGCACTATACATACCCCCGGATAAAAGTCAAAATAGCTCTTTTATGCAACTTCATCTCGATGCCATGTCTGAAGTCATTCGAAGCAGGAGTGACACGAGTGCAATAATTTTATTCGGAGATTTTAATCAGCCTCGACTGGTCTGGAAGAAAAACAACAATGACGAATTTGCTTTTGTCGACCCGCAACAATCCCTAATTTCTATTGCTGGTCATATGCTTCTTGATACTATTGCCTTCCAAGGGTTACGACAACGTAACCTGATCAATAATTGCTCCGGTCGTATTCTTGATCTAGTACTGTCCGATGATACGAGCATGACAAAAGGAAGAGTAGCTGTAGCACCAGAGCAGGTCGTTCCGATTGATCGCTATCATCCTGCCCTGACTTTCACCGCAATACGCCTGCCTGCAGTATCGTTTAACAATGATGATGACTTCACTGATCGTGACTTTCGGCGTGGAAATTATGTTAGATTGAACCAGTTGCTGTCGGAGACTGATTGGTCTGAGGTGTTGTCGAGTCCTGACGCCAACATCGCTACGAATGCTTTTACCAGAATTCTCCATTCCTGTATCATGCAAGCTGTACCACCCAAAAGACCCCCTAGGAAACCGGCTTGGTCCAATGCTCAACTTCGCGCTTTGCGCAGGAATCGCTCCAGATTGTTGCAGAAGTACTGTCCATGGAGATGTCCATTCACAAAACGCCAATTCGATGAAGCGAGTCGTCTCTATAGAGGATACAATCGATTTTTGTATAAATGCTACGTAAAAAGGAGGCAAGATGATCTTCGGCGGAACCCAAAACGCTTCTGGAGCTTCGTTAATTCAAAACGTAAAGAAAATGGTCTGCCAACTTTGATGCACCTAGGTGGCCTTCATGCTCGCACTGCAGAGCAGAAATGTGAACTGTTTTCTAAAAAATCGCTAGCATTTTTGAAGACCGTGTTCCATCGATAGATGAAATAAGATTGGCTCTGAATTTTGTACCGAGAGATGTGATAAACTTGGATGTGTTTGACATTTCTGAAGTGATGGTTGAATCAGCAGTACAAAAGCTGAAGCTATCATACAACCCCGGTCCAGATGGCGTTCCTTCGTGCGTCTTTAAAAGGTGTGTTGGTATGCTGACCGCACCTCTTCAAGCTATTTTCAACAAATCTCTCCAATTTCAACAATTTCCTTCCGCATGGAAGTCATCGTATATGCTTCCTGTACATAAGAAAGGAGACAAAACCGACATCTCTAATTACCGAGGTATAACATCGCTGGCAGCTGGCTCCAAGTGTTTCGAATCCATTGTCAACGAAGTTTTGCTAAGCACGTGTCGAAACTACATTAGCTCTTGCCAACACGGGTTTTACCCCAAAAGATCGGTGAATAGTAATCTTTGCGAATTTGCGACGACTGCCATTGCAGCAATGGATGCTGGAGCGCAACTTGACGCAGTTTACACTGACATAAAAGCTGCCTTTGACACCGTAAACCACGTGATCCTTTTGGCAAAACTGCAACGACTGGGAGTTTCAAACAGAATGTGTGAGTGGCTTCGATCATACTTAGGCAACAGACTATTGACTGTTAAAATTGGTATAACGCAATCCAGCTGGTTTTCTCCACTGTCCGGCGTGCCCCAAGGGAGCAATCTGGGTCCTCTACTATTCGTATTGTTTTTCAATGACGTCGTAAACGTTCTGGTAAGCGGAGGGTTGCTCATTTATGCTGACGACTTGAAAATTTTTCTTGTCATCCGACGAGAAGCTGATTGCAGACGACTTCAAGAGCTTATTGACCTTTTTGCTTCTTGGTGTAGCCACAACTTCCTTGAAGTGAGTGTCTCCAAATGCTCTATAATATCGTTCCATCGCTGTAGAATGCCTATTCACTACAACTACACGATGCATGGAGAGCAACTGGAACGTGTTGATAAAATTAAGGACCTTGGAGTGCTTCTTGACGCGAAAATGACATTCAAAATGCATTATTCGGAAATAATTGACAAAGCCAATCGTCAGCTAGGCTTCATTCTAAAAACTGCTCATGACTTTGATGATCCCTTGTGCCTACGTGCTCTGTATTGCTCGCTCGTCCGGTCTATTCTGGAGTATGCATCAGTTGTTTGGTCCCCTTACGAAGCGGTATGGATCGCTAGGATTGAATCCATTCAGCGGAGGTTTGTGAGGTCTGCTCTTAGAAATCTGCCCTGGCGCGACCCTTTAAATCTACCCCCATATGCAGATCGCTGTGCTTTGCTGGGCATTGAAACGCTTCAAAATCGCCGTTTGATGGATCAAGCTGTATTTGGAGCAAAAATACTTCGTGCGGAAATTGACAGTGCAGCATTGCTTGAGCGTTTGCAGATTTATGCTCGTCAACGTGTTCTTCGATCCAGGCAATTTCTACAACCAAGGACAAGAAATACGACGTATGGCTCGAACGATCCTCTCAACTCCATCTCCAGACGTTTTCAGGCAGGTTATGATGTTTTCGACTTTAATTTGTCAACAAACACATTTAAAGAACGGTTACGCTCAATGCGTGTTTTTAGCTAATAACTAGTATTATTATTATACATTAAGATTTCATTAAGACCATGTTGTCGGATGATATGATTACAAATAAACAAATTAGAAGAAAAACCAGCGGGATCCGTTCGGGATGTTGCGAAAAAACTAGGGACCTCGTCGAGTAACGTCATGCGTGCCAAAGAAAGACTTGGGCAAAAAACATACCGGAAGCAGAAAAAACCAAAAGGAACCCAAAAAGGCCGCGTGCGTGAAACCACGGGCCCGCAAACTCTACGATTCGTTATTGCGTATAAATTCTGGGTGTATAATAATAGATGATGAAACGTATGTGAAACTAGATTACAAAACGCTTCCCGGACCGCAATTCTATACTGTAAGCGAAGACAAAGACATCCTCGACACGCAGAAGGCAATTTTTGCCGAAAAATTCGGTAAGAAGGTATGGTTTGGCAGGCAATATGCGAGTGTAGTAAAACATCCAGTCCGTACATCACAACGAAGACGATGAACACTCAGAAAAACGTTAAGGAATGTCTCCAGAAGCGATTATTGCCAATGATCAGGCAGCACGAAGGTTAAGTCACAGCCATTCAAGCTTGAATCTCGACTTGTGTGAATTTCCGCAACCGTCAATTTGACAGGAATCGCCAAATGGCAAGAAGCATTTAGCAAAAAGCAAATCTGTCAGTTTTGTAGACGCTATGTGGCATATAATTGCACGTCAAAACATCGTGTCAATATCGGGTGGCATGTGGCGAACGACCGAGTGATATTTTGACATGCTAGCAGATGCCGCAACTTCACCACATCAGTGGGCACCTCGCTCAAGTGAACTACGTAGCGTTAGTGAAGCAACAGTTGCTTACGCTATCGCTTGCTATCGATTTGAAAATTTACACAAAGTTATTGATTAATTTTGCTCTTGCTTAAACGTCTGTCTGTGGTTAAGTAGTGTTTTGGCCTGGTTTGACGTCATGTCATCACGCAAAGGAAACTTTAGAATGGTACAAAAGTCAAAATGTATTATTCGTGCCGAAAGACATGAATCCGCCGAACTGTTCGGAGGCACGACCAATCGAGACTTTTTGGGCTTGAACCAAAGCAAAGCTTCGAAAATTAATAAAACCTGCGGACGACATCCAAAAATTTAAAAAATATTGAACAAAAGTGGTCAAAATGGTGGGAAGTTCCATTGTGTCGAAGCTAATGGGTCATGTTCGAGGAAAAGTTAGGAGTCTTGGCTATGATTAAATATTTTGATTAAACGAGAGTAAAATATCATATAAAACACAAATACAAATATGATTTGCCAAATAAAATTATTAAAACTAAAAAAAACTTTTTTGTTATTTTGAAAGTGTGCTTATACTTTCTGGAACAGTCTATAGGTGGCAACGTGTCCTGTACCTATTGATAGTCTCACTAAAGCGATCTTCGAGTAGTTCTCGTCCGTGGAGGTGTGTTCAGGATTATCCTGAGAAACTTGTTTTGAACCCGCTGTAGCTTCGGATGGTGTGTTTTTGCGCAACTCTTCCAGATCGGCATGCCGTACTCAATAACCGGAAGTATGATCTGTTTGTAGATAGCAAGCTTGTTCTTCAGGGACAATGTGCACTTTCTATTTAGCCAGGGGTACGTAAGCTTCAACAGAACGTTACACTTTGTGACAGTCTTATAAATCTGTTCCCTGAAGTTCATATTGCTATCTAGTGTGACGCTAAGATAGATGGCTGAATTGGTCCATTCCACCGTTGTACCGTTTAGACAAATTTTAACAACAAAATATATTTACTTACGATTCCAAAAGAATCTGCTTTGACCGCCTCCAATGTTTTTCATTTAAAAAAGACAATACAAATAAGGAAAGGTCCATTAATTATGTCACGCAGTAAGGGGGGAGGGGGGGTTTGGGAAAACGTGACAATCCATACAAAAAAATTTGAAGGTCCATACAAAAAAACGTGACCAAGCGGGGGGGGGGGGGGCGGTTATAAAAAGTCATTTTTGCGTGACGTAATTAATGGACGTTCCCTAAAGAGAAACATTGAATTCTCTGCGTTATCTAATGCATACACATGAAGTGCTAGATTTGGCAGAAATAATGAAATATTTCATGTACATTTAAGTCAGAAATTATAAGCCCTTTTAACATTAATTATTTTCTTCTGTGAATGTCACTGCTGCCATTTTTGTCTAAATTTCCATAAGAAAAACTGTTGGCAGTGTACCGTGCTGCCAAATGAATTGTGCGTTAATTTTTATTGGCATGGACAATAGCTTGGTCGCGTGTAGACAGTTGTTGTAACCGTTTTGAATCCACTACGAGCACGAACTTCCCACTGTCAGACAATGTAAAAACACTAAAAAAAAACTACAGTAATAAACAAATTGTGGAATTTATTCGGCCCAGTCACAGCAGCCTTAATGAAAACTAATAAGATTTCATCAAAAACGCTCATATGCATGAAGTATGGGTACTTCACTGTGTTTCACTTAGTTCTTCACCATGATATATCATTAATCAATTAATACGCTGTAGCAGGCATACCAAGATAATTGTCCAAGGGGAAACTCTGCAAGACAAACAAACGGACATTTTAAGGAACACCAATTTATCACAAAAGTAAAATAAAACAGTAATAAGCCGAATGTTGTCCAAAGTCAACCATGTGGTCGTGACTTGAGCACAACCCATTTAATTTTTTTTTCTTTCCGCCCTCTGACACTCAATCCAATAGAAACAAATCTAACTTGTATAAATCTTCCCCGACACCGGGTGACAGAAATAAACTTTAGCTGTCGCCTCAATAGGTGATCATAGTGTTTCTAAACCGTGAGAAATCCTCTTTGAAGACTGAGTAGAGGACCCAACTTTGTAGCAACGATGTCACCGTGCGCCTGTTGTCTGCTTGTCGTCTGGGATCCAAACACCTCATCATACAGTAGCACAACGTCATCGGGTATAGGTGGCACAATATAAAGGCATACCTTCAACTTTTTAACACTTTTGATCCGCAATGATCGAACCCGGAGTTTCACCACATTCGGTTTCAGTTAGGATCCAATCTGATTTTAATTACGAATTTTTACGACAACCATCCTCATCATCGCCAACATCTATGGGTCGCACACGTTTTTGATGCGCAACATCTCAAAACGACGACGACGAGGAGGACGACGGTTCGGTTCTACACTGCTCTGGTGTTCAAAAGCCACCCGCCAATAAATCTTACTTTTATAGTGTAATCTTCTCGGATCGATCGCTTTAGAATGGAAAATGATGCTCTTTAATTTCTCTTAATTCATTCGGAGTGTTTTCTTTTTCGGCTCGTCGCATTTGACGGCGAAGCTTTCGGAGCAATGAAAAACAAGCTTGCTGCGGCGAAGAATAGTCCAAATCTTATGATTTATCACTCGATCTGTTTTATATTTATTCTTGCGGTAGCGGGCTCTGGCGGACGAAAGCTTCATTGCTGGGTCAAAAGCAACCGTCAGGTAAGGAGAGTTTGAGAGGCGTGAACGACGGTTGTTTTCTTAGACAGTGTACCCATTCGCGAATTAATTTTAATTTTCCTTAAACTTGATCGATGGAAAATAATTTATAAATCGAGTAAAATCCCTTTCTTAATGCTCAAAAAACTTTTGTTAGGGTGTCTTTTAAAATCAGAGACCTGGCAACCCTATGCCATTTACTAGCGTCTGACAGTATGTAACATATCAGGGGGCTTATTTGAATAAAGACCATCTGACATTTGTTACTACGGGTACGAACGCCAGTATTGTTTACAAACAATGAATCTTTTGACGTCTGTTTTTAAGAGATGTTAGCTACAGGAAAATAACAGCCCGGCAGGTTCCTGATTAAAATTGAGTTCCCAACTGTCAAAAATAGGTCAGCTCGAGTAGCAGACTTGATCGATTATGTGAAAATTATGTGAAGTGAAAATTAAGATTAATTCACGAATTAGGACACAGTCTTAGCTTTTGAAATTTCTTACATAAAATGTATTACTTCCAAGAACAGTCACATGCACTTATTCATTCAAAATAATACCGTTTTCGTTTTTCATTCAGTTTCAAACTAGCGGAAGTCAACGGTTCACGTTAAAAAGTTTGAACCATTAATGCTGATTTCAGAGAAGATTTCTCTGACCCAAGCCTTTCGGCGATCGTAAAATACTAAATGATATTTTGATTTTCGACCCATCAATGTTCTGCATAGGTTTAGTGACGGTATTCATCGGTGAAAATTTGGACTGCCTTTCCATGGCAAATCATCGAGCGGCAACAGGTGAGAGTAATCGACGTTCGTCGTTAAGGGTGATGATTTATTGGCCTTCAGGTTGTGAATCAAAACCATATTGACTATTTTGTTTTCGAGAATAAAAAGGTCGTAGAGCAGATGATTGGCGTGTTTTCAACTTTTCTTGATACGCGAGAAGACTAACAGCGACATCGACCGGACAACGCGTGACTCATGTTTGCCATAATCTGGCTAAGGTATGGCCCACTCCAGACACATATAGCAAGATGTTTGCTGGTATTAAAATTGTTATCGTTGAAGTCGATTAACAACCATCGGAATTGATTGAACGTAAGAAAAATGCTATTTAGGCTATGTTACAATTTGCGAATTAGTTTTAATAATCGATTAAGTCTGCTACTCAAGCTAACTTATTTCTGACAGACGGCAACTCAATTTTGACGGACACCTTATCGAAAGTTTGTTGATCATTGTCATTACCAAAGGGATTTCAATCGATTAATCGATTATTTTTCATCTGTCATGCTTAAGTTAAATAAAAATTAATTCTCGAATTGGAACACAGCCTTAGTCAAAACGAAGGTGTTTTATTGAACTTTCACAAAAATGTCAATATCAAATTAAGCACGACTGAAAATTTGACGTAGAACTACAAAACTATTTTCCTTGCTTATTAGAATAAAAACTTATGGCGATCAAGTGATTCGCGTAGCAACCGATGTTTGATATAAATATCACTAAATTCACTACCCACTGCTAGAACCAAGATAAATGGTATTTTGACTCTCGTGTCATGTGGACAGGCCAGACCTGGATTGAATATTCAAGATAAGCAGGAGCGAAGTAGAAATAATAGCGTTTTAGGTAACAAACAAGCTTTAAGGTAACAACCAAAAACATAAACACATTCAGGTACCTCCTCACACACCCTACCTCATACATTGATACCAACAAACCTACTATAAATACTAGACCTACTGTGACGTTCCCTTTAAGTCGAGCACCGTCACTGAAGAAGGCCTATCTGTCAAAAGATTAGCTTCCTCTAGTGGAATTTAAAGGAATTTGCTCGTGTTTACTAGTGATAATTTGTAAAAAGTGTTTCAATGTTTTATTTTTTATTTTTTATAAAGTGATCATATGAAGAGTTAATTTTGAATTCTCCTAGTTTCTCAATCACAATCTTTCTACTAATACATTCAAAAAAGTTTATTAAATAGTGTTTTAAAAAAATATGAAAGTGATAAGCAGAAAGTTTCTTATGACTTCGTAACGACAGCGAACAAGAGCAGCATGACGGTCAATATAAATAGTGTCGTTAACCTGTAACGGGTGGCAACTAAAATTTTGAAATTTCTTTCTCAAGCTGTCAAAAAAAGACAAACATAGTTGAAGAAGATCTGATTTATTCAAATAAAAGATACATTGTCCATTGTTGAAAAAAAATTAGTGAACACTTGAAAACGGTCCGTAATCGGATGTTCGGCGAAGCTTCCGTTTGATGTCGGAACAGGAGCGTTGTACGGCCTCCATGTCAACTTTGCGAATGCATCTATTGATTCTACCAATCAACTGTTTGCAATTTTTGGCTCTCCAGTTATTTTTGTACACCAAGGAACTCAAAACCCCGAAGAAATCTTCGATTGGGCGACACTGAGGCAGATTTGTCGGGTTGTGGTTTTTGGATACAATGGGATCGAATGGGTATTCAGGAACGATTGTGTTTTTATGGCGTAATGCGATGACGCTTTATCCGGCCAAAACACGTATTGTCCATCAGCATGATGTTTTTGTAGAAACGGGATCAAAATTTTCTTCAAACATTCGTTCTGGTACACATCTTGATTGATTGCCAAACCAGAGGGCTTGAACCATGGCTTAGAAATGCCTTTCTCGGAAATGGCAATGTACAGCATCACTTTCTGTTCAAACTTATGTTTAAACTTATATTTTATGTTCGGAGGTGTAGCAGAACTATCCGTTGAATAGTATCGATCGTTTCCGGGAATCTGCGTCTTCGAAAGAGGGAAGTAGCTTTCGTCGTCCAAAACAAAACTTTTGCCGAAATAATTTTTAATCAACCAACGGCATTGGGATTTCAGCGTTGAAATCATGGCATCAGTATATTCCGGGGCTCGTGTCTTTTTTCGGCACTTTATTCCGACTCTTTTCAATGTTTTGCAGATGTACTGGTGAGAACAGTTGAACTTTTTTGCGGCATCCCGTTGGCTCAGTGAATCCTTGTTGTTGAAGGCACGAGAAAGAGAACGAAGTCCTTTTGCGTCCATAATTTTGGCTGGTCTTCCACTACCTTGCTTGCGAGCAGTTGTTGGGGATCTTAGGATATGGTAAACAGTCGAAGTCGCAACATTTTCACTTTTAAAATGTTGTACCGTATACGTTTTTCCGAGATTTCTGTGCAGTTCGTAGAACTGTACAACGCGCTCGCGAAATACTTCTTGTTTCGACGGCATTTTGAGCAAAACTGAGCAAGCATAAACAAAACAGAAAATACTAGCAGAAAGAGGAGCGAAAGAGCTAACGCATACACACTCTTATTTATCTCTGAGCTCGTTTGTTGTTGAGCATAGAGGCCTCGAAAAAATTCCAAAATTTTAATTGCCACCCGTTATTACTTCGAAGGACTGGTGGATGTAGAGGACATTCTGGAGGTTGCAGAGCTGGCAGCCAACTTGTTGACTGTAATTAAAATCTGCAGCATACGAGGATGCACGGTGGTGTTCATAGCGGACGACTATATGTTGTTTACCGATTGCGTCCGATACGGCTAAAAATGGCTTGTACTGGCTGAAGCGCCAGGTACAAAAGGCATACGTATGCTGCTGTCTCGAGATGTGGCAACGCAGATTTGGCCACCGAAACGTTGCAAAATTTGAAGCCACACGAAATGTGTTCATTTATACCCTGGAATTGAAGGATCAGGCTATGGAGGCGTACGAAGATTTTCAAGCGGGCGATCCGGCTGCAAGTAGAAGAATTACGAACATTGTCCTGGTCGTGAGTATGTGAACGATTGATTTATGACGAGTTTGATCTTATTTGTCCAAAAATACTTGGCAACGGCGTTCCTTTGTATTTCGCTATAAAATTCCAGACCCTGAAGCTATTTAAAGTCTTCGAGTACGTATGTGTCATCGTCCATTTTGATGCAAGAAAATGTTTGCAAAAATTGGTGTCAAACACCTTAGCACGACTTTTTGCAGTGAAATTGCATGTCACCACAGTTGGGCACCTTTTTCACTTTGAACGCCTCAGTCTTTGCCCCTGTTTCACTTTTTGCACGTATGATTTTGACTTCCTCACCACATTTTGCACAGAAAGATTGGGATTTTTCTCAATAATGGCTATCACCTTCTTGTCCATTTGTCGGGAGCATACTTTTCGATTTGTTCCACTTCCAACCTTCCGATCCACAGTCAAGTGCTGGCCAACTGATTTGCAAACACATAACACGATACTTTTGAGAATGTTAGTTCCTTGGGAGAATCGCGTACCGATAAGTTCGTATTTTGTTGCCATTCGTAAAAATGCGTGTCCACTTAATTCGACGCCAATTTACAGAGTGTAACAAGAATGTAAACAAGTTGTACCACAAAATAAAGTGGAGAGTTTCAGCTGTCACATGAGTGAGCATTTTTGCGATCCGTGAAATAATTTAAAATCTACACTGAAATAAAAGTGTCAAAAATAAACGTTGACAGGTTTTAGTTTTCACCAAAAATAATTTGCGTGGCATTTGATATCAATATCGTAACGTAGGTTGCAATGTGAACGGGGATTAATGCTAAAATTACTGTCTCTAATTATCTTTTCGAGAGGAAAAAGGGATAACATGAGACAGTAATTAGAGCGTGTTGGTTGTGTTTCTCTATTCGTTTTTTACAACATCGATAGATCGAATGCATGGTACCAACTCAATAGTAAGTTTATGATGTCAACCACCCAAGATACACATCTCTGTCATAATTGGTTGCAGAAACTTGATTGTGACTTAATTAAGTCACATTGCAGTTACTTTGACTTATTTGCAACAAGTGTGCTACTATTTCATTGAGTATGTTATACGTGAATGAGATGATATTTGATAGTTAACTTGCTCCCATTTGACAAACATTTAGTAGAGGGTAAAAGAGGCGCATGTGGGACATAGTAGAAAATACAAAAAGAGGTCTGGGAAGATGTCATTTTGCTTTGGAAAACTTTCAAAGAAGATAAACTGAACTTGATATCGAAAGTGAAAACAAAAATAGCCGCATATGCTTTTATTGTGGACTGCATTTTGCGAAAAAAGTGAACGCAGATCAACGCAAAGCATCTACAAGGCAGATATTTCGTCGAAGAAAATAAGGCCACGAAGAACGGAGCTACGGAAGTTCTATGTTTAGAATCACGTTTTGTCGAAATCATTGGACTTGACATCCAAGAAACGATTCCACCAGAATCCTAGTAGCACACCACGATCATAATTAGTTGCAGCAACTTGATTATGACTAACAAACGCACATTTATGTTTTCTCAACTTAATGACAACATGCGTGCTACTAGGGAACCTTCGTTGATGAACTTTAACTATCGGTTCAAGCAGCCATGGTGTGGGCTTCTTTAGCATTTACATAATTGATTGTTGCTATTTTTTTTATTTATGTTGTATTTTTATGAAACAAAATAAAAAGTAATAACTGAATAACCTGATTGTTTGAGTTTTATTTCATAAACCTTTCCTCAAACCGCCTCAGCCACATATTGTAGAACATTTTCCATAAATTAAGAAAAAAAAACTGAATTTTATAAAGCCTACGTAGACTTTAAGGGAGGGGGGGGGGTTGAAGGAAAAAGTCTACGAAAGTCTACGATGGGGAGGGGGGTTTGAAAGTGTCAAATTTTGGTCTACATGGTTTATGAACAGTCCCTTAGTAGTCCACGATTTTTATGGTTTTCTTCAAATTGGCCGCTCAACACAGAAATGAAGTAGAAAACAACACAATGGAAACTCATACCAAGATTCGAAATATTTGATTAAAATGTCCATAAAATGATTTATTGCATTATTCACTAATAACTAAACCTATAGAATTGCTATTCTCTGTATCCACCAGTCTTATCATTCAGGTTCATACTACCTAGCATGTAAGACGACTCGCCTAACAGGGTCTATGCTCGTTAATCGTTCCTCTTCATCGACATGACTCGAAGTAAGCTGCATCAAGCAAAGCTAAAAATTCTTTTGTTTATTCATGGAAAGAGAAAGTCGACGAATAGTATCGAAAATTCAAGCGTAACATTTTAAGAGGCTATCTTCGTTGTTCTCTTCATCTCTTCATCGACTTTCTGTTTGGTTTAGCACTACTAAACAATCGAATCTGTGATTTTGCGCACAGCTAATTTCAAGAGAAGAGGTTAATAGCTTGTACATTGAACAATTAATTATATAGATAATCCTTTTGAAGCCAGCTTATTCACTGAAAAGAAAGTCGATGAAGAGAATCGATCAAAAAATATAAACTCTTTATATAGGTCATGCGAGATTTGTCTCGTCGTCTCACCACACAGGCCTCGCAGAATAAACCTGATTATCTATTGATGCTAATCGTATTCTAACCCAACATTGAACGGTAATTCTCAAGGGGACATTTAATAACTGAGTGAGCTTTAAACGAAGATCAATAATTGGAATTGATCGAACGTGATTTCGAGAAAAAACAAATCCGGAAACAGAACGTTACCGGAATGGGGTATTTTGCAAAAAGAGTAAACTTCCTGAATATGTTCTGCCATTGGCCTCAGAAAACCGTTCCCTGATTTGGCTTTTTGTTTGATTTTCACAATACAATATCTTTGAATGCATTGGTTTTCGTAGATGTAACTCGTTAAAATAACTAAAATTAATTGAAAATTGAAGAAAAATAAAACAATACTATTTCATATTTCGAAACATTGTACAGACCGTGAATTGAATACTACTTTTAAAATATCCCATTGTAAATAACAATAGGACGAAAAACCTACAATGTACCGAAAAGAAGGCTTACAAAATTATTAAATGTTCCCAATGCGATCATTCAAGGATACCGATCATGCTTCATTTTATTTCCGGACGGCCCTGTAGAAGGAGCAAGAGCGAACACCTCGTAGTCCGCAATAGAGAAATTATACTCCCCGAAAAGATTGCCAAACACGGCATTCGGACCGTCGTATGAATGGGGGAAGTTCGAATACGATTCCAGGTTTACGTTGCAGTTGTTGGAAATGAGTAAATCCGCCCACGCCCAAAAATGGGACCACAGCTGCAATAAAAAAATATTTCAATAAATTTGCACGTGTTTGGACAAAGTGGATGAACTTACTCTGGATGATAGCATATTGCATATGGTTTCTTGATGATATCAAACTTCATTGGCTGGCTCGTTGTTGTAATTCAAGGCAAACAAAAATGCTTTCTCCGAGTGAATGTAGCCGCCTTTGCGGTTGGTTTTAGCAAATGCCACGTCTGTAAAACCTCCACTAATCACACCTTGCGTTCCTACAAAATTCAATTTCATTCTGTTGGAATTGATGCATTAAAGAATGTAAGTCTTAAAACCAACCAGTGCGATTATGAACAACGGTGCAATTCCATCGCAATGCCGGTGAAACGCTTGCAGCCGAGAAACCGTTGGTTGATGCACGATAGACCAAGCGCCACGTTTGCTTCGGACTCCGTAGAACCCATTCAGCGTTCCTTGCATGTGAATTTTGTCATTTTTCAAAATTGTGGATCCGTGGAATAGATTGAGCATCAAACGAGGTTGTAGTCGTTTGTCGTTTTCCGACAGTGGTCCAGTCGGAACTGGCACAGCTGACGCGGGTAGCTTGTTGGAATGTAAAGCAGCACGCCGGTATCGTTCCAGGGAAAGTTCTATCGGAACGGCACCGGTGGGTTCAACTTCCTCTGCAAACACCTGACTGTCGATGAGGAACAAACGAACGTGAGAAATGACTGGAGCTAGCTGTTGGCAAACACGTTGGCGCTCTTCTTCCGTCCAGTGCGCTGTTGGTTGTGTTACACCGGCTTGATTTTTTGCCCACGACAGCACACAACGCCAGACGTCCTCCTCTTCAAGGCCGAGCTAAAAAGTTATTGAAAAATTAGCCTCGATTGGTAGCAAAATCGAAAAAATACTCGCATTATCGTATGATATGACTTGAATAAGACCTTCCTTCGTTAGATTCAGAAATGCGTTTGTCTTGACACATTCCGACGCGTTCTCGGCAATGTAGGTGATACATTTCTCCAAGAAAGAAGCTGCGAATTTGGCACCTGCAAGAACGATAACTTTTATTTGATGAGCCACCGCTTAAAATACTGCTGATTCGGTATGCGCTTATTTGCTAACACTAAAACACTGGAGCAATATTCGTTTAGTTCTCTTTTATTCATATTTTACAGCAGTGGCTCACAACTTACACTAGGAGTTCATCATTTAACGTACTCAGAAAAGTGAATTTTTCAATGAAAAATTCCAATTAATGTTGTTTGAAATATGAAATTAAATTAATCTTAAGAATCAAATGTGGGTAGTTTTTACGCATCTTGGCTCTTCTCAGTTCGTCTGGACATTCTGGATCAATGTGATGTTGTCCCCCTTGAGCATGATTCGGCCCAGCTGGCGCCGGTTTTGCTTTTTGATGTTGTACTCTTCTGCCTCGTCCAGGACCAGGTTCATGTATTCGTCGAATCCAACTGAAATGGTACGAAGGTTGTTCATTACTCAATTCTACACCAATGCCTCAGCAAAAGGACATTTGTTTTTGCAAACAAAGATTCAATTGACTCTTCTTATCTTTCAGCGCTTGTACCCTCATAAAGAACCTTTCCTCTATAACAAGATGATGATACAAGTTTGTTAGGTTCGAGACATTTTCTCAATGTAGTCCTTTGAATCTTTGTTTACACGGAGGAAGATACGTCCATTTGAAAAAGCAGAGGATAAGATACTCCATGGGCAGCTATTGAGGTTATGTACCAGATGCCGCAAGAAGTCAGCTACTTACCGATATGACCTTCTATCCTGAGATGAGTGTTCTCGTAAAGCCACACCTGAACGCGCGACCGATTCTGGAGGTAGCGGAAAATCAGGTTAATGGGTTGAACCATCACCTTTTGCACTTTCGACCCTTTGAACGACATTATTAGTTCGATTTATAACACTTTCACAACGCAAAGTTTTCTCAGGAAACGTTCACCGAACGAACGACGCGAAGTATGAAAACAAGTTAATATCAAATCGATGTTTGACGTTTATGACCAACGACTTGAATAAACGAAGTGAGCAAGTGGGTTATGTTGTGTGGGTGACACCACTGTATACAATACAAGCGATTTCTCAAGCACAGAAGAGAGACGCAAATGCCGCCGGAGCAAGTTCGACGTCACTATTTGTAATTATATCACATTCGTTTATCTAATACTAATGCACTGGATGATCTGCTTATCCTATAAGTGGTTGAATTGTTCCTTGGCGGTTATAGTCTTTTTCGTTTATTATAGCAAAATCGAGAACCCACGCTAAGATCAGTTTACCCGAAAATGGGTGAAGCTAAGACAAGAATACGGAAAAGTCGGTAAAAAATACCGAAAACTGCACAAAAGTGCTCACACGGTAAATCTGGAAAACTCCTTTTATGACTATATTTTGCACATTTTCTAGATTATAGTTGATTCGTCAAAAAGTGACTTGTTTTTATACACTAATGAAGAGTACTTTTTACGCCTTTTCAAATATGTCAACGGCGACAAAAAAATGTGTAAAAACAAGGCAACGCTGAGAAAAGAAAATCAACTCTGCCCATGACTTGATGCTGACGCCATTTTCAAAAGAGCATTTAATTTTGCAAGCACTGGGTATAATTTCGGAAATTGTTTTGCGGTATACAAATTGGAGAAATTGTCCATTGAATACAGACGCATTCGTGAAATTTACAGGTAAGTTAAATATCTGCTTTTGTAAGTAATTACAAATGTGTAACACTATATGAAACAAAACAGGTCTTCCATGCCCGGATGCAGGAATTATGGACGAATCATTAAGCTTGGGACCGAGCTTGGAGCCAATGTGCTGGTACTTCGTGAGCAAAACAATTAGAAATAGTTCCAAAGCGTCTGTTACAAAATTCGTGATATTTTTTTAACACAAAACCTCTACGTAGGCATTTGTAATTTTTTTGTCAATGAATAAACATGGCTGTGTAATGTATTGATGTCTGTTTAACTTTCGATTTCGAATTTCGGAATAGAACCGTTTTCAGCAAATACTTGAGCGATATTGATTTTTCGAAATGCGTAAAAAGTATACATCTTTTATGTTCTCAAAAGGAGTAAAAAGTATGCATATTTACTTTTCAAAAGGAGTAAAAAGTATGCATTTTATACTTTTCAAAAGGAGTAAAAAGTATGCATATTATGACGTACATTCAGTTTACGCAAAAGGGAGTAAAAGTAATATACTCCTCTTTGGCGCAGTCCCAGTTTTGCTCGAAAAGGCATACTCGAAAAGCATAGTCTTAAAAGCGTAAATTAAGATTACCGTGCATACTGAAATTATCGGTAAACATGGATTATCGAAATTTCGGTATTGTTGGGAAGAAAGGAAAAACGTTACTTATTACTTATTTTTATACGGTTCTTTTTACCGAAATTGTTTGCAGCCCAATGAGGGAAGATCCATTAATTATGTGACGCAGTATGAAGGGAGGGAGAATTTAGGAAATCGTGACGATCCATACAAAAAATATTTGAAAGTCCAGACAAAAAACGTGACAAGGGGTTCAAAAAATAACTTTTTGCGTGACATAATTAATGGACGTTTCCTGAGAGCATTTTATACAAAATTAAGATAAAATATAACGATAAAACTTGTAAATCCACTTTACCGAAAAAAAATAAGTTATATCAAACGTTTTCTTGCAGTAAATTATGCCGATACGTTAGGTTTTGCTACCAAAACCTAATTTTCAGAAAACGTAAAGCCTTATTTTCGGTAATTTTGTTTTAGCGTGCATAATCGCGACAAGTGCACATACTCATTAATGGGTACGTTGCTACTAACCCATATTTGAGTATTTTTTCAATACAAATTTACTCATATGTGGGTAAAGTCAACTTTACTCATAAATGAGTATGTGCACTTTTTTGAGATAATGGGTGAACTGAGCTAAGCGTGCTTAATAGATTACAGAAATCACGCTTAAACAAATAATCCAAACTTGAGTAAATATAGATCATTGCACCGAATGTATCAACCTTACTTTTTTGACAATTCTGGATCAACAATAGAAAAGGGCCTATCAACATTTGTAAACAAACACTTCTGGGCCCTTTTACTCGCAAAGCGTAAGCCTCCACGCAAACCAATACCATCATCATGTAGGGAAAGTTTCTCCACGACGATTCTGTAGGTTTGAGGGTATAACTAACAGCTTGCGAGTAAAAGAGCTCAGAAGTGTTTGTTTACAAATGTTGATGGGCTCTTTTCTATTGTTGATCAGAGTTCAGGAGCTTGATTTACACGGTGTTAGAATTTGAACCACTTAATCGAAAAATTTCATTGACTCTTCCCGGATTCTTTACGATTAGATTCTGGAAATGATGTAAAAATAATCACTGGTGTCGGTTTTCCTGTAGTTTAACTTCAATCCTCATAAATTCAGAGTAAAAAATCTGAAACCGATCTCACCAAAACAATTCTAAGTCTACGTAAATAAGCTTCCTGATTTGTCAATTTCATCTTTTCCAGATAATAGGATGTTCACACATGTCATATAGCGTACATTATTTTTTATATGTTTGCATTGAAATCAATATATTATGTTTTCTGTCATTTCAGTATTATTTCAGTATTAAAAGTTCGCATTTCAAACCTGAAAGTTGATGCGCCGAAGAAATAATGATTCATATTTGTAATTTGCATGTTAAAATTCGATTCTGGTCATCCCTCAGTGGTAGTTTACCAATTGAGGAATCCAACTTAATAAGAAGAAGAAATCACCGAGGGGTGATAAAACTGACAGCTTCCATGTTAAAGTATAGGACGAAACTTTTAAAATGCTTCTAGAAAATTCAAATGAAATTCTAATTAAAAGCAGTTTGTTGTATGATGTTAGAAAAATCCAAAACTGCACAATGGGGGAATTATATTAATTTTATTTTTATTCTGCTGAAAATGTCTTTATTGACAAGTTTTGGATTTTTTTTACATCATACAACAAACCGCTTTTAATTAGAATTTCATTTGAATTTTCTAGCAGCATTTTAAAAGTTTCGTCCTATACTTTAACATGGAATCTGTCAGATTTATAACCACTCGGTGTCTTCTTCTTTTTTCAAGTTGGATTCCTCAATTTCAAACCGATTTGTTCTAGCTTCTTATTTCTCATGGAAATCATCTCTCTAGTGATAATGCAGATTTTTGAGCAGATTTTTCCGTTATGGGATTTTTTTTTATTTGTCAAATTTCCAACAACCTTTTTCCCGAAGCGAGTTCAACTAACAGCCCAAGTAACCACGAAGCTGTAATAGCGTGCATATATAGGGCATATGTATTACGTCTAGTGCATCATTGAAGTTTGATTAAAGCTGAAAAGGGCCCCACTAAGATCGAACTAATGCTAAATCTTTTGTAATGCCATAAGACATTGCTAAAGTAGCATTATTGCATTGGCAATGCCTCACTACATTATTAAGCTAATCTAACGCTTCATTACTTGACAACTGTTGAATTGATGCGATCCCGCATTACCGATGTTGATTTTGTGTTGAATAAGTGCAATAATATAATGCTTGTGGTTACTTGGGAGGTGCACAAAAATCATCCAGTTTCCATGGTTCAAAAATTGAAGTGATAAAACATCTGCCTTTTTCAAAAATGGAGCAAACACAAATAATCTTTTGACGGTAGAAGTGAAAGCCACCAGTTGGCAATCAGATGTTACCTTCAATTTTTCAGAATAAGAAAATAATTAGTTTTTGAAATTCTTAACAACTATGACCTTATTTTAATAACGGGTAAGACCTGCATTGTTGAAAACAAGGGAAAAACGTTAATAATTATTAATTTGTTTACGGTTTTTTTTACCGCAACTGCTTGTAATCCAATGAGAGCCTTTTAAACTAAATTTAGGTAATATCACAGAGAACAGACATCCAAGCTGGAGTGCCCAACGTGTGTAAATTTCTGTACCAGCCATTTTAAAATTACAGCTCGTTTCCGTTAGATTTGGTGAATCGTATGTTGATGGTGCCACTTGCCCACCTTGAGATTTGATAGCCTGTCAATTTTAGTTTGGTGAAATCTAGACTAGACGGCGTTGTTTTTCCAACGGTTTGCTTTTAAAACTTTACACAGTAAATTGGGGAAAAAATGTTCGAACTTGGATGTCTGTTCTCTGTGGTAATATTTTCCAATACACAGAGACGAATTTGATAGTAAGTTTTACTATTATTGGGGGTTAGGATGACTTTTGCAGTATAGTGATTTTGAACCGACTATGATCATGGTCAAAACGACCACAGAAAATTGTTGATCCAACATTTGCCATAATGTTGGAATAGCCTTTGTTACCATGCTCATAGTCAATAATGCCATGAACGTGGTAAATTCCACCATTTTCATGGTTATTGTACCCATTATATGCAATAGTCATCCTGACCATGATTTAATTGTCGGTATAACGATAGATTTTTTCTCAGAGTAGAATTTGTAAATCCACTTTACTCAATAGAAAAGTAAAATCAACCGTTTTCTTTCGATAAATAATACCGATACGTTAGGTTTTGCTACGAAAACCTAATTTTTGGTAAAATTAAAAACTTATATTCGGCAATCTTACTCTGAGAAAAATTTCATTGTTGTATCCACAATTAAATCATGGTCAGGATGACTATCGCATATAATGGTTTCAATAACCATGAAAATGGTCGAATTCATGGCAATTTTTACTATGATCATGGTAACAAGGACTATTACAACATTATGGAAAATGTTGCATGAACTATTTTTATTGGTAGTTTTGACCATGATCATAGTCGGTTCAAAATCACTATACTGCAATAGTCATCCTAACCCCCAATAATGGTAAAATTAACCATCAAATTCCTCTCTGTGTATGTTAGCGAGCAATTTTATATATTTTGGGTGGATCGTAGCTAAATTTTGGTTGTTTTGAAATACTGTGTATCATCCATAATGAAGACATTTGAATTTTTATAGCAAAAGTACTTCTACTCACCACCAGATGGATCCATTGCACGCTTCCTCTAAAGACTCATTTATGTGTAAAAAATCCTACACAGAAGAACAAAAAGTACCCATTTGAGCAGTTGCGTGTGGGAAGCCAATTTGGGTATAGGTATGTTAACCGACCCGTTGGGTACAAATAACTTACTTTGGGTAGAATTCACTCAAAAGTTAGTTATTTATACTCAACGGGTCGGTTGACATACCAATACCCAAAATTGGCTTCCCACACGCAACTGCTCAAATGGGTACTTTTTTTCTTCCGTGTACCCACCTACACTAAACCAGCGTTGCCAGGTATACCGATTTATCGGTATTAATACCGATTTTTATACTCAATACCGATATACCGACAAGGGCTCTGAAACTACGATTTCCAACTTTTTATACCGATAAATACCGATTTTTTATGAAAGTTATTTCAACATTATATTTGGTTTTTTATTATCAGCGTGTTTTATTAGATTTCTTACCCCTAATTAATTATTTTTCGGAAAATATTTTCCCAATTAAAACTGCACCAGATTTGAATAAATAAAAAAAAACAAAATAAAGAAAGCTCTAAACGAAAAAAAAAGAGTAAGTAACGATGATATCCAGTTCATTCAGTCACACATAACATTTCATTAGTGTTAAGTTTCAACATTATCCTTTAGCCAATGGCATCTATTTTCGTATCATCTAATAAAACCACAGATAGCCACAATACATTTAATATTTCTTGTACGTCAAACGCAACGAAATTAAATGCCAACTATCAAACATCGCTTTGAGTTTCATACGGTAATTGCATTGATCAATTTCTCTAAGTCAATTTTTGGCTAATATCTTAGTCAAAGCAAGTGGTATGTATGGAAAAGTGTATAAAATTGAAAGCGGTATACACTAGAATTAATCCGTTTTTGTGTTAAAATCTGTTTAAAAAAAATATATAACGGATGTGCTTAGCAAGGTGCTTAGCACAACGGGAGTTGGCTCAAAAACCTTCCTGCATAACGAAAAACAATTTGCTATATAGTCGAAACTATATTTCGGATGTAAGATATATTATCACATTTTATGTTATTGTTTTCGATTAGTTTTCATCTCATTTTTACCAAACAACCTCTACATTAACACATATTGTTAATGTTCGTCATATTGTTGTTGAAAGGTTTATTATTATCTGCACTCGGTCTGGATTATATACTAACTGTTTGAGATAGAGTACAGCACAAATTTTGTTCGTGAAAATTGCCATTTTTTTATGGTAACCTAACTTAACCGCCTATTCAGCATATTGTTATTTGGCCTTTTACCATCTGACATATTGTTAAAGCTATATAGGAGATTGTTAGTTTATAGTTGTCAACTATAACGGAAACGGTCGTCAACAATATGGGAGATGGTCCAGGAATGGTTTGTGATTATGCGGGTTATCGCTATACATGATTTTTGTTATCTTAATAACATCTTTAGAAGTGTGTATTCTAAAAAATATATTTTGTAAAGTATAGTTATTCAAAGTATACATATTCAACCTCGAGATGGTAAAAATAAAAAAATGGCTAATGCATTTTATTTTTATTTTTTATGTTTACGTCAAACTTTGTTCACATAAAATTTGAAAATAGAAGAAAAATGATCGCCAAAATATATTGTAATCTTATATTAAACTTAAACTATAGTTTAAAAAATCTGAATTTTACTCTATACCGATAAATACCGATATTTTTTAATAAGCAATACCGATATTGTATAAATCCACCTGGCAACGCTGACGAAAAAGAATATACAATACTACACTGAAAGAAATGTTACATTATTTTTCCTCTGTTCGGGACATGAACCACTGCGACCAGTAATTTGATCTATTGTAGTATATCCCGTATCCTTTGTTTAGTGCATGTCGCGTTACTTCATCACTATTGAGAAATGATGAAGTATTCGGTGTTGTTACAGTTGTCTTTGTTTGTTTTGTTGGCAATGAATCAGGTTTAATTGAAAGTTTCCGCTGTTAAAGCCCTTTGTGAGCGATAGCACTCTTCAAAGGCGCGCCCCATATCAGTCAAAACCAGATTCATTGCAACAACATAAACAATAACTCCGATACTGACCATTCATCAGAACCCTAGTCCTAACCAATTCAAACTATAGAACATCAAATAGAAAATGAGAATTCGCATAAATGAAGACTAACCATGTTTTCTTTATTCCAAGCTCATCCTCGGTGGCGCAACCCGAGTATTGTCACTTTTCACAAGACATAAAATGTAATAAGGACTATTATACGTTCCTTTGACTACAAAAACAAATATGTTCCCTAGTTTGAATTAATTAGGACTAGGGTTCGATGGTAGATCTGATACCCCGTAATGCACCACGATAAGGTGATCTACCAGCGTTACGGGTTATGTTACAATTTACTTCAGACTGTTTTAAGATTATCCATTTCATGCAGCGTTTTTTTATTGGAATAAACAATCATAAATATCGCTATGAGAAACATATATAACTGTTTGAATAAATAAAAATCTCAATGTCATACTTTAAAGAGAATAATACCTTAAAAAATATAACAAACAAAATTAAACCGGCCCATTTCTGTAAAGACACACTTAGACAATTTTACAGTATTCGGTACTTTTTTACCGAACTTTGTTATTGTTGTTATTGGTGTTAGATTGTAAAATACCGATCACAAATTTGTTATCAAATAGTCAATATCACGGCAAGCATCCGAACAAGCTTTCATAATATATCAGGTATCAGATTGATATACGAAAAGTATAAATGAATTTTCTGAATTCTGGCGGAAAGTACTTGGGTGACTGACATGGTTCAGAACATCTCGATTGTGAGTTAATTAATACAAGAAAAAACTTGTTCTCTATGAGACAGTTGATGTTTCTCTTTTGTATAAGGGCATCTTCTTTCGATCGTTTGGCTGAAGGAGAGTGTGCGAATACATGTCTTTCATTTAAACGGTCTAAGATAATGCTGATTTGTAATATGGCAGCGGAAAAACAAAAGTCGAAACGGAGAGGGTTACAGCCTGGATGACGCCCCAACGTCGACCGTGATTTCCGATCCGGTCATTAGGAGCTGTTCCAGGACTACTTTAGCGACACGCAAACCTACAACGAGAAGCAATTTCTGCGTTTCCGCATGCCAAGGGAGGTGTTCCTGGACATTATGCGACAACTAGAGTCAACTAAAGGCTTTTCCAAAATGTATCTGTATGAGCTATTTGCAAGTGCTTAGCATGACCAATCTATCAATAAACAGATGGTTTACTTTGAAGACTTCATTACATTTCATTTCCGAGCAATCGAAATACTATTCGGAATCTCGGAACCTCCGCATTTCGATCTAGCCGGCGTTTTCCGGAAAATGCAGAGGCTGTAAAAAAAGACTAAGACAAGCATTCGTTATTTAGGAATGAAACGAAAAGGCAATTCACTATCACCGGGAGCAGAGGTGATTATCAGCATCCGAGGCGGGCACCACAACTTTTTGTCCACCGCCAGAATCATACGCAGCAAACACGGTTACTTTTCGGCTCACAAATATTCCTCAGTATGTACTTAATAAAATTGAGTTATTGTTTAGCAAAAGCTGAAATTTTACTCAATAATTGGTGTTATCAAGTAACGTGTAGTGTTTTGCAACGGAATTTTTCTCGTTCCAAATGGTTGCAAGAATAGATCAAAACATATACTAGTTTTAAGATGATGCAAAATAGATCCAGTATAAAACAAAATTTACAACACCGGTGCAGCGATGTTTTCTCGTTTGATCTAAAAAAATAAATCCAATCCACGACTTGGATCGCATTTCATTGGATGATAACAAGTTATCATTGGATGATAACAAGAAAGCAAATCAACAGAAATTTGATAACTATTTGAGTATATAACAACACACACTTTTTAATTTAACCTACCAATTATACAATAAATAGATGAAATGAATATTCAATGGTCAAAACTAATACTAAACCCGAAAGTTATAGACATGGTAAGAAATGAAATACTTTTTGTTTTTCTGAATATGAAATCACTTCTGTTGAAAATTGTTTAAACCTCTTAAATAATCATTTTCGCGACAAAGTAAGTTTCAGTGTATGAAAAATCATTCAATGGAACAAAAGCAGTCACAACACACAACTCAGAGTCCAAGATAATGGGCGAAACGAAGGGTCCACATCGCAATGATTACTCTAGACATTGTACATTGGCCAATGTTTATCTTCTCATCAAACAATATGAGGTGATTAGTCGCTTAATAGGAACTGGTTTTAGCTAAAGAAGTAAATTGTCTTCTGTACTAGCTGATTAGTCACCGGAGACGACCATATCGAACCCATCAACACAAAGGCCGGGACCAACAGCTTTACTGCCCTTCTGAAGGAAGACGTGACCAAATATGTTTCGGCGCAGAAAATCCTAACGGCATAGTCTGAAATTGATACCATACCTACCCGAGCAGCAAAAAATAACATATGAATATCTAATTTTGATCTAGTTGACTGGCTTTGGTATTAAAGAGTTCAGATTAAGAGGTTAAATACGTACGTAAAATACTTTAGAAGTGCAAGCAAAATATCTCTCGAATAACAAAACATGTTATTTAGAATACCTGGGAATACCTGAAGGGGTACTATTTTGGTATTTTCTTACGTCAATTTGGTATTCATTCGCATGACATTGTGGTAACATGTTATGGTATTATCCTTAGGTATTTTACCTGTTATGCAGCGCTCTTAAATCCCAGGCTTGTTATCAAGTTATTCGCTTCTGCTCGGGTACTAGGGTGAGAAGCAACCCTGCTTACCATCACACAACTGGCACCGGCATATGGATATACTCTTTTGCAATAAAGAATTCTATTTTTGCTATGCAGCTAAACAGGCATCGCTAATTTGACTGTGCCGTAGGGAAAGAGACAGAGTTCAAAAATGTGTCATAGGGTAACGGGATGTAATGTTAGCCTAGCTCCTTGATTCGGCATATGTACCAAATATGTCATTATTTCTTCGATAACCAACAAAATCATGTTGCTATCAGCATGACCGATTTATTTCAAAGCAATTGAGACATAATTAATCAATTTATAGTTGTTCACTTCCGCGTAGTTTTCGATTTCCTTGGCTTTTTAGACACCATGAATTTACTGACTAAGCTGAACAGATCTTCGAATATGATCTTCGAATGATCTAAATTCACCGAAATCGAACCTATAAACCGAATAATGCAGCCAAGATGTACAGAATATAGTCACATGTTATAAACTCACAGGTCACATTAGTAAAATAACAATGATTTAACAAGCAAACGGTGGACCCAATGTTAGGGATATATTTTTTTCTATGTTCCCAATTATGGCCTGTTGTATGAAAAGCGTAGTAAAAATGTTGTTATTGGTAACATTTACAATACAAATGTCTGATTTCCGGTTGAATGTTGTTCATATGTCTCATTTTAACACAAATTAGAGGAACAAAATCTGTGTAGAGTTAATTATAATGTTTTGATTGTCGAATGACCGCTAGAACATATGTAAAAAATACTTAAGTGTTTCTTTGCAGTTTAAGTATAATTTGATTTGTGAAATTGTTTGTTGGATAGAGCGAATACAGCTGGGAACGCCTTGAATCAGAAAATCAGAGAGAAACCCGTACGAAGATTGCATTTTATAAAAAATTAATCGAATGGGACGAACTTGCATCCATGATTAGACCCAATTTGGTACCCATAGACCGACATTACATGCATATCCCTCGAAAGTTTCTGACTTTATAAAACGAGTTGTGTAGCTTTTCGTGATACATACTACTAGACGGCTTATTAAACATATCTTAAAAATTGTATAGCTAGTTAAATTTTGTTTCCAGCTCAAATACTTTATGAGTTACAGTGAAAAATGTAATCGATTGTTGCATATTAGGCTGAGTCAAGGGACACATACCCTATAATTTGTTATGCCATTGAACAGTCTGTATACAGTAGCCTTATGTAAATTTTGACACTATTGCTAGTCTGCACCGAAAGAATTCAAAACCATGACCTTCAACTCTTGAAAAACTGCTGTTCTATCTAGTACTATTAGCACTAGTACTGGTAATACTGAGCTATAGTAAATAATGGCCCACATGCTTAGTGCATGTTAACAGTGGCAAAGTTTATAAAATCAGATCTGCTATAAACGATCCCTCTTCCGAAAATTATATTCTGTAGTCGTTATAGCTTTCTTCATAACGCGTTAGTGGTGCAAAATATTTTCCAAATTTTCAGTTTTAGACATGAGATATTTAGCGAAGACCATGTTTTTCACACATAATTTTATCGGCTAACTTTTATGTTTTGTTCAGACAACAGAGTTGTAACATGATACAAGATTATCTTAATGACGCTTTTCTTTTTGATAGTTTTCATAACATCCTTTTGTGAAGATACAACTTTGTAGTCCAAACAGAACAGAGTTAGCTGAGTTAGTCTAAACACAGCATTACATGTTTTTGCTCATGAAAGCTAGCGCTTTGTAGGACGTAGTGTTAAGTGAAAAAAAGGCTTTTGTTCCATAGGAAATCGTATAATAAAATAACATGTTTTTAACATGTTTAATAAAATTCATAATATTTAATTGAAAGGATGGAGGGTTGTGTTAAAAAAATACCTAACAAATATTATACATTACATGTAGGTGCACCGGTGCCAAGGCATGAAACAATCACAATGTAAATCGAACATGACGTAAATCGAATTTACCTGATGCTTTCTCCTGAATCTCCATAACAGCTGCGAGAAAAGTACACGCATTTGCGACCGACATGGTGGTTTTCACGTGTTCTTCACAGGCAATCTTGAGCTCATCAACACCGAGGTCCTGGGCCAAAGTCATCATTTCAAACACCTTCGAGTCATGTAGCATAATCTAAATGGAACGAAAAACAAAAACGTTAATCTACGCTCTAGAAGTAGTACTGCTACTAGTAACAACTCACTTTTGCCGTATACACGTACAGGATAAACTGCCGGAAGATGTCCGGTTCGATGTGAGGCAGGCGTATTGGTGTGGGTGTTCCGGAGGCTGTTGGCAAGACCGAACATCCTGGTATTCGGCAGATTTCTCCTCGTTTTTGCGTTTGGAAGGATTTGCACCTGTAAGGGAATGTCAAGCGAGTGGAAGATTTCTTTAGTTGCATTGACTACAGAACAAACCTTTACGTTTGTTTTAACATGTGAGACACACCTAATTTAAGTAAGACTCCAGGTTTAATTAGGGTTCCGAAGCCCTGTAGGTTATGTAATGGCTTTTGAGCTGCAATAAAACTTCAAACCTTACTTATGATACACTACACTGATAAAAAAGCAATGATAATATCTATGTGTCCCATCTATGATTTTTTGCAATATGATCAACAAATGATACCTATTCGTAACCACAACCTATGTGTACACATAATCACTATGTGTGGCCACACATACTTTTCATTTGTCACATAAACTTCATTTGTGTTTCTCAGAGGGTGCAGTTTATGTGTGAACACATCAGTATTATGTGGAATTTTCTATGGATTTTTGTCAATAAATATGTTTGGATTATTTCCCGTGCAGTTATTCTATCAATCATAATTTATTTAACAGATGTGTGTGGTAGATGTAATAGTTCAATGGTATTATGGAAAATAATAATAATAATAATAATAGTATTTGAATGAACAAAATTAAATGAAAATGATTATATATATTTTATTTGAGTGATTCGCCATGAACGTAGTAATAACTCTTAAGAATTCAGTTATTTAACGGATTTTGCAGAGCACAGTTGTGCTGCCGCGAGTGCAGAATATCGCGAAGAGTGAAGTTGAAGTCTGCTCGACCAGGTCACGACAATATGTCAATTTTCCTCGTTTCATTTCAATCCAAGAAAGCGTAAACATCGAAATTATTTACAAGTGTTCATATAGCAGAATTGATTCAAGCGGTATCTCGCTAATATTTACATGAATTTAGGTGAATTTATATTTTATTGGCATGAATATATGTATATTGTCGCTTTCTACCCATAATGCTACTTGTAAAAAACAAGCTGTAGATAAACAAGTATAGGGGACATAAGCGATAGTTTATTAATATACTAAGATCGAACACAAGTAAATTAAATTAAATAAGCTTCAAATTACTTACTAAAATTGAACACTGAATATTTACACAAAATGAATTACACACCGCTCTACTGCCAAATTTTCACCAGTGCGTAAACTTTAATTCAGCGGTACACTCGTCTACAATGCAGTCAATTTTAAATTTAAGCGTACACCCAAGAGAGGATCGAGGATCCTCGCAATTCTAAGAACATCCCGTCCAAGTGAGGTAAGAATAATTTTAGAGATATTGTGGATAGAATTTTAAACACTCTTGTTTTTTCGGATGTTTCACCGATCCGAGGACTTATTGACCTGCTTATTCCTACAGTTGGAAACTACTTCAAGCAATTGACTGTATAATTGCCCTCATTGGTGAATTCATATTTTTCGATGGATAATTCGTCGAATGAGGATCAAGATATGATCACCGTTTAACAATGGAAATGTTTCAGTCTAAAACCTTAATAAGACTTGTTCAAGTATTTGATTCACAATTCAGATTGTGATATATTTGAAATCTGTAAAGCAATGCTTTCATCTGAAGATAAATTAAACTTCCACGATTTTAACATTATTCACGTAGACCGGGATGATTCATAAGGTGGCGTACTTTCGGTGATCAAAACGATCTACCCCTTCTAAAAAATCTCACTCACAATAACTCATGCATTGAAATCGCCGCTTGCCAAGTATATGTAAATTATAAAGGTCTTTGCATAGATTCTGTCTATGTCCTTCCGAGGACATCAATAAACCGCCGTCAACATTAGAGTTCAGCTAAATTACTTCCATCTCCAGTTCTTATTCTGGGTGATCTGCCACGGTACTGCTTGGGGCGTACAATACGATGACAATAGAGTGGGTATTTTCTATGACTTATGCGACGATTTCAACTTGATCATCTTGAACACTAAGTTGAGAGCAAGCAATAAGCTAATTGTGAAAGCAATAAACTTGAAATGCTAAAGAAGATCTTGAACACTGGGGGAGTACCACGAATAGCAAAACCTTTTGCCAGGGAGAGACGATTTGACACATCCTTGTGCTCTAGTAATAAATGATCCTCATGGTTGTGATCACCTACCAATTATTATGTCGATCAAAAATGGTTGTCTAAAAACAGACCAGTAAATTCATGTTCTTTATGACCTCACGAGGAATATTGATTGGCAACATTTGGCATCGGCGGTAGCCCTTGGTATTGATTCTAAGCTTCCTCTTTCACGATTTGATGAGTATCGTTTCTTTTCAGAACTGATGTACAAAAGTGCATTAGAAGCTTTTCCAAGTGCACTCCTCAAAAAAAAGACCCCCACCCCTGGATGGGATGCCGAATGTACTAAGTTGTATCTTGAGAAATCCGATGCGTTTAAAGATTATCGTAGATCTGAAACATCTGAGCTCTTTGATAAGTACCTAAAGCTTGAAAAAAAGCTTAAAAACTAACTCCAAGCAAGAAACGCAATCACGCAATTATCAAGATTTGACGGTTGGGTTGAATCTAATAACCTTCTATCCAATACGCAGTTTGCTTTCCGAAATCGCGAAACTGCAAACTGCACAATAGGGGAATTATTTTAATTTTATTTTTATTTTGCTGAAAATGTTTTTATTGAGAAGTTTTGGATTTTTCTTACATCATACAACGAACCGCTTTTAATTAGAATTTCATTTAAATTTTCTAGAAGCATTTTAAAAGTTTCGTCCTATACTTTAACATGGGAGCTGTCAGATTTATCACCACTCGGTGTCTTCTTCTTTTTTCAAGTTGGATTCCTCAATAGAACTCACAATTTACATAAACTTTGAAGATAACACCAACTTGCTATGTTGTGTTTATTATTGAGATATGAAGCATTTTTCCTGGGAACCCCTTCAAATCGATATTTTAGATCTAACTGTTTTCTTTGAGTTTTGCTCGGTCCACTATGTTCTAGAAAGCTTTTGTTTTACTTAAACACACATCTTTTTAGAAGACAGCAACTCACAAACGTTTGGATGATGACAATACTCTAGTCTTTAAATATCAAAAGATACAGGCATTTTTTTATCGACACATGCTGTTTTCAACAATAACAATGGAAGGAAGCGAAAGCCGACATATTATGTGTTAAGGAAATCAAGTAAGCCATGAAATCCAAGGCAGAGAAAATAATTCACTATCCTAGCAACCGTTGCTGAGTACGGTAATAAAAAATAACAATTTTCAATCGTTAGAAAAAAAAACTAGTTTCTTTCTCTCCACCGGAGATAGGAAAAGTGTTTAAAAACAACTTCAAGCCGAGGAAATAGGCAGCTATAAAAGGACGAAATCGATTTGCAAACAAACCATCTAAACAATTGGTCCTCTGTCTAGGTGAGCTCCCTTTTGGGCCAACACCTAGCTGAAACTGAACACTACGATTGGAAATGTTTTTTTTTTTTTTATAGAAATGCCCATCACAATCTCGGAACTAGTTGAGCGTTTGATGCAAGGAAGGAGTGTAACTGACCTTTTGGAACATGTTTTACCAGATTTGTTTCCAAATTCAACAATTTGGGGAATAAGAGCAATCGCCCCATCAATGGAAACGCAAATCAGTTTGTTAATTCCCATCATTTATCGGTTGGAAAATATCACAGTTTCAATTGTGCCAAAACTGTATTTTTGTGTGGTTGATACCAAAGTCGCTATCTGCGGCTACATCTGCGGCCGTTCAGGTAAACATCTCAACGCTATCAGAAGAAAAGACGACCATGACGATACAGAAATGTTTAAATCCGGAATGTCACCTCTGAACGCGTACATACGTAGTATGGAAATGTTGTTGAAAATTTCATTCAGGTAAATTATTGCCTATAACGAAAATAGTTAAGATTTTTATATAGTAGACTAGTTTTGGATAAACCGACATTGCGCGTGAGTAACGCAAACGTTTCCATTAAGCAACGAGAACCAGAAGTACACAATATGCTCAAACAACAACTCGGTTTGCGGATAAACGAGCCAAGACCTGCTGGAGAGAACTCCAATAACGGGAATACGGCCCGAAGATTTTTTTGAAAATTGGTTAATTGTTGTAAAAATTACTAGGATCCAGAAGCATCTTCTGAAACGGTTTCACACGAAATTGTGTGTAATTAACAGCAAAGCATGTATTAATATCGATGAATAAGAGAACTTTGCCGACGCCACACACAGATCGCACGTTGAACTCATGTATCTCCCACAGTGAATAAAATCTTGCTGCATGGAGCAACTATCATGCGGCATATAATTTTACCTATTGGCATGTACAGTGAAGAAGCACAGGAAACCCAAAATAAATGTATCAGAAGATTCAAGGAGAACCATTTAAATTAAGTAAATTTAGCAGAGTTGCAAATTTGGAAGCTGTATTTAAATGGTCTTCTAACTTTGAATCTCATAAGTTCACTTAGAAAAAGGATCACTACATCAAAACCCAGCCAATATCCAGAAAGCGTTCAAAAACCGTTCAATAGATAACGAGAACTGTTACGATCCTAAATGGGACATTTTGTCCACCGTTTTATAGACTTTCAATAAATAATCAAGGTTCATTCATTCTGTTTTCTTCTAGTCAAGCCCTTCCCATAATCTGAAAGCATACACACAAAAAACCACGCCGAGACTTCTTTGAAATTTATTTTTGGCAGTTTCAAGATGATTGAACAAATGCCTGTATCTTTTCATATTTAAAGGCTAAAGTATTGCCATCATCCAAATATTTGTGTGTTTTAGTGAAAAGAAAAACTTGCTCCACCATAGAAGGCCGCGGAAAAATCAAAGAAAGAAGTTACAACTGAAAAGCTCATTGAAGACTGTGTTTTCATCGAAAACCACACTACTTTGATTTATGCCCATCTAGTAATTATCAAATACACCCCATTTATTAAAACATCAAAATGTTCAATAAAACATTAACCATCATGTCATGGACTTTTATTTACAACATGTGTGCGCCATTTTGAGATATAACCCTTGGAAAATGGCATATTTTGAACAACAAAACGCTTGTATCATTTCAGTTTAAAAAGATAGCGTATTGATGTCTTCTAAACAGATGTGTGTTTAAGTAAAAGAAAAAAAACTTTCTAGAATATAGTAGACCGAGGAAAACTCAAAGAAAACAGTTAGACCTGAAGAACCGATTTGAAGGGGGTTCCCATAAAAAAATGCTTCATATCTCAATAAAAAACACATGATAGCAAGTTGATGGGTTCTGCAAAGTTTATAGAAATTTGTAGAATATTGAAAAGCCTAGAACATCACACAAAAAAGATAAAAAAAAAAGTCTTGCCCAACTGAACGCAGCTTATGAACGATCACTCTTTCAGATGCGCCTTAATCTTACCCAAAACTTCTTTGAAGACACCAATTTGATTACACGTCATCTAAGTGCACTTTTTATTTTATTCCTGAAAATTGCCCTTTCGGACCAATGAGCATTGGTTGCTCACCAAAGAAACCTCCAGGCAGGGTTGCCATTTATTTTTGAAAAATATCTGGCATGTCAAAAAATAAAAAAAAATTGGAAAAGTCTGGCAATACACGGAAATGTAAAAAATCTGGACTAACAATTGAAAAGGTTTAGAGAGGTTTTACAAATGTTGATAGGCCCTTAACAAATGTTGTCCCAAAATGAGTTATTTTTTGACTCGTACACTCGCATACTTCAGTAACAGAAAAGCGTTGAATAACACTATTTGACCAATTCCAAATATTTGACGGATTACCTATTCGCACAAAATAGCTACGAATCGTTTTCAGTGGGTGAGAACTGCAGTCACGCAAATCACTTAACGCTTTAATGGAGTGGAATTGAACGAAGGTATTTTTTAATCTGTTCTAATTTCAAAAGCCTGACATTATGCAGGGTTTCTCCGTTTGTCTTTTTGTTGATAAAAAGTCTGGCAGCACCAGATAAATCTGGCACAATGGCACCCCTGCCTCCAGGGTACATGCCAGCTGCCAATTCAATACTGGCTCTTCGCCGCTCCGGACAGCTTCAAGGCTGCCGAGCGAATGAAGTAATTTGCGATGGTGCACTGCTATTGTATCGTTCATTGTTGAATATGAGATCTTCCTCACTTATATTTGAAGTCTGTGATAGGAAGATACTTGGCATTTAGTAAATTTGGTCTGTAAAATTTAATTTAATGACATCACCTTATATTTGCGTGTTGAAAATCAATAGTTTTCAATGTTGGAATCGACGCGTAGAAATATTTCCGATCGATTGGGGCAAACTTTTGCAAATATTTGTAGAAACGACTGAGATATTAACGCTCAAAACCTGACCGCTTTTCGTGACGGTCGCAACAGTTTTTTTAAATACTTTACCCCTTACCTCACCTTACCAATCAGACTAAGGCCGGCGTGGCCTCTGCTGTACACAGAAGTTGTCTCTATTCTATTCGGTCCATGGCTGTCACTCGCCAGCCTCGCTGTCTGCGGAGGGTCCGCAGGTCGCCTTCTATTTGATCGATCCACCTTGCTCGTTGCGCGCCTCTTCTTCTTGTACCTGTCGGTTCGTTATCGAGAATCATTTTCACAGGGCTGTCGTCCAACATTCTTACGACATGCCCAGCCCATCTTAGTCGACCGATTTTTACCGATGGGAGGTTCTCCCAGCAACTGGTGCAATTCGTGGTTCATTCGCCTCCTCCACGTTCCGTCTTCCATCTGCACTCCACCGTAGATGGTACGCAGCACATTCCGTTCAAGGACCCGTTGGTCTTCCACTAGCAATGTCCATGTTTCGTGGCCGTAGAGAACTACCGGTCTAATTAATGTCTTGTAGATGGTCAACTTTGTGGTTCGACGAACTTTGTTCGATCTTAGAGTCCTTCGGAGTCCAAAGTAGGCACGATTTCCAGCCATAATGCGCCTTTTTTTTCTCTGCTGGTGTCGTTATCGGTGGTCACCAATGAACCCAGATACACGAATTCGTCTACTACCTCGATTTCATCACCGTCGATCTGAACTCGTGCTAGGAAGCTAACATTGTCTTCTCGTGAGCCTCTTCCCTTCATGTATTTTGTTTTCGACGCATTAATCACAAGCCCAATCCTACCAGCTTCAGCCTTAGGTCTGATGTACGTTTCCACCATCGTCTCAAAGTTACGTGCTACGATATCAACGTCGTCGGCGAAGCCAAATAGTTGGACAGACTTCCTGAAGATCGTGCCACTCTTGTCTGTTCCAGCTCTTCGAATCACACCCTCCAGTGCAATGTTAAACAACAAACACGACAATCCATCACCTTGCCGTAACCCTCTCCGAGATTCGAAGGGACTCGAGAGCGTCCCTGATACTCGGACGACACAAACTTCACCCCAGTATAGAAAACAAAGACGTAGTCCTACGTCAAAAAATCGAAAATAGTAGGAAGGCTCGCATTCACATTTTTAGATTTCTCTTAGACTGAGAGGAGTCTAAATGAAAATGTACACTTTTTTAATGTTTTTAAGAATTGCTTTTTCTTCATATTTAGCATTTTATTCAATCAATCAAATTCAATTCAATCAAAAAGTATTATTTAATACTAAAATTTGTTTGAAACACACAAGCGTGAGACAAGCGTTGGTAGAATCAACCAAAAAATCTGGTTGTTTTTGTAGTTGTCATAACGAAATATCCATTACAATGGTAAATTCAAACAGGTGTCGGTTGAACTAAGCTGCTTAATTTCCGGAGCAATTGCTCAATATTTTAGTTTGTTTTAACCACCGCCAAAGTCAAATCAAACTGATATAACATATTTGTGCCCAATTCAACGTGAAATTCCGGATGAATAGAACTGGAATATGTTTGTGTCCACTAATCTTTTTTCTAAGTGTGTGTACTGTATCCTTGCCTTTTCTCTTTCAAGTGAAATTTTTAAAAACCTTTTTTAGAAATCGAAGTTATTGTTAAATTATAATCTTATTTAAAAAAGGCTTCTCATCGATACAATATTGTCAGATAGATTGAACAGATAAATAAGCTATTTGAGTTACTGATAATACATTTATTTATTCCTGTCCGCTTGGAATCGCGTTCTGCTCTAATATCGAAGATGAAAAAACTTCCACTATGTTAGTGGAATTGTGATTTTAGAATTAAAAAGAATTGCTTATGATTGAGGAAATAAAAAATCTCTCATGAAAATTTGTTGAGCTTTATCCCAAAGATTACGAGTGAATCTCAGAAAATTGAAAATTTTGAAATTCGAAACAACCTTTCATCATTTCAAGAAAAAAATCTCCCATGATGTTCATTGTTTCATGTACCAATGACATCAAGTTAACTAAGAAAGGACAGCTTATACTTAGAAAAGGAAATAACAGAAGAAGAAACCACCCATACAAATTTATTGGTTCAAAAAAGATTTCAAGAAATACAAATTTAATATTTCACGAGGCATGCTGATGGAAACATCTATTAGGTGCAGCATGAATGAAAAAAGGAGTGAAAATTTATCGGTTTCACGTCTAGAAAATGTCAATGAATTCAATATTCCACGTGACATTAGCAGATTGAAAGTATCAAATGAGATATATAGATAGTTAGACAGAAACGTTCAAATTCATTAGGAATATATAGACAAAGTGCGGGGTTGTGTTAAGTATAATGGAATAAGATCTCAACCCTACCTATTTAAATAGAAGGCTAAGTGTGTAAAATATTTTCTTGAGAATACGTTAACTATAACATGCCTTCCACGAAACTAGTTTCACAAATGAATCTTTTACGTAAATACAACTAAACAAATTACAAGTCTAAGAATACTTCCCACAGATACATTTTTTTCCAATACCCACCTCGCCATCAAAATAATCCTATGAGCGTAGATCCGTTCCTCGCCGGTTCCTAGTATGAACACCACGTCTGCCGTATCCTGATCCTCGGAGAGTTTCTGTAGATCATCTAGCAGTTGGGGCAGTCCGGCCAGTACTTTGTCACAGATCACAGACTGCGCACGGCTTCCCATCGTCTCAGAGTCACTGTGGTAGCTGATTTCGTATTTCATTCAATCGGGCTTCCTGGTCGATGGGTCTCAAAACAAAAGTTATCCTTGGTTGGCAGTGGCGCAAAAACAACTATCCTTCAGGTCATTCGCTAGTTTGTGACTCGATCGATTTGTAAACAAAACAAGTAAACAGCCGGGCACGTTGCGGTGCTCTGGGAAAAAGGTCACGTTTTTATGTTTTGATCAGCGTTTCTCTTACGCAATACGCAGACAGCTAGGCAAAAACCGAAAGCATACACAAAGCACGTGAGGTAGAATAAACACCAACACCGAAAGAGTGACCAACGATCCTGAGCTTATGTTGGTTCTGCCACAAACAGGTAACCGAACTCTTTTCTTTTTTTCTTTTCACTCACACCAACCGCGCATAAGCCAACAAAAATAATGATCCTCAAATCAGGGAAACTTTGAAAATTTCGACAACTTAAAATCACTTAAATCCTTTAATCTTGCACAATTTAAGACACGAGTGTATGACTGCAATGAAATGATTGACCGAAAGATGAATTGCATGCTTGTTTTCGAAAACGATTTGGTTAGATTTGAGCTGGAAAAGCGACGAACCTGGACCACTTCTAAACTATTGTGGAACTTGCGAACTGACTGACTGACTGAGTGCCCAAACCGGCAGCAGTGCGATCTTATGTCTACTTCGTGTTCTCTTTGGGATTCCAGACGATCATACGCGTCGGAGGTATGCTAAGAGATGTAGCCGCTGGTAGCCGTGTTCGGTTTGATGATTTTTTTTTCGTTCTGTTTTATGTTTTGATCTGCCGTGGTTTAATGCGGTCCGTTGTCGAAATCCAACCGGAGACGGGGGATCGAGTTGTATCGGAATCAAGAAATGCGGGTTGTAAACCCTATTAAAGTCCGTTTACTTTGAATGATCGTGAATCGGTATGCGTGTACAGATCGGTTCAAAGATATTAACAGATTGAAAACTTGAGTGTACTGAAGATTGAGGAAATATATAGTTTTAACTAGCTCTTGTGCTGAACATGTGTTCACTTAGAATAAACCAAATAAATAAATGTTCAGACTAGAAAACGGTGATATTTTTACAAATAAAAGGTGAAAATCTTCTTAAATCGGTATTATAACGCAGGATTTTATGGCTAATGAAATTTTAAGGGATGGGTTCAGATATCGATTCAATTCCACGTCACTCAATAATTCTGATCCTTCTCCCAAAAATTGCCCTGTCCCTAAGCAACTTGTTGCAAGAACTAGCTGACATGCACAAGGATATGTTTTAATGATCCAAATTTATCTACTAAGCAGACACTGCCTGCCTTTTGTATGCTATAATAGGCTTTTTTTTTGTTAATGTTTAGCACCAAACACATTATTGCCTGCTACAACGTGGGCGAATCATCCAACCAGAACTCTATCTTCTTAATAAGATGTTATAATAGCATACTCAAATAATTTGCAATGTACCATCATGAGTAGGTTATAAAATTGCTTTAAGGATGTATTTTGGATTTAATCACAACTTCCCGCCATGACTATGGACTGAATTACAGTATCGGGTGAAAATATGATGATAACTACCACCAAAAATTTCTAAGGTTGTGGTTTTTTTTGTTGATGATTTTGAAACACATGTTGAAATTTTTTTAATTAATGCTACCTAATTGCAAAGGCTAAGGGGGTTCGGTAGCATTTTTGTGTCTTTATAATGGTGCATATATTAAGCAAGAGCAATGCAAACAATTTTAACATAAAGCTTGCCTTGCATACGAAATTTCGCAAAGCGTTCTGAGCATCAATCGTCTTTAGAATTATAATTCAGAGAAAAAAATGTTTTTAACAGACGCGTAAAATTTCCCCTTGTTTAATTGCAAGCCACAGTAAGCTTAAACAACGTAATTGTTTGTAATGTTTCATGCAACAAACCTGATTTCAGCGGTATATGGCTTCAATTTACATAAAAAATCCCATTAATTTATATCATACTAGCTAACCCGGCGAACTTTGTTCCGCTTTATTCGATTTTATGATTCAAATAATTCCGAGCATTCATGATTTAATTTTTCGAAAGAAACTTTAAGCCAGGCTATGCTTGTTTGTCACCTCAATTCTATCGTTCATTCGCGATCACGAAATTCAAATTACGAAAGATTACGACAGAATACAAAATTCAAATCATCAACATCCTTTGGCGGCCAAAATTGCACTTGCACACAAGCAATTGTGGTTCTCATAATTCTGGACGATGCTTGGGAAAACACTCGTTCACAAAAAAAAAAATGAATTTGAACAAGCGCGTAAAATTTCCCCGCGTTTAATTCTAAGCCAAAGGAGGCGTAAACAATGAATTTGTTTGCAAAATCTTTCATGCGCCATACAACAATGTTTGTAATCTCTCATACAAGACTAGATTCAGGCGTTATCTGGCTGAAATTTACATGAAATATTCCGTTATTTTCTGATAAATCAAGCATTTCCTTTATGTGCATTGGGCAACGCACACAGATAAAAAGAAACACTGAATTTTGTGCGTTATATAATGCACATAAAGGGAATGCTAGATTTAGCAGAAAATAATGGGATATTTCATGTAAATTTAAGCCAGATAACGCCTGAATCCAGCCTGTTGTATGAAATACTGCAAACAATATCGTTGTTTACGCTCATTTGACTTGGAATTACACGAGGGAAAATTTTACGGGCTTGTTAAAATTAATTATTTTTTCTGTGCAGAAAGTTTAATGTTTCTTTTTGTCTATGTTATAAGTTCCTCTTTCGTCGTTATGAAATGGCATAAATACGGTGGGAACAAAATCATTCCGGTGGAAACGTCAATTGGCACATCTCCATTGCCAATTGCCAACAATTGATTCGAGCAACTAGCATGTTTGGTGTCAACTCTTGCTTCTTTACACACACAGAAAAAAAACGAAATTTAATAAGCACGTAAAATTTTCCCTCGTTTAATTACAAGCCAAACGAAGCGTAGACAACGAAATTGTTTGCAACTTTTCATGCGCCATGCAACAATATTTCATACAACAGGCTAGATGCAGGCGTTATCTTTCTAACAATTTAATTGAAATATCCCATTATTTTCTGTCAATTCTAGCACTCCTTTTATGTGCATTAGATAACGCAGAAAATTCAATGTTTCTCTCTTTCTGTGTATCGCCACAGTGGCTTGCCCACAATAGCGTTTCGTTTCGTTGACGTAATTTTGACAGAAAACCTATGGGAAAACTGTCGAATTAACGCAAATGATTGACCATTTGGAGATCATAATTCTTATTGCGTTGTAGAAGGTTGTGGTCTGTTTGGGATTTCAAAGTCTGTTATTTCCGTGATTATGGAACGTTTGACCAACATAAAAAAGTAAATATGTAAGAAAACTCTGTGTGAACTTTTTAGATAGCATTTTGTGGCCTTGAAAAGGGCGCTTGGTTTTAATGACGATACCGCTCCGGTTGTATTTTCTACGGTTGTTGAGAGGGCCACTATTTTTAACTTGTAGAAGATAGTTATGGATCTGTTGGGGAATAAAAATTCAATAATTAATAATAAATATTGCCATTACCAGATGTTTCATCGTTGAAAATCAATTTTAACCAATTTAATGTACTAACGCAGTACTTCATCGTATGAGCTTGCGCACATTTTACAAAAAATTAACTGATTCCATGTGAGCTGAGTACATAACTCAAACAGACATTTTCTATGAAAATTGAAGAAATTTTAGATGAGGCAGGTAAATGAAGATTAGATTATTTCCTCTATTAAAGAACTAATAAATAATATGTTACATTCAACATATACTTTAATAATTTTAAGAATAGTGTATAGTCAAAGCAATACAATGCATTTCAGAATAATAGTTGTTATACCCAAATAAAAAGAAAAGTTTAACTGTATGCATATTCGCTTAAACGTGACAAATAATTCAAACAGGTATTCATTTAAATTAAATAGATTTGCTGATTTGAACTTGATGATCGGTCGATTATTCTTCAGTTTCTGCTAATACATACGTTGTTCCCATGCAAATAATGTTCGATCGAATAAGGTAAAGGCTACAGTAATGTTATTTTTTCATCATACTGGCATAACAGAATTAGGCTCGTAAATGTTTCGGCGGTAAACATAAATGTGATATAAATATACATATATATGATTTTATAGTCTTAGTCAGAAATCACCATTCGACGTCCAATACGACACGAAAAAACATTCCTGACATACTGTGTTGGTAGTTGCCATTTCAAGAATATGTTTATTTCTTAAAATACGAAATACTCGTGTTGCTTCATTTCTTTAACATAATATGCAAACAGGCAAGATGTTAGATGTTAACAAACAGGTCCTTACTTATACACAGAAGAAACAAAGTACCCAAAATTAAGTCATTTTAGCCAACTCTGGAGTCTCGTGCGGGAAGCCAAATTTGAGTAGCCATACCCAAAGTTTATGGTGGGTAAATTTAACCTAATGCAATAAAACTTGTTAAAACCAAAAAATGCGCACGGTTAGTAGCAAATGTTACACACCTATTAAAATAAAGTGCTTTTTTCGTGATGAAAACATAAATTTTCTTGATAATTTTATTAATTTTATTAATTTTCGCGATTTTTAACAATAACGGCTAGTTTAGTACCGTAGCATATTTATTGTTTTTTGGTATTTAAATCTGATATACGTAAAATAATTAAAGTATGCAAACGACTTCCATTTTTACTGAGAAAAATGAGTTGTCAATGAAGTACTCACCCATTGAGTAATCTTTACCTAATGTGCAGAATCAAATTAACCCATCTCTCCATTTCAACAACAGTACTTAATTTTAAGTTCAAACTCAATACTCAATTTTAGGAACTTTGTTTCTTTAGTGTAAACATGAAACATATTTATTACAAACCAATAAAGTCATAAATGAACCTGGATTCAAATTGCATTAAACGTACATCTACATGACTAAACTAGTCAAATTGAACTTTTATAGATCTACATCATGACACAAGGCAAATATATCTTTTATATATATGTTTTTGATGTTACTTGGGTATGTTTTCGACAGCGTAAGAATGGTTTAAACATAGACATAACCCATTGAACAGCTCTCACTGCTAAACATCGTTGATAAAACACTATCGACATATGTGAAACACACTGTGATGGCAATGATGGCGGTAATGTATTAATGTACAACAAAATTCAAAATAACATGCGCGCAACAGCCTAACTACTAACTAACAACACATTAGAATTGGCTACTTTTCATGTTCGATAAACGATTTTAGAGTATTGTGTCTGTTTGTCTGTGGTCCAAAAGAATTATGAGCGATATATATTTTAATTTTTAAGTTAACCAGTTTTGCTTCAACAATAAATAACTTTAATTTATCATTATTCAAAGTGACCGACAATTTTCAACAATAATTTGCGTGCAGGAATTCCATACACTGTTAATAATTTCCCTAAATGTTTGAAAATCAACTCCTGCTATTATGTAAATAAGATTATTAGAGATTAATAGAGCTATTCTTCCTGTCATTTTGATAACCGTCATAAAAATAACGCTTTGTTGGAAAGCCTGCTATTTGCTCGAGGAAAATAATTAAAGATTTCCAATGCCATCAAATGAAGGAACATTAAATTTAACACCGATCTTCTGAACCTTGCAATATTGTAGGAGTAATAGTTTATACGCTATGTATAAGTATATATATTTTTTGTACGATTTTTTTGGAGATTTAAAAAAAAAAATTGTGCTAAACAATAAAAATACGAAAAAAATGAGGGCTCAATGGTGAGAATCGGTTGAAAAATGAGGAAGTTATGCTGTTTTCTGGAAGAAGTGCAGAAATGCGGGAAAAACTCAAATTCTAAAGAAAGGCGCCCATTCCACTCTCTCTCTCTCTCTCACACACACTCACACACACACACACACACACACACACACACACACACACACATACATATATATATATATATATATATATATATATATATATATATATATATATATATATATATATATATATATATATATATAAACGAACACACACAAGATTTGATTTACCTACTGTTTTATTGTTTGGTAAAATATTCTGGCACCTAATTTGAATAGCTATTGGTACCCCTTCAAAACAAATCTAATTGTGACAGTTCGGTGTTCAGTTATTGGAGAAAATCGGAGAGAAAAATGTGTGCTGCAAAACGGGAATTCAAATGCAAAAATATAAATATTTTGAGGGATTCTTTAGTACAGATAGAAACACAACAGCAAATAGCCGAATAAAAAACGTAACGCTGAATGGAATATGAATGAAAGAGAAAGTTATCAAAGAGAGTCTCTCAATTGCAGATTCGCCCTAATGCAAAAAAAAACCCTAGAATTATTCAAAAAAGTTTTGTTATGCCTGTGGCGTCTACATTTTTAAGACACCGGTTAAATTCACTGCTTCTCTTCAATCTGCGTTACGTTTTTATTTTGTTATAAACTCTGTCACTGTAAAGCCGCTATTTGTCCTTTGATAAGCCAATTATTTGGAATGAACCATTTTGCCATGCTACGGATTGTTAATTCAGCCTCACCGAAGTTCAACAACATGGCCGCCATAAGTCGGTGCAGTATGCTGATGTGCAATCCGTAGAAAACCCAACTCTACATTCGAATTCAAACCGGTACCCTATTTGCCCAAAACGAAAAAGGGAGTCTTCATTTGAAGACACTGCCCAGCTGGTTAACGAGGACGCTGATCAAAGCGACACAGATTTTGAAACAAAACCATCATTATTGTCCCAAGCAGAACTCAATAATTTGATACGTGATTTGGAATTGTCGAAACAGAAAACTGAACTGCTTGCATCACGCTCAAAAGAAAGAAATTTATTAGAACCTGGTGTGACAATTTTGTACTACAGAAATAGTGATGTACAATTCGCCAAATACTTCTCCAAACAAAATAACGCTAGTTTTTGCGGAAATGTAAACGGTTTGTTCGAAGGGTTTGGGGAGCATCACAATCCAAGTGAATGGCATTGGTTTATCAACAGCAGTAAACTAGGTTTGAAGGTTGTTTTACTGCATCAAGGTAACAGGAAACCCTCGATACCACTGGCTCATGCTGTTAACATGAGGGAATGGTATGAATCATTGTGTGAGAGAGAGAGAGAGAGTGAGAAAGATATGGGCGCATTTCTTTCGAATTTCTGTTTTTTCCCTCATTTCTGCACTTTTTCCAAAAACCAGCATTACTTCCTCATTTTTCAGCCGATTCTCACCATAGAGCCCTAATTTTCTTTGTTTTTTTCTTTTGCTTTAAGCTTCACATGCAATTATTTTTTTTGTTGACGTTATTTTGGTATTAATCATATGTTTAGCACAATTTCTTTTACAAATCTCAAAAAAAAAAATGGAAAAAAATTATAAATACTTAGGGGAGGGTGGGGCAATTCAGACCGGGAGGGTAAACCCGACCGTCGATTTTTTTTCGCAATGGATGGAAAAATCGCAGTACATGGAAAAATCTCAACCTTATTATCTGACACGTTATGGGGCACCACTACTTTGACAAATATATACATTGACTTCAGTCGACCTTGAGGTGCGTCACGGCGTAGTTTACTTTTCAGTGCCTACAATAATAGGAATTGCGCACATGAAAAAACGCGGTTAAAGCTTCCAATTTTGAGCTAACAAAAAAACAGGTATGTGCTATAAGAAGCTTACAGACTCTGTTTAAGCAATTCAAAAAATAAATTGAATCAAATTTGTATTCGTTTTATGGCGAACACCATAATGCGTAGGAAAGGTATGTGGGGCTATTCAGACCGTCAACATGCGGGGTAATTCAGACCACCTTGTTTCGCATATATTTTCACACATAATTAATCTTTTACCAGTAAATATTATTAGTAATGCAAAAATTGGAATTCAGGTTGCAATGGTCCGCAAGACAAACTTTCATATTTTTATACATCATTTATCTTAAAACTAAAGTTAGGAGGTGAATTTTTAAATATTAACTATGAAATTTTAATTTTGTTGGTGGAATAAATGATTATTTTCTATAGAACCTGATTTAGTTGGTTCAATTACAATAAAACTGCATTTAAATTGAGGTGGTCTAAATTGCCCTACACCCCGGTCTGAATTACCCCACGTGCTTGATTTTTTTTTTTAAATATTGGTTTTAGCAGATCGACGTTAAAATTCCAAATTACCTCTAGCAATTTATTAATTTTTGCCCAAAAGTGTTGTCAATAAAAAATTCCTTCAAGTACTGTCGTTAAAATAACGTTTTTCTGACTTTTTCAATATTTATTTTTAAATTTGCTTAGGTAGGTCTGAATTGCCCCACCCTCCCCTATAAATACCGGCGCAACTATTACTCCTAGAATATTGCAAGGCTCAGAAGACCGGTGTTGAATTTAATTAACTGCTTCATTTGATGACGAATATTTGAAATTGGATCACACGCGTTGGAGATATTCCATTTTAAGTAAATGTGTTTTTGTTAATTTATTAAAAAAATAACTTTTATCCATATCTCAAAAACTGTTCTACTTTAATTATTTTTGACGGCATTTTTGAATTCTGCATAAAATTGCACATTAGAAACATTAGTCGAATTATAAAGTTCATCACTTTTGATTTATTTTGTAAACTAGTGTAAGAGCGATGCATTGAGCGATGCAAGCCCATACTTTGCAACCATATGCTGCGACATTTTACTCTTTCTCAAAATTATTTGATTCCTATCGAATGATGGCGACACTATCCAAAGCACTAGACGTAAGAAACCTTTTTAGGCACTGATTGGAATTTGAAGAGAACATTACCAGCATTCAACAATTAGTTATAAGAGAATGATTCCAGCTTATTTCAAGGAAGTTTGAAAACAGCACCTCAAGAAACAACTAGTGTTAGCCGAATACCGGGACGCACCGAGAATAGTATTGTGGAAGTCCTCGATCCCCTCACCGTAGTCGAGCCATTCCCGCCAGCGATCTGCAATAAAATAGTGAACAGCGGTATCGACGATAAGTTGAGTGTATTCTATCAGAACGTACGAGGTTTACGGACAAAAATTGATGACGTTTTTCTCGCTACCTCTGAATCACAGTATGATGTCATCGTATTTACTGAGACATGGTTAAATGAGCAAATATTTTCATCGCAATTATTTGGCAATGCCTATACCGTCTTCAGAAACGACCGCAGCCAAACAAACAGCCAAAAGTCTCGTGGCGGTGGTGTACTGATTGCTGTATCAGCCGATCTGAATTGCTGCATTGATCCAACTCCTGTCAATGTTTCACTCGAGCAGCTTTGGGTAAAGTTGAAATTACCTAACTGTTCCGTTAGCATCGGAGTTATATATCTTCCACCTAACCGAAAAGCTGATTTAAGCAGCATAGCAAACCATATTGATTCTATTGGAGCAGTTATCTCGAACGTTGGGGCCAACGATCACTTTCTTCTTCTTGGTGATTACAATCAGTCTGGCCTAATTTGGGACTCTTCGAGGAACGGTCATCCTACTGTAGATGCCTTGCAGTCGCACATCTCTGTTGCTTGTGCTGCGTTACTTGATGGCTTCAGTTTTTATAACTTAACTCAAATCAACACAATCAGCAACCGAAACGGTCGCTATTTGGATTTAACTTTGGCATGTGAGATGACACTCGAGCGATGCACGTTATCTGCTGCTGCGGAACCTTTATCACTTCTCGACGCCGATCATCCTCCATTTATAGTCGAAGTCAACGTATCTCGAGGTATCGATTTTGAAGATGTTTTTGATGAACCGAGTTTTGATTTCTGCAGAGCAGATTTTGAAGGAATGCTAGAAGCACTTTTTTGTACGGACTGGTCCAATTTGGAATCCATGGAAAATGTTGATGACGCTGTTGGTTGTTTCACTCGCATAATGCATACCATTATCGCTGATTATGTCCCTATGCGGAGACCTAATCAAAAACCGGCTTGGGGAATACACACCTGCGACATTTAAAGCGTATGAGATCGAGAGCACTTCGAAATTACTGTAGAGTTCGTTGCCCACTCGCTAAGCAGGCTTTCAATCGAGCAAGTAGCAGATATCGGACTTACAACTGCTTCTTGTACAAACGTTATACTCTACGTATGCAAGAGAAACTTAGAAAAATCCTAAAAGTTTCTGGAAATTCGTGAACTCCAAACGTAAGGATAATGGATTACCAGTTGAGATGTTTCTACGTAACGATCTCGCCAGTACTGCATCCGATAAGTGCAATCTGTTTGCTGAACACTTCAAGTCTGCTTTCAATGACACCACGTCATCTCCTGCTCAAGTCGAAAATGCATGTATAGAAACACCGCGCGATGTCTGCTCACTAGGAAATGTCCAGGTCACTCCTCAGAACGTTGAAGCTGCCATCAACAAACTGAAATATTCCTCCTCACCTAGCCATGATGGTATCCCTTCATGCATTTTGAAGAGATGTTGTGATGCTCTGACTCATCCTTTGACACTGTTGTTCAACACCTCTTTGCAGCAGCAAAGATTTCCCTCTAGCTGGAAATTCTCCATCATGTTCCCTGTGCATAAAAAGGTGATAAACGAAACATCGAGAATTATCGTGGAATAACGTCGCTGTGCACCTGCTCCAAGGTATTTGAAATCATCATTAATGATATGCTGTTTGCTTCCTGTAAGAACCACATTTCCTTGGATCAACATGGTTTTTATCCCAAGAGATCAACATCTACGAATCTCGTCCAATTTACTTCTTTCTGCGTGCGCGCAATGGATCATGGAACACAAGTGGACGTTGTATATACCGACCTGAAATCTGCTTTTGATCGTGTTGATCATGAGATTTTGCTCAAACGACTGGATAGATTAGGTATCGCATCATCATTGACCAGCTGGTTCAGATCATATCTAGCAGATCGGAAACTGATTGTTAAGATTGGAAATAAATCCTCTGAACCGTTTACTAATTTATCAGGTGTGCCACAAGGAAGCAACCTGGGGCCTCTACTGTTTAACATTTTCATCAATGAACTCTCTTCAGTGCTGCCACCAGCTTGCCGATTATTTTATGCTGACGACGTAAAAATTTATATGGTTGTGACAAACGTTCAAGACTGCCTTACACTACAACATTATGTGAACTGTTTTTCTGAATGGTGTTCTAGAAACATGCTTACACTAAGCATTCACAAGTGCAACGTCATCTCGTTCCACAGAAAACATGAGCCTATTGTTTTTGATTACATCATCGACGGTCAGCCTTTAGAACATGTTCGTCAAGTACGGGATTTGGGAGTTATCCTTGACCCAGCTCTTACCTTTCGATCACACTATGACGATATTATCTCCAGATCAAACCGACAGCTGGGATTCATCTTCAAAATAGCAAATGAATTTCGTGACCCCCTATGCTTTCGATCCCTTTATTGTGCTCTTGTGCGGTCGATCCTGGAATCCAATGCTGTGGTTTGGTGTCCCTATCAATCGATCTGGATTGCTAGGATTGAATCAATCCAACGGAAATTCGTCAGGTATGCTCTGCGGGATCTCCCATGGCAAAATCCGCTCAATTTACCGCACTACGAGGACCGATGCAGATTGCTAGGCATAGAAACCTTGGAAAAAAGGAGAAGTACTGCGCAATCTGTTTTTGTAGCCAAGATTCTTTTTGGCGATATGGACTCACCGAGGATCATTGAGCAGCTGAATATATACGCCCCAGAACGAATACTTCGCCAACGTGATTTCTTGATGCTTGAATCTCGCAATGCTTTGTATGGTCAGCACGATCCCATCCGCTTTATGTCAGCTACGTTCAACCAGGTGTACTTGCTGTTCGACTTCAATGCATCTGTTGAAACATTTAAGCGAAGACTTTCGGAATTTTTGGCGGATGTTCGACGAGGACTTGACGAGACCTGACTTATGTGCTGAGGATAATTACTTTTATTACTAGACCACGAATTAGAATTTTCATGTTATTAATTTATTTTGTGTTATGTATACTTTTAAGAAGTTTTGTGTTCTCCATGTATATGTAATAAGAAGATATGGGGTTTTTGCGCCTTGCTCACAGGCTTTTCCCCTTCAATATTTAATATTCATTAAGACGGATAGTCAGATGAAGTATAATAATAATAAATAAATGATAACTGTGATAGGGATATCATCACATGCCAGACTGCAAAAAAGCAAACTTCAAACAAATTATTTAGTTATTGGTTGTGTTCAATACTGAATCATTTTATGAGATATTTATTATATACCACCAGCAACTTATCCACTATGCTCAACTAGGAACTACAACGAACTCAGCCTATCTTCTATACTGTACACATGGTCGATCTGCCGTGTTGCAGTTCGGCTCGAATTATCCGTTATAGAATTTCGTTCGTTGGTTGTTCTACGCGCTTTGTCATTTACTCCGGGACACGGCGTTTAAAGTAATGCCATGCTCAGCCGGGGCGCGATTATCGAAATTTCAAACAGCACAAGAGACAAATTCAATCAAACAAACTATTTAGATGGTAAACTGATTTAGTCGTCCTGAGAAGGACGGATTTAGTTGACGGGGGAACAATATGGTTCGCCATGAACATTGGCTTTCTTTTTGGTATTCTCGGTTCAGCCCCTCGTCATTGTGGATGGCCCTCTTCAGATGACGTTGGATAATTCTTGTCTCGTTGTTGTCACGGGCAGCATTTCCCGCCAACTCGTAGGCTTCAGCAGCCATGTTTCTCGCACCGAGGTCGACAGGAGCATCGGCACCAACAGCCACCTGTACCAACCTTTTGGACAACGACTACACAGGCGAGCACCCGCCAGGGTGCTTGCTATCGCCAAATGCACATCTCCACGACTATCAAAAAACTAAATCAAAATGCGAAGGTGTTCCCATTAATTATCATTCATGGTAGCCTAGGAGACGTTGCTTACTTAAATATGAAGTCTATGCTATGATTATACTGTGCTTTTGGTAAATTTACTCTGAAAAATTGTCATTATAAGACATCCCCTTGTATTTACGTTATTTTCAAAAGCTTAATGCTAAAAAAGAATCAGTTTCAATATCAAAACTGGTGCGTAGAAATTTAGATCAGATTCAGATAGACTGGTGCAAAGATTTTGAAAACCGGTAATGAAATGTATTAGTTATTGACGTTCAAAACCAAAGCATAGTTTCCAAACTGATGGAACATTTTCTCCAATTGCATGGCGCAGCACTGAGAATATACATACGATTCACGAATCATGAACACCGTCAGAGCACAACCCGATGAACGGATTGCGACAGTTATGTTAGTATTCGCTTGCCAATCACACGTTCTTATAATATGACACCCAGATGATAATATGATTGCACGTTATACTCTAAACTTTTATCATTTATTGAATTGAATGCTGAAATTCACAAAAACAATGCAGTGGAAAAAAGATACGTCACGCTCGAAGCACGGGGTGCTTGGATCTCACTCCTACACTCATTGCATTTTATAGGGTGAATTCAATTTAATGCATATTGTTTAATAGATGCCCAGTTTGCTTAATAACCAAATATTGTTAGTAACGTATTCACTTGACCTAACGCTCGGTCTTAAATATCAATTAAAAATAATACAGCTAAGGTAAGCTGATTTTTTGTCAGTGGCAAAGAACAACAACCACTTCCACTGAAAACCATTCTCAATAAATTCCAATTGTCACAGGATTTATTTTAATTGAAATAATGATTGCTCTCATTCCTCTGACATTGCATTCAAACAAAATTAGCAATATTGTGTGTAAAAGCATCCTGTTCAATAACAGTGTAGCACTCAGAGTGAAATTAGATTTTTGCTGTCAATCTGATTGGTTGGTTGAAGTGTAAATTGAACGCTCCTTGGCGAGTAGATTCCGGATTTCTTCTCTTTCGTTTGCCTTGTTCTTTTGTTGGAAATACATTACACTTCATAGATGAACTGGAAACCGATTGGAATTTTCGCTGCTTGATTGTGTTTATTTTCCTGATTGGTTTTGCTGGCGAACGACGTTGTGATGACATTTTTAATCGATTCACGTAAATATTGATCTATGGTATACAACTTTTTCCATATATTTAATACAGCAACCAATCCCACCGACTTCTGATTTCAATTAGTAGAAGCATCCTTGAACAGCTAGATCCCCTCATCAATTGGAATTGTTTATCAAATCAATCAAGTGGTATCAATAGATGATGAAAACGGAGAAAATATAATCACGCCCGAAATCAAATAACAATCAGTGTATTGTGCGTTGGGGTTAGAGAAACGATATCTGTGCTGTTGTCAGGAAATCATAAAATCTATCGACCTACCCAATAGATACAAGAAGGTATCGTCCGGTTGAAGAGCACATCCATTTCGAATCCGAATCAGCAATCAACAACAATGATGACCAGGGGAAGCGTAATTAATTTTGGGTCGGATCTCATACTTGCCAACCAGATTTCTTCAGCACACTGGTTACTCACAAACGGATATTCATTTATGAATTCTGATTGCGGCGTCTTTGGGACGGAGACAGAAAACCACAATTTATTCACTGCAATGAGGATGCTATCTGGAATAAGATTTGATTTGGGGTGAAAAAATCTTGTTCGAATGTGGCTCGTCAAGTCACATATCGAGTGTAGATCTTTACTGTTATAGGTGGGAATGATGTGTGGTTACCATCCACCCCTCAGGCACGAACGACCGAATATGTGACAATAATCCAAGTGAATGGAATATGTTTACATGTAAAAATATCATTTTCCTTCTTTTATTGACCCACACGACACATCTCAATCTCATTTTTATGTGTTGCAAGCTAGCGAATCAATCAGTAAAACATTTCGGGTGCACCTCTTGCATCTCAAGTGATAATTTGAAAATAGTGTTTCAATGTTTATTTTTTATGTTTTTAAAAGTGATCAAATGAAGTGTAAATTTTAAATTCTCCTAGTTTCCCAATCACAATCATTCTACTAATACGCTAAAAAACGTTTTTTGAAGAGTGTTTAAAAAAAATTAAGGTGAATAATTGTTTGTCACCAACATCTGAAATATAAATGAAAAGATAATAAAGAAATTGTTCGTTCAACACTTGGCAAATCGATATACACTTACACTGGATTATTTCTTACATTTTCTGCTTCCCGGTAACGACACAAGTTACCTAGACGCCGACGTCTGAAAACTGAAACATAGCATATCAATCGGCCATATATATTCTTTGTTTAAAGTTTATATTAAATGTAAATTCATGGAGATGTTGTTAAAAAAGGGTGTTTCACCCTGCTCTTATTATGTGCATGTTTTTAAACAGAAAATTCAATCAAATCACAGTTTTATGCGATGGGTTTTTAAACTCCCCGCTATTTACACGGTATGTAAAATTCAAAGGACAAATCATGGCCCTTCGTTTTTGTGCTACAAATCCCGAAAGTCAATCTGACACATCAATCATTTTTCTATTAGAATTAGAATCTCTGAGCAGTAGATCAAAAAAATTGCTGCACTTACACAGAAAAAAAACCCTAAATTTTCATTGGTGTGTGAATATTGATTCGCGTAAAATTGCACTCAACTTGTAGGAAAGTTATGTGTTAAAGATTGGCTTTTGCGTACAATATATAAGACAATGTTTGAAATTTCGCAGAACCTAACAGGATTTATAATGTGCACTTTTATGTTTTCTGACGCTCCATTTATGTGAGTGGTCTTGAACAGAAATGTACACTACTTTTTCGAACAGTGCAGATAGGAAAAGTAGTGTACATTTCTGTTGAATATCATGAACATAAATAAAGCTTCACAAAACATTAAACATCGTGTAATGTTCTGGGAGACTCCATACATTGTCGATAATGTTATATGCAAACGCTTGTCTATCATGTTTTCATGCAAGTTGCTGCTTCGTGTAGAAATAAATAAAATTTGGTCTGCTTTGATATTTACATCATAATGTAAATTCAGTTTTTTTTTTCTGTGTAGACTGATTAAAATTTTGAAAATTTAAACTGTGCATCCCCCCCCCCTATCTCTCTCTCTCTCTCTCTCTCTCTCTCTCTCTCTCTCGTTTACGAGTTGTCTTATCCAGTCTTGAACCAGAAAAAGTATCCGCAAAAATAATACTATGTCTCCATTTACTTAAACTGCACATTGTAATTAGTTTGTACATACAATTATTAAGTTTTATTTACATGCAGAAAGGTTGCCTTCACATCAGCAGGCCACAGTTTGAAAGAAACATTTAGTTTTCTGCATTATGAAATGCACAAAAATAGAATGCTGCATTTGGCATAAATTAATGGGATCTTTTTTGTAAATTTAAGCCAGATACCGCTGGAATCAGGTCTGTTGTATGGAAGATTGCAAACAATGCCGTATGCTGTATGATAAATTGCCAACAATTATAATGTATACGCTTGCTTTGGCTTGCAAATAAACGAGGAAAAATTGTAACCGTCTGTTAAAATTCATATTTTTTTTTTGGTGGATTAATTTGGGTCTTACATGAACGTTTGTGTAAAATGACGCAAGGTCATCTTGCAGATAATCAGGAATCAGTGTTCTTCTCAAAAATACTTTTGAAAGCATCACTTGAAAGCATTTGCACTGCCACTGAAAAAAATAATTAATTTTAACAAGCGCGTAAAATTTCGTCTCGTTTAATTTTAAGCCAAAGGAGGCGTAAACAATGACATTGTTTGCAATCTTTGATGCGGCATACAACAATGTTCGCAATCTTCCATACATCAGGATGGATACAGGCGTTATCTAGCCTTAATTTATATGAAATATCCCATTGTTGTCTGCCAAATCCAGCATATCCAGCATTAGATAACGCAGAAAATTCAATGTTTCTTTTTATTTGTATGATGATCTGAAAAATGACCACCAAATGGTCTCTCGGATCGGCAACATTTGTTAAAATAGTCAATTTGACGTTTTTTTCTCCAAAAAGAAACATATTGTTTCAACAAAAGGATGCCTTTTGGATGATCCAGATTAACCGATATAGTGGGTAATTTATGGAATGAATCTTAGAACTACCCGCTTTTTCTGAATTTAAAGTACTTTTTCTTATAAATTTGGTCTTATAATCTGTGAAATTGTGATTTTACATTAGCTCATAAGATATTTCTTTTAAATTTTAGTCAGATAAGGGCATCTTCAGCGGTGGTGTATTTTTGAAACACTTTATACTTGATTTGCATCGGCAAAATTTGATAGGAACAATCTAAATTAGCGTTCCCCACACCTGTGTTGTATTTCTTGTTGTTCAACCCGCCACAGGTGTCAATTATTCAACATCAGAGATCAGACGTTTTTTTTAAAGATCGCAGATTCTTCGCAAACTGTTTACCAAATAAATTTTACTAACAAGTGGTTCTTCGTTAGCAGACGACGAGGAATGCTTACCATTTCTTTTGACTGAAGGTGAGTGTGTGAATGCATGCATTTCATTTAAACTATATTAGATAATGCTGATTTGTAATTCGGTTGCGGAAAAACAATAGTTGAAACGGAGAGCGTCACGTCCTGGAAGACACCCCAACATCGACCATGATTTTTATTTTGGTCATCAGAAACTGTTCCAAGACCACTTTAGCGACACGCCAATCTACGACGAGAAGCACTTTTTGCGTCGTTACCGCATGCCAAGGGAGATGTTCCGGGACATTATACGACAACTAGAGCCATCTCATGACTTTTTCCAGCTAAGTTGCGATACAGCTAGAAAAGTCGGCCTGAGAGCGTTACGAAAGTGTCCTGTCCTGGGCGTTGGTGAACGGTTCCTCAGCTAGTTCTCTCGACGAAAATGAAAGGATTGGGAGCCAACCAGCCTGCTAACTCTGATGAATTTTTGCAAAGCTACTTATGGTTTACAGTATTTGCGTCCCTCAACATCGGAAGAGGTGAAGAAACTGATGTACGAAAATGCTTCTCAAAAGTGTGAAAATAATCGCATGAATTCAGTGGACTTCCCTTATACTCAGGGAACATATCAGAAGGCCAGGATTCTTCTTACAAATTCAGAAAACTGCAACCCAGAACAACCCAGAAAATCCGAGAAATTTCCAGAATATCAGGGAACTTCATAGAAGTGAAAGATTCTTCCCAGAAGCTGAGGCAACTTTTCTGAAATTCAGGGTGTTTCCCAAAAATTCAGAGAATTTCCTATAAATTCAGGGAATATACCTAAAGTTGAGGGTTCTTTCCAGAAGATCAAGCAACTATTCAAACATTCCCTTGAAAGAACTATCCAGAAATTCTTGAAGTTTTTCAAAAGTACTTCCTATACATTCAGAGAACTTCTCAAAACTTCATAAAGACGTATTGGGAACTTCTCAGAAGTTCAACGAACTTATAGGAGTTCAAGGAACTTAATAGCAGGATTCACCTAAAAAGTTTAAGAAACTTTCCTGAACTTCAGAAAACATCCACAAAGATCAGGTTATTTTTTGAAGCTCAGCGAACATCTTAGACGTCCATAGAACGTCCCAGAAATTCAGAGAACTGCCCAGAAGGTCAAGAAACTTCCCAAAAGCGCAAAAAACTTCCCAGAAATTCACGAAATTTCTCAGAAGTCCTGGGATCTTCCAAGAATTTCGAAGAACTAACCCAAAGATCGAGGAAAACGTCCCAAAAATACATGAACTTTCAATTGATTTTTTGCGCATTCTCAAAGATTTACGAAACATTCAAGGGATTTTTCCATCCGTTTAGGGAGCTTCCTATCAGTTCAAGGATTTTATCAGAAGCTCGAGAAACTTTCCAATCGTTCAAGGAGTATCTTAGAAGCTCAGGCTACTTAAGTTTTAAGAAGAACTTAAACTTCTTACTACTCGATTATGTTTTGTACAAACCAAAATGAGAATAAAAAATCATCTACTTTTTTAATGCCTTATCAATTTCGCGGAGTTCCTAACGTATCATAATCTTAGAGATTCTATAAAATTTTTGTAAGGGTTAACAACATCTCTTATTTCACAGAAATTCCACCACCATGTCAAAAATTTTGGTGATCGACCAACTCCTCAGATTTTTTTTAAATTTCTTGCGAATTATTTAAATATTTGTGATATCCTGATTTTTCTTATGAAAGATGTACAAACTGGATATCCAAACAACTTCTGGGAAGCAAAATCAGCTGTCTTCCGTGGATGATCAACAAACTTTTTGGAAGTTCAACTAAGTTTCCAGAAATGTTGATAATTTTTCGGCAATTAAATCGATTTTTCTGAAATTCCAGCACTTCTCTTTTAGAACAAGAGCGATTATCTTGAAAACTCCAATAGGTTTATTCAAATTCCCGGAACCTTAATCAACATCTGTCAAGTTCAAAATATCAACAATCATTATGATACTAGCGATTAAAAATTCGTTCACTGTTGTAGCATCTTGTGGTCTAAAGTACACCTTGCAGCTGGCACCTTACAATAAATTCCTGCGCTTTTCAGTACTAGATGCTTTGTTTTTGTTTTGATTTGCCGTGTTATTTTACAGAATATTTGAGGGTTTGTTTGTGTGAGTTGCGTTATAAGTGGCGAATCGTTAAGCTTGGGACTGAGCTTGGGACCGATGTTCTGAAACATAATATCAATTTTCTTCTTGACTTCAGTTCTTGATTATACTTTCACTCCATTTTCATAGAATTTCAATTGAGAAAATATTTTTTTAGGACTTCGTTCAATTTTTAGAAGCTCATATCAGTTCAGAACACTTCATTTAGCTGCCAAGAAGTGCATATAAGTGTCTGAAAGCTGTAGAATATGTAATTGAATAATATAATAATTAAAAACGATTCCTGGATAAATCAAATACTTTTTGAACTTTTCTCTTGAGGTATACGAACTGAAGTTATTTTCAAGATTCCGGGAGTCTCCTAATTTCGAACTAGTCAGTATTTTCCGGACCACCCCAGGCGAGCAGCACCACTTTCTGTCCGGCGCTAGCATCATCCGCACCAAATACGGCCACTTTTCGGCTAATAAACATACCTCAGTATCCAGGTGAGTTTTTGTTTAGTAAAAGCTGAAATTTTACTGATTAATTGTTACTAGCAAGCAGCGTGTAGTGTTTTGGAACGGTATTTTTCTTGTTCCAAATCGCTGCAAGAATAGATCACAACAGATACCAGATTTAAATTGATGCAAAGCACATTCGGAATAAAACAAAATTCACAACACCGATACAGCGATGTTTTTGCGTTTGGTCTAAAAAAATAAATCCAAACCACGATTTGGACTACCGTTGAAGATGCCCCAACGCCTGAATTTACTCTGTTGTATGAAAGATAACAAACGATTTTGTTGTTTACAATTGCTTTGGCAGTAGAGGAAACGAGGTGCGCATCTGTTTTCATTCAGCATTTTTTACTGTGCACGATAAACTTGATATAAATATTTATACAATGAGGAACGCTGGCAATGCTACGAATACCGCCTTAACTGGTACTAAAAACGAACCGCAGAGTAAGTTTTTTTTTGAGATTCACCTATAAAGAATAGAGCTGTATTTTTAAGTAGATCTATCTGAAGTTCTGGGTATCCGAGATGATACAGGTTCTAAAAATGGATACGAATGAAAACCCCACTTGTGAATAACTCCAATAATCATTGTTATTCTATACACAATAGGCAGCCAATAAAGCTAACCTTCAATTATCAAAGAGTGATTTTATAGTTGTTGTACTATTTTTGCAAGACTGTATATTATATGCTGACTAAAAGTAAATTGGTACGCCCCTCGCGCTCCGTTAGCATGCCACTTGTGTTGGGAATCGGAAACTTTTGACAGTGGTTTGTTTACACTTCTATAGGGAACATCTGCTGCAAGAATGATTGAGATAGTCGATTGCGTTCATAAATAACGTCAAATGGAACTCGAAAGAAGAAAACAATATTGTGCACAAACAAATCCAGAGTGGTCCGGTTCCAAGCTGGTTAAAGCACTAGAGATACCGAAAATAACAGCTTGTCGAGTCCTCAAAACCTACAAGAAAATTCTGAGCGTAGAAAAGAATCAGCGGACCTACAAAAAAAAACTAGAACCAGTGATTGTTAGATGCGCAGCAAGGTGTTGAGGTCTTTCAACCAGACACGTGGCCAGAAGTTACAACGCCAACTTTCAAACGGTGCGGAACATTCTTGCCAGGTCGTACAAATCCAGTCAACATCCGAATCGGCATATGAAGTAAAATTACGTGGCCAAAAAGCGTGCAAGGCTCTTGTACGGCCGTGTTTTGACGAAATACAAGGGCTGCACTTTGATCGATGACAAAACATAAGTCAAACTCGATTTTAAGCAGCTTGCTGGTCGAAAGTTTTACATCACGACTGGAGGTGAGCATTAGCCTGGGACACGGACATATGGAGGAAAAAAATATTCGCTTCCCAATTGGATTTTAGAAGCCTTCTAGAATTTTTAGTAATTGTGCAAAATTTCAGCTCGATCGATGAAACTATATTTTTGCGCCCGAGGTTTTAATTTTACATTGGATTCTATATGAGAAAACTTACTTTTGCATAGAATAATCTAGCGAGGTGACCCGTTCTCATCCAAAAATAAGTGAACCCAATTTTCCTCGATGAAATTTTTTAAGGAAACTTTTCTTTCATAACCGCAACGCGATCCGATGAATGTGGAAAAAATTATTAAGCTAAAACTGATTACAATCCAAACGAACGGCTTATTGAACTGTTTTTCCTAACAACACTGCCACCTGCAGCATGGCCTGTGGCCTGCTGCTGTCGGCGCGAAGCAACCACGTTGTTGTGAAGTGTTCACTCAGCATGGAGGAAAGCCGTTATCAAGTTCGTGTTTGGCGACAAGTCCGCGAAGAAGGTCATGATTTGGCAAGCGATTTCACTTGTGGCTTCGACGATGACATCCCAAGTTTACATCAAAGAACGCCTGGAAAAGCGTGCATTGCCGTTCATCTGTTGGCCCGATTTGGCCAGATGCCACTAATCCAAGGTGCTTCTGGAGTGGTATGCTGCCAACAATATCGATTTTGCCCTTTAGCTAAGGAGTCCTCCGAATTGTCCACAATTTCGACCAATCGAAAAATACTGGACATATCATAGCAGCGACATCGACAAAGCGGCGGGGCAGTCAAGGACATCCAGCAAATGCGGACAAAATGGATGAAATGCTCTGATTCCGTGTCTGTTTCCACTGCGAACTGGAAAAATGTAACCATCTAATGCTGTAACTTGGAAGTTTCACAAAAAGTTCTGTAAAGCAACCATAAGTAGACTTTATCAACTTATTGAATCATAAACTACAGGTCTTCTTGTGTGTACCAATTTACTTATAGTTAGCCTTTATGACATACATGTATTAAAAGCTCAACTGCTGTTAGGATAAATTCTCGTTGCCGGTATTGTTGTTGTGAAAATTTTATTACGTGACAATTTAAATGGGTGATCCAATTTATGTCATCCACTTACCACCGACGATTGAACAGGGACAATTTCTTTCGCATGGAAACGCACCAGCCCCACACATCACGTACCACGTATCAGTAATTACACGTTTATTTGCATCTCACTTCATCGATCTGTGCAAAGTACACAGGCTGGTTGAAATTATGAAAAAATAAAAATAAGCCTTGCATAATCCTATCCCTTACTGGTAGGTACACATAATGAAACTACGGAGACAACGAGCACTGGTTGATATCCGGTTCGGATGCCTAAAAGCTGTCGCACAGTTATCGAGAGGAGGTACGCTAGAAAATACATTTACTGTTTTGGACTGGGTACATAAACGTTGGCTGTATTTGCAATGGGATTTAGCACCTATTCGTCAAACTCACGCTCGTCAATTGTCATTCACTTGAGTAATTGACGAGCAATGCTCTCAGTGTGTATATTCAATCAGTTGGTTTACTAAGCGGGGTCATTAATAAATGATTGGCATAATCGGTATTACCTGTGCACGCTTGTTTTCGTAACTCTCGATTTCAATGGGATTTGTCACGGTTGATAGTTATGGTTTGTATGAGTGTTTACTGTTTTCATAATTTTCATGGTGGGTATCAATTATCGCCTCTAAGTGATTGCTGAATGCTCGATGTGAGGTATGTTTTCCTTCTTCGTAAAGCTAGGAGCCTATTTTGTACAACGGAATTTTCGTATAGATATATAAAATACTGTAGATCGGCAACAATTTGAGTTCGTAGCGTACAACGTCTATTCTATAAACGATTCAAACATTAAATCATTTTTTGGCTTCGTATGTCTAGGTTAAGTAGATCGTTTTTCGAAAACGGGTTCTATCGGGGGTGGGTTCTTAATTATAATTACAGGTAGTTTTAAATGTACACGTTTTGTCTTAGTTTAGGTAAATGGTGAGCGAATGTTAGCTGTGGGTCTAAAGAACATTCCGTCTTTTAACCGCATTTGATCGGAAACCGTAAACCGTTCGTTGTAGCCTGAGCTTGGTGATGTTATACAGATTTAGTTTGATGTAGAAGTTTTTCGGGTTGAAATCGAGTACCATCTCTCGGAAGTAGGTGAGTACCTGAAATTGAAGGAAGCATTGAGTATTGCTATGGTTTGTTGCCTAAAATTAACAAAATTGTTACATCAGTTATATCTTCAAAATATAAATAAAATACTTGATCAGGTCATAAGAAAACAGAAAAATAACCAATCATAGTCATCGCAGTTCCAAGTCCATTCGATTTAACCTTCAACCACACCCGTAAAATACTTAATTTCTGATTGATATGCCGCTGCCACCTGTACCGGAAGGCTTCCAGCGTGGCCCTACCCTCTCATTCATTGTGTACCTCCTACTTGACCTTAGCCCTAAGTAGTTCCCTATAGTTCGTAGCAAATGGTGCAAAGTTATTCAGCAACTTATGAGATTGAAATTAATGATCTTCTGCAGTCATCAGTAGTTACGATGCTTCATACGGAATCACTTAAGCTGTCATCATCGTCATCCTCATCGTTATTTACCATATTGATTTTAACATACCTTCTACGTTAATAGTAAAAATATCCCACGGTTCGTAAGTGTTTCATAGGACACTAGGCCTGCAGGCTTATAATAATATTACTAATGTATTTATTTAAAAACGATACGAAGCTTACCCTTGATGAATTAAACTGCGTAAAGGTGATATTTTCGCCGACACCAGCGCTAAACTTTTCCACGACGGTTACGTTCTGCGGTTCGCTAAACGGCCCAACCGATTTGTACATCACTTTGAGGATTTCGTCACCTGTAATAGATCAAATCAGAAAAAACAAGAAAACCCGATTAGATTTGAATCATCAATAATCTATAATAAGAATAGACCACGAGCATGAGCATATTGACCACGCATGAGAACCAACAGAATGTCACTTTGGACTAGATAAATTTCGGAAAGAATGGCATATGAGCTCGATTTGTTTAATTTTAATTTTGATAGATGAATAAATTTGATTGAAAATGTTTTTACGCGTTCTAGTAATATTTTCCATTTGTAGGATTTGATGAAGATGCACAAAAGAGATATTGAATTATCAATACCGATTTAAACCAACAGTAAGGATGCCGTTGGGGCCACTCATAAATTGTGATAGTATTTTTTTAATTGGAAAAATACTTTCAAGTTGTTAAGGAATGAATACTTAAAAAAACATTCACACAAGATCTTTTTTTTTCAAATTGGATATTTTGGACCGTAGGTACCTGGAATCGACTCCGGTCCGGTAGTGATATGAAAAGGACATTCCTCGAAACAGCAAAGAAATTTGATCATTCCCGGAAACTCTGGGATTTGTTCCAGAAGAGCCCACAAGAAATATTTTCAGTACCTCATAAACTGGTACCATTCAACGCCTCAAAATTCATGATTTTGTACTCAGAAGGGCAAGAGCATAATGCTATAGACCAACAACTGGATACGTGCTCTTCCCGATTCCCTTGTGCCGGATCCTGTAGGGCCTAACCAGATACTTTTATAATCTCGTGATCTGTTACCTTTGAGTGGCTTAAAATTCACGATTTTTCACAGAGAACCATATGCATATCCCTCTATGAACTAACAAGACGATTTGAACACTCTTACGAATACTCTTGAAACGGGTGCGGTAAGGTACCGATAATGTCACGTATAGATCCTCATGTATTGGTACTGTTATACTGCTCAAAGCTCAAGCTTCATGATTTCTCATCCAGAAATATATTGAAGTTATGCCTGGGTCAACTCATGTCGACTTTACCACTTTCAAATACTCTGGCAGAGGATACGAGATGGCCCAAAACGGACACTTTTAGTACCCCAAGTATTGGTACCATTCGATGGCAACATAATTATGATATTTATTCAGAAATACATAGACATAATGCCAAGAACCAACAAGGGGACCTGGTCACTTCAAACTAAGCTTGAATTGCTTTCTGTACTGTCCTAAACGAATACTTTCTGAGCTTCGACGACTCAACATTATATTTTTTGCTCTCACATCCTAAGGTGTGGCCCATTTAGTATTGGAACAATAATTTTTGATTCTTACCCCTATATCTTCTTATGTTCCCTATAACAATAACAACATCAGAAGTTTTTTTTCGCGGTGCAGTTCGAACGTATTTCAGGGAAATACAAAATGAAAGAAGAAAGAAGAAAAATAATTGTGCGCAATCATTTGGAAACCCCGTCGTGATCTGGGCAAAAACTTGCTAAAGTGTTGGGTTTTCCGCGAAATACCGTGTGGCCTGTTTTGAAAAAGTACATCGAAACTTTGTCGACGGATCGCAAGCCTCAAAGTGAGCGTCGGGAGGGTACTGTCAACCGTTAACTACAGGAACATAGTCATCAAGAACATTAAGGCAAACCTCAACATCTCAGACCCGATTTGGCCAAAAATTTAGCACGCAGTACCGTGCAACGGATTCGTCTCCGGGAAGGCTTCAAGTCATACCCTGTAGACAAGCAAATAGGGATCAAAAGCAGAGTAATGTGACCAGAATCCGTGCCAGAAAACTGTATGATAAGATGTTTACAAAATTCAATGGCTGTCGTCTCATGAATGATAAAACCTATGTAAAGGCCGATTCCAAACAGCTACCGAGACTAAAAATATACTTGGTTACGGCTCGGGGAGATGTTCGTGACAAATTCAAATTTGTGTTTGCAGATAAATTTGCACGTAAATACGTGATTTGGCAAGGCATCTGTAGCTGCGGTAGGAAGACCAAGGTTTTCATCACTGATAAGACATTCAATTCAGAGCTATACAGAACGGAATGTCTCCAAAAGTGAATATTGCCATTCATCAGATCCCACAATGAACCTGTCATGTTTTGGCCAGATCTTGCAAACTGTCATTACAGTAAAACAGTGCTACAATGGTATGAAACCAATGGAATTCGGTTTAAACCGAAATAACTTAACCCACCAAACTGTCCCCAGCTCAGACCGATAGCGAGATTATTGGCTATTATAAAGAGGAAGCTATAGGTGAACCGCAGTGTCGTCAAAAGCATCAATGAATTGAGAACCAAGTGGAATAAGATTGCCAAAAAGATGGATGCGAATAATGTCATGTAAAAATGTGCCAAGCTCGCAAATTTCTGCGGAATCGAGATGATTAAGTTTTTGTTAGTTTACCTCTAATGTTCACATAAAGTTGAATATTTTAGTTAATAAAGAATACTATGTTGTTAGTGTATATCCGAAATATGCGCAAAAGTCTATTTTCCAATTCTAACTGGGCCACACTTTACCTTCGACCAATACTTCTGGTTACTCTATGACCGGCTCAAATGAACATGTTTCTTATTGCCTTCTTAGATTTTCTTTAGTTTTTCTTAGCCGGGAACACAAAACTTTATGTAAATGTATGAAATGTATGTTTGTTTACATAAGTTTAAGCATGATGTTAATATGTGTAGCTTGCACATTGACTGCATGTTGTTGTACGTCTTTTGTATGATTATTTGCAAAAATAACACCGTCCTATTTGCATTGACTAAAATATATACTGGCACTAATAAATGAACATTTTGCATTGAAAATTCACAAAATTGCCATTAAATTATTAAACACGGTGCCAACGAAAAAATAACAATTCGCACTTGAAAAACTTAAAATAGCAATAAAAAATTGATTGTTCACTTGTAATAATTCAAAAATGACCGGTAAAACTTTCAAAAAAAAAGCAATGGAAATAAGTATAAACGCAATAATAGGTGATAGTTTTCCGTCATAATAATAAGTTCTAGCGGTAAACATGTGACAAAAGTCTTCAAATTTTGCAAATCTTTCCAATTGCAAGCAAAAAAAAATCTTTTAATTTTTTTTCTAATGTTTTGATTTTTTATTGCGATTTTGTGGAAAGAGTTGAAGTGTTTGAAGACTTGTGTCACATGTTTACCGCAAGAACTTATTATTATGACGGAAAACTATCAGCTTATTATTGCGTTTATACTTTTTTTTTTTTGTTTTTTTTTGTTGGGGCGTAGAATCACTGCGTCCACTGAGTTGAACTTTTGTAATATCCCCTGTTTACTATACTAATTCGCATCTTAAAGCTAGATCACCATTTGTCAAGTGACCAGCCTAAGACGCGTCTCCCAGTCAGGCAAAATTGAGTTTATAAAACCCACCACCTTCCCAGGAATTGCAGTCCAAATTTCTTTAGGTTGCATATAGCCACTGTACAGAAATTTAAGTCTGCTCTTGTACACAGCATCACAACTGCATAGCAGATGTTCCGAGGTTTCACGTTCCATGTTACAGAAACGACAGATATCATTCTGAACCTGGCCAATGTTCTTCAAATGATATCTACTCGGGCAATGTCCGGTTACTAGGCCAGTATAGGTACAAAGAACTCTCTTATTGAGCTCCAGAAGCTTTTTACTAATTGTAACATTTGGAATTATAAACCTTTTCGCTTGAGAACACTTTGTGGTGACCAACCAATTGGTCATCACCCTTTGCTCTTCCCAAGATTTTAATTCCATTTTTATGGCACAGTATGATATACCGCAGAATGGTTCTGGGCCAATAAACTGTGCATTTAAACCTTGTTTAGCAAGCTCGTCTGTTCTTTCATTGCCTTCAATGCCACAGTGTCCCGGAACCCAGAATAAATTTACCGAGTTCTCTTGGCACACCTTTCGCAATGAAAGAATGCATTCCCAGACAAGTTTGGATGTACATTTATAATTACTTAACGCTTTGAGTGCCGCTTGGCTGTCTGTAAAAATACAAATATTTGCATATCTATATTTTCTCTTCAGACAAACGTCAACACATTTTATTATAGCAAAGATCTCCGCTTGGAAAACCGTTGGATAGTTTCCCATCGCCACTGAGATTTCTACCCCAGGGCCGAAGATTCCTGCTCCCGTTTTTGTTCCAATTTTTGAGCCATCTGTGAAGAATTTTATGGAGCCATGACGAACAGTGGGACCTCCGACTTCCCAATCTATACGTGACGTTTTACATATGTTGTAAGGGATGTCATGGTTTTCCACAGGTTTCATCCAGTCTCCATTCATGTACATCACTGGCCCATTTTGAAAGCTTTGTGAAATGCTCAGGTGACCGACTAAGTCACCAGACATGAAAGTTTTCAACCGTTTAAGTCTAAGCATACTCTTTTCCGCTTCTAGTTGCACGTATTCGTGCAAAGGCAGCAGATTTAGAATTGCATTCAACGCATTTGATGGAGTGCTGCGCATCGCTCCCGTTATAGCAATGGATACTAGCCGTTGAAGTTTTGTAAGCTTTTTCTGTGCCTCTTTTGTTTTTGGCCACCACACAAGAGAAGCATACGATACTTTAGGACGTATTATGGATGTATAAATCCACATTATCATTTTTGGTCTTAGACCCCATTTTCTGCCAAATGTTTTTGAGCAAATCCAGAAAGCACTGGTTGCCTTACCGATCACACACTCAAGGTGAGCATTCCAGTTCAGTTTGGCATCCAGTATCACTCCTAAGTATTTAACCTGTTCACTAAGATGGATCTTTAATCCTCCTAGCTGGAACGCTTTTCGACTAAACTTCCTTTTCCTAGTGAAAGGTACAATTACTACTTTTGCTGGATTAATGCTAAGGCCCTCCTTGATACACCAAGACTGGGTAAATTTTAGGGCCCATTGCATTCTTTCTGAAATGATGATGTCAAATTTTCCCCTCACTATAATGACTATAACCTCGAAACCTTTTTCCTCTACAACCTCGAAACCTTTTTCCTCTAAGCTTCTTAGAAGCTCGTCTACAACTAAGGACCACATAAGTGGTGAGAGGACTCCTCCTTGGGGACAACCTTTTGTTGCCCGTATTGTAATAGACGAACTTCCCAGCTCTGAAGTGATTTCTCTTTTTGCAAGCATGGTATGAACCCAGTTAATTATGTTCATGTCAAAGTTCCTTTTCTTCATGGCACGAGCCATAGATGAGTAGCAAGCGTTGTCGAAAGCTCCTTCAATATCTAAGAAAGAACAAAGTGCTATTTCTTTTACCAATAGAGCATTTTCTACCTTTGAAACCACACTATGCAGTGCCGTAACTGTTGACTTACCAGACTGGTAAGCAAACTGGAACTCAGATAGTGGATGCTTGTTCATGTAATTTGAATTGATATAATCATTCAACACTTTTTCCATAGTCTTTAATAGGACTGATGAAAGACTAATGGGTCTGTATGATTTAGGATGCGTCTTGTCTCGCTTTCCTACTTTAGGTATGAAGATAACTTTTACCTGTGTCCATGAAGTTGGAATATGGTTGAGTCTTAAACTTGCCTTAAAAATCTCAATTATTGGCGAGATCAACACTGCTTCGCCGTTTTGAAGTAGTGCTGGAAATATCCCGTCCATTCCTGCAGATTTGTAAGGCTGAAAAGATCTCAACGCATTTTCTACCCTGGCTTTCTTAAAGATTTTGTCAGCCAAGTCATTTGCAGCAATTTTCGCTCCAACAGACATTTGAGATGTCCTTGTAGAACTTTTTCCACCTTCAAGTGATTCATCTCTGATTGGATCTACACACAAAACTGATCCAGGAAAATGTGTTTCCATAATCAGCTTTAACGTTTCACTAGGAGTTTTTGTAAAAACTCCATCCTCATTTTTCAGATTCCCAAGTTCAATCGTATGATCCTTTGCAAGAGCCCTCTGAAGTCTTGCGACTTCCGGACTATTGCTTATGTTTTCACACGTTAGAACCCAGGATCTTCGTTTAGATTTTCTTATTTCTTTATTGTACTCAGTAACTGCACTCCTATAGGGGGTCCAATCTGAGGTTCTTTTCGCTTTATTAAAAAATCTACGAGATGTTTTACGCAGACGTTCCAACTTAGAGTTCCACCACGGAACATCCCTGTTAGAGGAAGATTCCTTGATAGGACAACTAATATGGAAAGAATTTAAAATCGTATCATTTACCTTTTGGGAAAATGATTCCAGTTTCTGAACTGAATCAATCTTTCCACCTTCTGTAAATAACTCCGAGTTTAAATGTTGTGCATATTGATCCCAGTTTGTTTTCCTGGGATTTCGAAATGTAGTAGTTGACCTATTTCCACCACTCCATTCGAACACAATGTGTCTATGATCCGACAATGACGTTTCCTCAGAGACTTCCCACTTTGAAATACGTTCATAAATTGCACTATTGCACAATCTCAAATGCAAGACTTCTTGTCTGATAGCATTTGAAAAGGTAGGTTCGTTTCCCTTATTGCATATGTCTATATTGTTTGAAGAGAGATATTCCAATAAGCACTCCCCTCGACTGTTGATATCCGTACTGCCCCACACGGTATGATGTGCGTTGGCATCACAGCCAATTATGAATGACTTATTGTTTGCTCTGCAGTACTTGACAAATGAGTCGATCTCAAGAGGAGGCACCTCAGAAGCATCACCTGGAAAATAGGCTGAAGCCACTATGACCTCAGTTTTTCCTCTGGTGGTAGGCACCTCAACCATGACCGCAACAATGTCCCGTTTGAAGAATTCTGTAATGGGATAGCAATTGAGTGTTTTATCAACCAAAACAGCAGTTCTTGGCGTACTTTGATTTTCATCATAGAACAACTTACAGTCCTGTGTTTGAATACCCAGTATTTTTCCTTTATTAGTCCATGGCTCTTGAATTAGTACCACGCCCAGCCCCTCTTTTCTAAACCTCCGACTCATGACAGCAGATGCTCCTTTTGCATGATGGAGGTTCACCTGCAGGAACTTGGTTGGTTTCATTTCTAAGGGTGGCACGCTCTTTCTTGCTTGTGCGGGGAGCGATAGACCCATCAATGTTTTTAATGGTCAGAGCAATAAGCTCGGCATTAACGTATGGAGTAAAATACCAAGTTACACCTTTTAGCCAGTTTGCTGTAATTTGATCCTTGCATTCAAGAGATAAATCGGCAAGGTGATTAGCTACATTTTGTAAACTTAGATTTTACGTCATGTCTTTGCTCCTCTACTTTTTGTAGAGGAGCTTCTTGCAGAGCATCGAGCTGCACTGTCAAAATTTCGAGTTTTGGAAAAGCGTTAATGATTATTCCACTCTTTAACATTTTTGCCGATTGACCTCGATTTAAATAAAAGCAAACTCATCCTAAATTTTTCTTTTTTTTTGTTCTTTTTTTTATGCTTTTAAATTTTTAAAAAATTATGAAAATAGTTTTATATTTAAGGTTATTAGTTTCGATTTCACTTCGGTTTCAGTGAAACTAGCATCACTGGTATTATATTACTTTCAAGCAACAATATTTATGCGCTAGCTTTTAAGCAAGTTTGAAAGCTTCCCATGTAAGTTCGAAAAGCTCCTCATGCAAGTTCGCAAGCCAAACTTGCATCCAAGTTTGTAATGAGGTCTTATTCAAACCAAGTTGAATAAAAGTTTATTCAAGCTTTAAATGCCTTCTCTTACTTGCCGCGTTTTACTTTCTTTTCTTTTTCACTTTTCTATATGGCACACTGTTAATAAAGGATAAATACCTTTTTACACTGGATTTCACCTGATACACTTAACTTTTTGCTTCAACTATAACTTTTACACTCACTTTCGATTTACTGATTCGTTATGCACTTGAAAAAAGCAAAAATATACATGAGCCCGAAGACAAAGGTAGTGTAAACAAATCCAGTGATGCCAACAAATCCAATGCGTTTATACTAATTTGTGTTTATACTAATTTCCATTGCTTTTTTTGAAAGTTTTACCGGTCACTTTTGAATTATTGAAAGTGAACTATCAATTGCTGTTTTGAGTTTTTCTAGTGCGAATTGTAATTTTTTTGTTGGCACAGTGTTCAATCATTTAGTGGAAATTTCACATATTTTTATTGCTATTTTTTCCATTGTTATTGATGTTTTATTACCCTGCCTATTTGCATTGCTGGATTCAAATCTGTTGATACGTACTGAGTCCCGCAACTTCATGGTCAATTCTTGAAGTCAGTACGATACCTACAGAAAACATGGTTTCTTGATCTATATGTGCTGCATGCTCTATTGAACTAACGTCTCTTTAAATTGTGCGTCTGCTGTAGACGTTTTAGTTCATTCGAGACGGCAAAAGGACCACAAACACCTGAGCATGATAACGTGCTCCCCATTGCCTTATCACTCTATTTGAATACCATTTTTCCTCGTTTTCCCTTATCCCCTATGAAGATTGATGAAAATAAAATAGTATTTATAACAAAGCAGGACTAGCTGTTAAGCTTTTTGTTGGAAACTATATATTCAGTATTGAAAAGTAGCGAAGCAGTGAAAGTGCATTTTTAAGATTGTAAATGAACTGAACTATTGGAGCATGAACAACTAATGAATCGCGTTGAAATTTATTCAGTTTATGCCAATGTTGATGCATCAGTGATTCCATTGAAGCAAAAGTGATCAGATATCATTACAAGCTGTAGTGTGATAACGCCTAAGGATACAGTATTTGTTTAGTTTTGTACTCTATAACAACACATGTGTTAGAGTGATAGGTTACGGTACAATATTTTAAACTAACCGTTTAGCAAAACGTTTGATTGTTTCGTTCTACAAAAGGGTTACCTTTTCCATATCAAGCATATTGTGCCTATATCGATCCTTTGCTAAATCAAGTGATTGGAGAGTAATTTGATTAGTTTTGTTTTTGTAATACTGTTTGCTTACTGTCTCGCGTCATGTCTCCCGTGTGTTTACTTTGGTTTGTTAAAAAAATGATCATAACAATTCAACCCACACGAGTTTTAAGCATTTAATTAGGAGAAGAATGAATTGCGAAGTGTTGAGATTAATATAAAAAAACCTACAATACTTCTGACCCTTGGTCTACAGGCTGCTTGAAAATGGCGACTGAGGAGTCACATTTCTTTTCAAGTTCGACCTCTATTTGTTGTTTTTTTTTTTTTGGTCATAAGGACTGTTCATTAAAAAATGGACAGGTTTTTCTCAAATAAAAATATTTATTTTCGTACAAATTCATATGTTAACTTTTTATAAATGAAAATCAACACACATATGACCGAATTCATGTTAGTTTGGGTATTAACTCCTCATTTCTGAAGAACTCTTCTCTTCATACCTCTCTTTCTCTTGATACCTTCCTTTTTTTTCGATACTTCCCATTACATTTTGCGGAACTTTGTCCGTAACTTTTCGTTGTTACGCATGCAGACTAAATTTTCTTGAAGCAGGCAACTTCTCTTCCATCTTTCTTAAAATGCCGCATAATCTTATTGCGCAGTATCTTTCGATAGGACGCAGCTCAGGGCAGTTTGTGGGATTTTGGCATTTTTCGACAAAATTGACTTTTTACTTTTTGAGCACCTCCAACGTAGCAGAAGCTTAGTGAGCAGATGCCAGATCCGGCCAAAATAATGGAGGATCTGTATGCTTTCTGTAGATATGTAGAAGCCGTTTTTTGATGCAATATTTTCTGTAAGTTTCACAATTGATTGTGCCCATTGTGAAATATGAAAACCTTTTCAAACCACAGGAGCAAATGGATTGCCACACCAAAGGGAAGGTTCAATAATTATGTCACGCAGTAAGGGGGGAGGGGGGGTTTGGAAAAACGTGACGATCCATACAAAAAAATTTGGTTGTCCATACAAAAAACGTGACAAGGGGGGGAGGGGGGTTTAAAAAAAGTCAATTTTTGCGTGACGTAATTAATGAACGTTCCCAAAGCACTTTTTTTTCCAAATTTTTCGGTTCGGATGTATCGCAGATTATCAGGCAAATCTGTCCTCTGCTAGGCGTTGAAAAATTGCGGCCCGGAAATGCACTGGTGTCCAATTTGACTTGAGTCTCGTCGTCCATCAAAATACACCGGTTGGCTTTTGGAGGAGAACGTCGTACAAGTTCCGTGACCATTTTTCAAAGAAGTTTTCTGTTAATTCGAGCTTGGGTGCTTCCTGCTTCTTGTATGATCTGATATAGTTACGCATTTTGATATTCTGCATAGTTTCGACACTAGTGTTCACTTTTTTTTTGCAATTTTACGAACGGAATATGGTTTATGTGATTTCAAAAAGCCACTCCTTTTTCTGGGGCAATGCCCCCTTTTTGCGTCCAAATTTCGGTAACTCTTCAAAAGAACACGTTTCTCCAAACTTCTTAACAATCATGAACATTGCAGATTTGGTGCATTTCACGTTCGAAACGACAATTTTTCGGAAAAGCATTTGTGCAAAATTAATCTGCGAGTTGATAAGCTTATCCGACGAAAACTCACAACTTTCGTTATGTTTTAACCCTAAACTATTGATAAACAGGTGTCCACTTTCTTAATTGAATTGACTATATAAGTCCAGTTCCTTCAAGTACTTCAGTCCAGCTCCTTCAATTACTTTAGTCTAGCTCTTTCAAGTGTTTCAGTACAAACATTCTGTACTACGGTCGTTATACAATACTTCGCCTATTGAGCCTAAAACTCCCGGTTTAACCCCTAAATATGCCCTTGATAGGCACTCCACTAATAGCTGATTAAAATCTAATTTCGCTCCCCATTCCCGGAACGGATCATACCGATCTATCACACATCACACGAGTCAGTACTGTTCGAGCTCAACACTCGGCAACACCATGCCGGAGACGTCCGTCGCGTGTATACTTGTTTGTAATTTATGTTAATTAATTTCCGTGTTTAGTAATTTAGTCCAAATAAAGAAGTTAAGGTTAATAAATTTTAAGTGCACGCGATGAACAATAAAATGCCTAGGTGATATTAGGCGAAGTTGTGATATGCGTCGATCCGGAGAACTTTGATTTGTATCCAGATTTGAAGTATCTACACACTTAAAAATTATGAATATTTTACGAGATGTTCATGTTTGTAAAAAGTCAGGGAACGTAAACAAAGATTTCATGTACAATTATGTCTCTTGAAACTGACACATACGCAATTTGTCGAAAAATTATTTTCTCATCTCTTTCAACTCATTCTTATGTGCTAAAAGACGCTTGCATGTGTCGGTCTCAGGGGACAGAAATTTACATGCCATTTTGGTGGTGTGTATCTAATAAGAGAAATACGGGATTTTGAGAAAAAATGCTTCATAAGATGAAGATTTCAAAACGGTTATTCGTTTCGTATACATATCAAAACTCCATCGTTAATATCAAACGGGTAGATCACTATTGTACTAGGGTTTTAAAAAGTCAATCAAACCTTTCAACACTTTCTTGATATGTACGGGTGATGAAACTGTGATGGAGTTGAGATTAATATGTGAGACCTAAATGAATAGCTCCTCAATACTGCCCAAATCATATAAATTACAGTTTCCTCATAGGCTTACGTCCTCCCGTTATAAGTTTTAGCAAATTGAGTGATAAATTGTATCAAAACTCATACACCACAGTTATGGTCCATATTACATGTGTTAGGTGCATAGGTTTGGCTCAAAAATAATAGACTGTCCCATCTATTCAAACTTATCCGTAGAGTCATCTTCCTAGGTTTCTTAGCTTGCACTGGCTGAGTAAAATAACTCTGTTAATAATAACTTTGAACGTTTATAGATTTTAGGATTTTATTTAAGATATCCATACACAACCTAAATTTATATTTGCATTTAAGAATTTATAAATATAAATAATTACTTGTTTATGTCAATAAATATATCAAAATTTATTTACATAGGTCTTATTAACGTATCGTAAGATACGATTATAATTTTCAATTTTGAAATGTTGATGATAATCTTAAATTTCTTCTTTATTTTCATGTATAAATGGATCGATTTGTGATAAAAATATGTACGCTAACTATAGAGATAAAAAAATTCCTGCCGTACTATTTATCATAAATCAACGCTTCATCTGATGTATTCAAATAGGTAATTTGTGTCTCCGGTAAAAATATGTTCAAACATTTTTGTTGTGTATTCATTATAAAAACATAAAGGCTGAATTTAAGGAGAAAACTGGCTTCTCCCTTAAACCAATATTTACATTAATATTATCTAGATAACACAAAATTGATGAAAATGTTCAAGGCAGGGGGTTTTACCGATTGATCACATTCTAATTAACTACGCCACAAAAAAGCCATCGCAACTTTATCACTATACTATCAAAATTATAAGAACTAAAATTATGTAAATAACCAGTAAAATAAAATAACTACCTTTCCTTTCTGAAAACATAATCCCCTAGATAAGCTATTTAAAATTTTATTCTTCACAAACATGAACGCTTGTCTTTCCATTCATTCAAAGTGATTAACACATTTTCAAAACAGTCTTCCAAACTTGCTGTGTGATTATAACCATTGTTTCTATGCTTTCAATGGATTTTCAATGGCTAATAATTTGCACTGAGTTCTTAACAGGCGCTCATTGACGAAAACTTCATTACAGTTACTATGCAGGTAAATCGACAACCTGCGTAACAATATTACTAGCTCAGAAAATATAATGAAGTTTCAACTGCGCTTTCTAAAATAAATGTACATATTTTGATGTATGATGTGAATGCCTGCATTAACATTTAAAATATGGAATGTATTTCAAACTAATGTAGGAAAAACCATAAATAAAAATTTTTCAATAAATTTTCGAGCGGCGGTGTTGTTATTTTATGCTCAGACGCCATGGTTAAATATATTACCAAATTATGGCTAGACAAATATATTCATGTATTTGCATTATGATTGAGGTTCGATGACTCAAATTTAACAAATTTCTGTTCTACGTATCATACAAGCATATGACTATAAATTTTGGAATCTTTGTTACGGAATAACATCACAGAATTATTATTCTAGAAGAACTGAAGAGTCTCTTTTTCCAACTTATTTCCGAACGCATTATATTTAACGAAGTAAAACAGTATATTCACCATAAATCTGAGTCGGCTGTGATATTTATTTTACTGGTTTTTGAAGAACAGCACACCAGCGAGAGAAAGTTCATGTTTGAAAAATAATTGCTCCCCATCTGCAACCGGTCATAAACTTAAAACAAATCCTAATAATGAGCGGTAGACTGGAATATTTATCTTCTAAATAATACAAATTCATTCATGAAACGTATTGAAAACTTGTAAGGAACATAATAATCATTCGACAATTCAGTTGATGGTATCGGATCAAAAAGTTTCGATAACCTTTTTGGCAACACTTATGCAACTCAGATAATATATTGCGAATAGGCTCCACTTCTTGCGCTTTTCTGGTTGCATTCTAGTAACGTATAACGTCGTGGTTGCCCAATAATTCTATCATATTGTGTTTCAATGAAGCCAATTTATCTTTATTGCAACAAATTGTGTTACTTGGACTATGGACACATGAACACATTTTTGTATGAGGAATTTTTTTTTCATTTTATGTTTTATAAGGCTTCACTTTTTGCGGTTTTTGCGTTATATTAAAGTACGAAATAAAGTATTATACACCTTAATTTATATCCTGTTTTTGGCATTTAACAGTATTTTCAACTTGTTTAATACAAGCTGTGTTGCTTCGGCACACACACTCTTGCCACACATGTCCATGCGAGGTCTAGGCATGAACGGATCCGTCACCTTGACTAGCAAAAATGTGCGCACTTGATCTCTTGATCACTAGAAATTTCTGTTTTATACACTTCCTGTGACAGAAATTAATTTCCAATTAGAGGTTTTGAAAGACACAAATACTAATGTAATACGGGTTATGTTTCTTTCGTCGTCATTAACTTTAACAACCTCAGACAAAAAGTACACAGAGGTATTTGAATGATTACGACGGGAGATGAACCAGCCAAGGGTTGAAAATCAAGAATAATCATGATAATCAAGAAACTAAAAAAAAAAAAAAATTTGGATACACCTTAAAATAAAATAGGCCAAAACCCGGTCGCTGGTGTTGGTCAAAAAGTGCGCTAAGGATGCAATTAGTTGTCACCATGCTCAGATTAATGAATTTTACAAGCAAATGAATTCCCCGCGTTACGCTGTTGAATTTGAGTACAGTTCATCCTATGGCCATTTTTTTCTTATTCAAGACTGATCTACTTATTTTCAAGCATTACATTGACGAGTATTGAAATTCGATCAGTAATGCATTGTATGCGACATGACGTCATCTTTTTGTAATCTTAACGAAAAACTACGAATTTGAACTTGTAACTTGTCCTTAGGCGTGAAACAGACTCCATTAAAAATAGGTCTGCTGATGTTATAACACCACATACGTTTTACGGACTTAGATTTTATGTTATAATATATATTCTAGAAGCTGTTGTAAATGTTGCAATCGGAACTTTACTTTGAAGGTGTCGCCTGTTTTCATTAGTTTGCGATTCCAATAACTGTTTAACATAACATAAAATCGAACATAAAATCGAATCATATTTATCTCTGAGCATTTAAGTGCTACAAAGATTACATGGGCACTCGAGCTAACAAGGACCACATTTTCAAGATTTAACCAATTTTGCAAATGTGTCGTGAAGATAACGTACCCATACATCATTAATCATCGACTAAAAATCAGTTTAAATTTCGATTCGCTGAACAAATATGAGTGATGTGCGTCATTAGATTTCTGAGGATATTCTCGAGTCCATTTGAGAAGTTTATCATTTCGTCGATTAGTTTTACATGTTTCCAGTTCGCTGCAGCGAAAAATTCCACACAGTGGGGCTATAATATTAACTCAATGGTGAAGCTTTTTAGAAAAGTTTCTTCTTGAAATGCGGTTGTCATGTCATCAATAAATTTGGTATTCCTGATAAAAAAAAACTAATAATAATCCTTGTCGAGAATAATCCACCGATTACTTTTTCAAAATTCTTCGGCAAAAGATGAACTAGGGTATGTGTCCCTTGACTCAGCCTAATATGCAACAATCGATTACATTTTTCATTGTAACTCATAAAGTATTTAAGTTGGAAGCAAAATTGAACTAGCTATACACTTCCTAAGATATTTTTAATAAGTCATTTGGTAGTATGCATCACGAAAAGCTACACAACTCGTTTTATGAAGTCAGAAACATTCGAGGGATATGGATATAATGTCGGTCTATGGGTACTAATGGGTCTAATCATGGATGCCAGTTCGTCCCATTCGATTGATTTTTTTATAAAATGCAATCTTCATACGGGTTTCTTCCTGATTTTCTTATTCAAGGCATTCCCGGCTGTATTCGCTCTACTAAACAAACAATTTCACAAATCAAACTATACCTAAACTGCTAAGAAACACTGAAGTGATTTTTACATACGATTTAGCGGTCATTCGACAATCAAAATATTATAATTCACTCTAGACAGATTTTGTTCCTTAAATGTATGTTAAGATGAGCCATATGAACAACATTCAACCGGAACTCAGACATTTGTAAAGTAAATTTTACCAATAACAACATTTTTACTACGCTTCTCATGCAACAGGCCATAGTTGAGAACATAAAAAAAAAAATGTCCCTAACATTGGGTCCACCGTTTGCTTGTTAAATCATTGTTATTTTACCAATGTGACCCGTCAGTTTATAACATGTGCTTATATTCTGTACATCTTGGTGGCATTATTCGGTTTATAGGTTCAACTTTGGCAAATTTAGATCATTTGAAGATCGTATAGATAATCTGTTCAGCTTAACCAGTAAAATCATGGTGTCTAAAAAGTCAAGAAAATCGAAAACTACGCGGAAGTGAACATCTACAAATTGATTAATTATGTCTAAATTGCTTTGAAATAAATCGGTCATGCTGATAGCAACATGATGTTGTTGATTATCGAAAAAATAATGACGTATTTGGTACATAGGCCGAATCAAGGAGCTAGACTAACATTACATCCCGTTACCCTAATTATTCAAAAAAAAATCATTGTGTTTCAATCTTTTGCAAGGAAATTTATTAGATTACATTCTCAAATAACAAGGCACTAAACAAAATATTTTCTAGGCCACCAATTCATTACATTGAAGTGACAAAAATACATGCATATCAACTCTATATTCAATTCTCATGAGTAGGTCACTTTTTCGCTTATGATAATAACAGATGTAAATATGTTCGAGCTAGAACAAAACAGCAAACCAATTCTGCAACCTAGATTTAAATATGGAATCTTTGAGTTGAATTTTATTAATATCCTTTTTTGTGGTTATAATAAAGACGGTCCACTTGTGCACTCTATGCGTGTTACGTAATCAATGATCACAATGTTCACAAGAAAACTTGACCTCACCACACAATTCGAACATTACCTATTCAAAATGCATCAGCTATCTTTTCAGTTACAACTCTTACCGTCCTTCCTGCTTCCGAGTCCATGACCGATCCAAAATCCTTCCTCTTCGTACTCAGTGTCGTCCACTTCGTTAATCTCCGACCGAGCCGCTTGCAAACAGATAAGGAAACCGGCCGCCACGACCAGGAGAAGCAAATTATCACGCATTTTAGCACTTATACACTACACTTTGCTTCCTTTTCAACTATGTTCGACTTTTGAAGCATCCCTCTAAGATTATGTTTATGATCATAAATTTTCCACGCCTTTTATTACATAAACCGTATGGTCAACTGCCGAAAATATAATCGCTCCGAACCGGTTCGGTTGCAAACACAAACTGCACGGAAACTTAAAATGGCTTGTAAGCTTAGGCCAGTATCTTCACCAAAACCAAAACACCACTTTCCTGATCAGGTCCCGGATGAGGTTTATCACTTCCACTGTGTGTACACCGACGATCAATACACTTGGCTGTATGGTTGATTTCGAACGATCGCGAATTTGTGCGTCAGTAGATTTCGCTGCTCGTTTCAACCAGGAAAGCAGGTTTGTTTTTGTTTGACCGTTGAAATCACCGGTCGCAGTAGGTCTGTCTGGAAGCTGGTATAGGTCAAGCACTTTACAGCATCGCCCCGGCACACGATGATTTGCATTAAACTGCTACTAAGTTTCACTAATCCACCGTTTTCAAACTTGTTCAATGAGCGCTTCAACGATAAATGACGAGAATAAGATATTTAAATGAGTGTTGGATTTGGAGCTTCGCACTACCCTGAACCACAGCCCTCGTCTGTACAAGATCTTCCTAACACCGAGAGCTTTAGTTATAAGATGTGGTCGTTAAACACATTAGCGAAGTGCGTCGTCGTCGTCGTTGAAGTCGTCGGCGAGTGGCGATGACATTGAGGGAGATAATTTAGCTTAATTTGTTATTTAAATCGATACGAAAAATATTATGATTCCGGTGACAAATACCAATCGCGCTTGGCACTCGAATGGATGCTGCCTTGCGAAGGCATCAATCGAAAGTTATCGTTGGAAGAGGAGTGACATTTACCGCGAGATGAGTATCGCTTGACAACGGATAAATCAGGTATGTCACCTTCGACAAGCGGCACCAAACAGGTAGTGAGTGAGTTAGCGGCATCAGTGGCAAGGCGTGAGTGTGGCATGTGTTTACCGTTGATGAAGCGTGGGGGTAGTTTCCTAGCTGTCGAGCGGCAGAGTGGATGCTGAGGATGATGGATATCTGCGCTGGGGTTTCACTTGTGAATGTTTAACGTGAGTAAATATAACTAGCAAAATGCAAATTACTCACTGCTGGTGAATAAAGCAATAAAGGTTTGCAACTGTTTTCCACGCAATGAAAAGTTTACTCTCTCATGGTGTGGGTTCATAAATAATGAGAGTGGATTAAGAGAGATTCTTTGAAGTAATTAAGGGCTTCATTAAATTACTTATTCATAACTTCAAAATTCATGTGATTTAATAGTTATCAAAGTAAGTGGATTCATGATTTTCTTTGAATAAACGAACAATTGTCAGTATATGTATGTCTTCAATTAATTTTATTCTAAACGAAAAACAACAGTGTTCCGAACACAGATAAAAAAAACATTGCATTTTCTGCGTTATCTAATGCATATAAAGGGAACGCTAGATTTTGCAGAAAATATTGAGATATTTCATGTAAATTTAAACCAGATATCGCCTGAATCTAGCCTATTGAATGAAAAATTGCAAACATTATTGTATGGCGCATGAAAGATTGCGAACAAGTTCGTTGTTTACACGTCCTTTGTCTTGGAATTAAACGAGGGGACATTCTACGTGCTTGTTAATTTTTTTTTTCTGTGAATGTTTCTTTGGATTAGCCTTTTTTTACCAGAAAGTGACTGTTTATATTAGTCGAAAAATAAAAACCACGTGGTCATAGGTAGGGGATAAACGCAAAAAGAGGTGGGGTTTTGGAATTTGAGAAAAAATAAGACTACATTGATTCAGGGTGGTCCCATAAACAGAAAAAAAATAATGAATTTGAACAGGCGCGTAAAATTTTCCCTCGTTTAATTACAAGCCAACGCTGGCGAAAACAACGAAATTGTATGCAATATCTCAGGTGCCATACAACATAGTTTGCAATCTTTCATACAACAAGCTAGGTTCATGCGTTATTTTGCTTAAACTTTAATGAAATATTTTATCATGTTCTGCCAAATCCTTCATTCCTTTTGTGTGCATAAGAAAATGCAGAAAATTCAATGCTGCTTTTTATATGTGTATGTTAAAATATAAACATTTTTAAACGCTTAGAATGTTGTCAATTTTGGATGAATTTCAATTCTTACTATATTATTCCACACAGATTTATTGTTTGTACGACTTAGTGCTAATAAGCACTGTATTATTAGATTGAAAATTTATTTTAAAAATAATAATCGCAATCCATTAAACAGCAGAAGAAACGTCCCATAAAATAATTGTTCTAAGATATACGAAAATGCCCGAAAAGATATAGGGGTGCTAGCAATGCAGAAATTCTAAATGATTTAAATGAAAAAATAAAAAGTTCAGCATTTTAAGGCAACTTTTCGTAATTTTATGATTTCTGATCAATGAACATCTGATAATTGCATTAAAACATTTAACAATTTCCATAACATAACGAAATCTTTCTAAATTTTCCATACAACAAGAGGCAATAAAAATTTTCGTGGAACAAGCCTACATTTTCCAAAAATCAACTCAAAATCGCACTAATAAATCGTCAGAAGCAATGAGAAATTAAAAAAAAACAATAGCAAAATTTGCAAAAAAAATATGATCAGAAATTTTATTATCAGGTGTGCAAATGAAAAACCACAGTTTTTCAATAAAATTTGAGACTTTATTGTGAAAAATTGGTTTCATATCAATTCTAGAAAGTATTGACCATCGCTAGCCACAACTTTTTCCCATCTTTCTGGTAGCATACGAATTCCGTGTCAAAAAAAACTGCTCATCTTTCGAAGCGATCCATAAATCTACCCAGTTTTTTGGCCTCTTCATAAGAACGGAAGTGCTGCTCAGCCAGGCCATATGTTATCGATAAGAAAAGGTTGTAGTCAGAAGGAGCAATGTCTGGAAAATACGGGTGTGGGTGGGCGTGGAAGGATGTCCCATTTTATTTTTTCAAGGTACACCTGAAAAATATGTGGCTGAGCGTTGTCATGAAGCAAAATGTTTTTTCGTGTCTTTGCTGGTAATGTGGCCGTTTATCTTTGCTCGGCTCTAACGCATCAGTTGTGATCGGTAACGAGTTCCTCTTATTGTGTCAACCGGTTGCAACAACTTATAATATATCAAGCCAAGTTGGTACCAATACACAGCATAAGCTTCGAATCATGAATGTTTAGCGTGTCTGTGGATGTTGATGCATGACCGGTGTGATTCCACGATTTTTCTCGCTTCAAGTTATGGTAATGGATCCACTTTTCATCTCCAGTAGCACTACGATGCAGAAAACTCTTCCTTTATTTTCGTTGGAGCAGCCGTTCACACGTGAAAAACACCTCTGAATATTTTTATCAGGTAACTGATATTCTGACAAAACGATTCTCGGCCATGACCGAGGTATTTAGAGTAAGACCCAATAAGCACCGGGTCGATGTTTCCAACCTCAAACAAGCTAACCGGATTGCTGTCTCTCAACTTTTTACACCGAAACGAGTTTGACCTCCGAGATCCTACTGAAACCGGTGGTTGATCGTTTTAAGAACCCTCTGCTTTCCCCAGTGAAGATACTGGATGTACAAAGAATAGGCAGAGTATAGGTCAAAGGAAGTTTACCCCTCCAGACTCGTTCCATGTGACCTTCTCTGGATCAGCCTTCCCTCAATACGCCGAGTTGGGAAAACACAAAATACGCGTTCTGCAAAGAAACTGCTCCTCATGCTCTTTCGTCGTCCCGGGCGTACAACGGGGGGAAATTTAGAACGCTTGCTAAAACAGCGTTCCAGGCAATATGTTGCAGAAATGACCAAAAGCCTCCCCATATCTCATTGCAAATACAAATCCCTTCGCTCCGCTGCCAGGGAGTCTGACTTAGATTTGGCTGAAGAAAGAACAACAGTCAGCTTTCCGGAATGTGCTTTGCTGAAGTGAAGACGCAACCGCTCACGGAAAGTTGCTTAACAGAAGCCTCAAGTCAGCTTGCCCAATTTAAGGAATGCTGGAAGAAAGAAAAATCCAGTTCGTGCTTTCGTAGTACTATTCACATACTAGACTTTCCATCTCTCCCTCGGACATCCAAAACCCCTCGAGTACCATTTTTTTAGAATAAAAGCCCCATCTTTAGAATGTTAGTCAAAAAGCTTTAAAAGCGACATCTATGGAGCAGTAGAAAAACCAATATGTCTACGTCATTTTAATATTTCATTTTTTATAATAACGTACTCAATCTATCAATTCATTCTTTGTTTACAAGCCATTTGAAGTTGGCGTGTCAGTGTATTTTTCAACAATGGAAAAATCCGGATATCGTGCAGTGATTAAATCTTTTGTTTTGAAAAGTTTATCGGCTACTGAGATCCACATAAAGTTCGTGAAAGTGTTAAACGAGTCTTCTTCTTTAATTTGAAACATTTTCCGATGGGGTTTGGAGTTTAAGCGTGGCCGTACAAGCGTTGAAGACGATCCACGGTCAGGACGTTCAAAAAGTGCATCAACACCAGAAATCATAGCGAAAATACAGGATATGGGTTTGGAAGATCATCGATCGGCTGTGTGGTGGCATTTCACATGGAACAACATGGCATACTATATATTGGCTGAAGTTTTGGATAAAAAAAAACTGTATGCACAATGGGTGCCGCATTTGCTAACAATGCAACAAAAACACGTTCGAATTCGATTTTCAGTGCAACATTTGGAGCAACTTCGAAAGGATAAAAAGGATGTTCTGCGTCGATAAATCACTATGGATAAGACTTGGGAGTAGTACCATGATTCTGAATCATAGCAAGAAGCTAAGGAGTGGTGTGAACCAGGCACTTCGGCTCCGAAGCGAGTTCGAGTCCAGAAATCAGCCAAGAAGGTGTAAGCGTGAGTTTTTTGGGATGCAAGAGGAATTTCGTTGATAGATTATCTCCAAACTGGTTTGACAATAAACTCTGCTTATTATTGTATCCAGTTGAAAGAATAAAATTGTGAAAAAAGAACCGTATTGCAAAAAAAAAAAAACATTTTTAATCAAGATTTAAACACTGTTCTACAGTGACAGTACAGTTCTACTCAAAATATCGGTTGTGATGCATTAGTTTTTTGTAAAACATGTCTCTCTTCCGAAATCGAGCTTCCTTCTCATGATTTCAATATAATTAGTTGTTTTTTGTGAGGATTCGCGTGGAGGAGGAGTACTTTTGGGGATCAAATAGTGCTGCTTATTCTATTAAAGTTGTCGCATGTCAGGCTGTTATGAAAAATTGAAGCCTTTGCATAGCGTCTGTGTATATTTTTCCTAGAGCCTGAATTAACTGAAAACAACTTTCAGATATTTGTTTGGTCCTTCTTACTCCACGGTTGATCATGGGAGATTTTAACTCTCACAGTACAGGCTGAGGAGAGCTGTACAATGACAACCGGTCATCCTTGATATATGATCTCTGTGACAATTTCAATATGACAGTTTTTAACAATGGAGAAGGAACAAGTTTTGCTGGTCCATCCTCACTTAGCAGTAGAGAAGACCTCACACTTTGTTCAAATTTGTTATCGTTGGACTGCACATGTAATGTGATCCAGGATCCCCACGGAAGTGAGTAGCCCATAAACATTTCAATTGCCACCAGGCTCAATCCGTCGGAATCCATCATGGTCGCATGTGATCTTACCCGTTATATCGATTGGACAAAGGTCAGGGCAGCAATAGATGTAGCCGTTATGAAGGTAGATGGATTTCCATTGCTGTAAGAATATAATTGCCTTTCCAACCTGATTTTCGACAGCGCACTTCAAGCTCAATCTCGACCAAGCTCGGGAAGTCATTTTGCAGGAAATCTTCTTCTCCATGGTGGGTTTAGAAATGCACCGAGGTTTGCCGTATAAAATCCGCTGCGTTTAAAGTTTTCCGGATACGTGGGATACCTGAGCACTTCGAAGAATACACGTCACTCAAACGCGAACTTAAAATCCTCGTCAAAGTCAAGAAACGCTGATGCTGACAAAAACTCGAAGCATTGATCCTCAAGTTCGTGTGACAAGTTTGCCCAGATGTTGTGCTTTCACAGATGATTCCCCGCGAAAGCACGAATTTGATAGATGAGATCAGTTAACCTTTTTCAACGGTAAAGTGCTCTCTCGCGCTCCTTTCGTGTGTCAATACGGCTCAAGGGGCTGACAAGATCAAGGAGACGTGGAACGTGGAACGTCACTAAGAGGTGCGGATGGAGACAGGTGAGAGTCAAAAACCCGCGTCTCTACAACTCTACAATTCTTATCGACCCATTGCGATGTTATCTTGTTCTCTAAAGTTGTTGGAGAAAATGATTCTCTTAAGTCTGGGCCAATGGGTTGAGACGAACAACTCAATTTGGTTTCCGATACTCAGATACTTCAGATACTCAAAATGGTACTCAGTATGCAATGGAAAGCACAATGGCGAAAAGTGTTTCTTTCTGATGGAAAAAGTTTAATTTGGACAAACCGGTTTGTTTTAGGTTGTTATTGTTATGATTTGAACCAAAATGACGTCATCAGATCCTAGCGAAATTTTGAGGGTGGCTTTTTCACACGACGCCTGAATCTACTATTGGATCTACTGGAATTATATTTTCAACCGGACAACTCGTTCCATGTTTCCAAGCAGTCTAAGTCAGGGTTTGGCAAACAATTTCAAGGGTTGTACACAAACGTGCCGTTGGCCTACGTAGCAATATTCTAAAGAGCCTGCTTAAGGTGAATCGCTGCTCCGTGTATTTTTTCCTATCTTTTATCTCGCTCTCGCAAACTTACCTTGCATTTTCAAATTGATAAATCTCGATTGTTAGTGAATGAACATTGAATCGAACACTATCAGATTGCTCACAGCAAGTAAGTATACAAACTGATGTGATTAGATATTCAATATGTAGTACATAATCTAGATTATATCAATTCTAAATATTGAAGAAATGGTTGCCGTCGAGAATGCTTCAGCGTATGCCGTTAAGCTCCGCTACTTTTTTGAGTAAAGCTAGCTTAGACTGTAATGTTTACAGGTGCAAAATTTCGCTACAATCTTTCAAGTGGGTATTAAGATGGCTTACTAGTAAGAAGTGCTTCGACAAAGAATATGGGGATGGTCGTGGAAAATCCAGGCCAGTCCCACAGGTGGATCGTGTTGCGAATCGATAATTCGACCGTGTCCCGTATGGTAAAATCGTTCAAGGTGACCCAGATGATCCAGCAGCGAGCTGGCAGTGGAAGAAAAGCAAAAACGACCGACCCCGTGAATGAAAGAAAGGGGAGGGATTACTTCAAGCGCAATACGAACGATTCAATTCTGGACGTTGGCACAAATTCAGCAAGCCGTGCATAACGACCACCATCCTCAAGGGCCAAATACATAAAGACGAATTACTCCAGAAGCACCTGCTGCCTATTTTTCGGTCTCAATAAGGAGACACTCTGTTTCGGCGAAACCGGTGACCGGTTCATTGCGCCTCAATAAAGAAATTCTTAGGTTGAATAAACCAACTTGGCAAAAACATAGCTAATATATGTTTAGTTATTCCCTGTGAGTTTACAAAATATCTAAATAAAATATCGTAAAATGAATTGTCATGGTGTACGCAAATGGACAACAATATGACAGTGTTTCCAGTCTAAGGTCGCAATTAGTCTGTTCTGCCGAAAACAATATGGCAACACTGCAAAAGGTCTCCGATACCAAATCGGAGTCAATCGGAAATGGAGTTGGCCATACGAAATACCAACTATCGGTAAATTTCGAAATTTGTTACATAATTGTACTCTATTCCATATTTTGAAAAGTGCGGCGAAACGAATGTTCAGTCTGTGTTTATTTATTTGTTTAACGTAGGACTACGCTTCTCTTTTTTATACCGGATGCTATTTGAATTTTGTAAAATAAGAGCGTTACAAAGTGAAGGGTGAAAGTGAAAGGTTTTTGTAAGCTTATAACTCTCGTTTAACTGAACACACCTTTTGATCAGAAAAACTTACAAAATGTTTACATTGAAGTTGAACAATTAAGTGCTGTTAGTATAAGAAGTTCAATTGTTTCCTTAAAAATGACCTCCTTTTGCTCCCATACAAATCTTCGTATGAAAAGATTGAAAATATTTTTTTTTCCTATCCGGGTTCTCAAAAAAAGGTAACAAATTGTTCGAATAGTCTTTTTCTTTTCATTTCATTTGGTTTCATTCCATGATGAATACAGAAACAGCCACAACCCTCACCTGAGACTTGTTCCCTCTTTAGAATTTTGTTTCATACTGTATTTTCGGTCCTCTAACAGGGCTTTGTCCACCCGCCACAGTCCACCCGGTTGTAATATGGGAGACAGAGTTTTGCAGGACAGGCTAATAGGACAGTTACCAATTTCCATGTCTACCCAATGCAATGAAAAAATGTTGGGCCAATGAAAACTTACCATTCGTCCTTTATGAAACCATTTCGGTTCGTCTCCAATGCTATATACTAGCGTTAAATAGCGTGGCCCAGAAAGATGAGGATCACGAAAGTGCAGTATGGAGCAAAATTCATAAGAAGGGACGGGTCCAAAGCAAAATCATATAACTATTTTAACCAACCATATGTTTAATGATACGTATAAATTAGATGATACCAATGTTACTATAAACCAAGGTGGTCCAACGCTAACTTTGCGCGGTTATATCCCTGATATAACTAACCCACCACTTATTTTTCTACTATTTTATTAGGTGTGCAACAAAATTTTCACTGTTTGTCAATAGATGGCTCTAGTAGTATAAGCTGGTCGGTTTTGACACATTCAAATCGTCATGACATTGATATTCTCAGCAACACGCTCAAATCAGCCTCTCCATCATTTGTATTACTGTCCCTTTTTTTTCGCACGGAAAAATTACTAAATTTTCGAAATAATTGGAACAACTTAATTTATGAGTTGTTCCAATTTTTAGGAAATTAGGTTAAATTTTCCGTGAGAGTAAGGGGCAGTAAAACAAATGAAAGAGAGGTTGTTTGAGCGTGAAGGACTGTGGGTACATAAGGTTCGTGGCGTCCCGACTTCATTTCTACAGGCGAGAAACTGTTTGTGCGGCAGCAGCCTCCTAATGTGTAAATCAATGTGCATCTCAAACGTTATGACTCGCTCGAGGAGGACTCGTACCACAAGAACACAAAAATAGCTTGCTTCAGTATTGGGAGCTACCTATCAAGCCATTTTCAAACGATTGCATGCGATGGGAATGGAGAAGCTAGGAACTTGGGTTCCTTATGAATTGAAGCCAAGAAACATTGAGTATTTTTCTGTGCACGTTACAGTAACCCAGAGAGGAAACATGTTGGTGAGTGCCTGGTCATACTTCTACGTTGTCGATTTGCATTTTCCGCAATTGACGATAGATTGGCAAAAAATTAGACATTTTCACACAACCAGAAGCATACAATGCAAAAACAAAATCACTAATGTGTCAAAGAGGTGTGTTTACCATATGCACAACCTTGGCTCATGACGTTTCGGATATGTCAAAATCGACCAGCTGTTACTGTTAGAGCCATCTACTGACAAATAGCGAGAACTTAGTTGCGTACACAGATAAAAAGACACTTTGAATTTTCTGCGTTATCTAATGCACATAAAGGGAATGCTTGATTTGGCAAAAATAATGGGACATTTTATGTGAATAGGTGAATAACCCAGATAACGCCTGAATCAAGCCTATTGTATGAAAAAAATGACAACACTGTTGTATGGCGCATAAAAGATTGCAAACAATTTCGTTGTTCATGCCTCCTTTGGCATAGAATTAAACAAGGGGAAATTTTAAGCGCTTGTAAAAACTAATTATATTTTACTGTGCATCTAATAACTTAATTTGATTTTATGAATATCTTGAGTAAGGAATAAGATGCAAATACATGACTTGTTTCCAAAATCGCCAAATATAACCAATAAATTTACTTATTTTCGCAGGCAACGTAAGCTCCCTTTTGCATTCATCGATATAACAGAGATGTTGGACAAGGTTGCTACACCAAATCTATAACCACTCTACGGAGAAGATCACTGTGTGTTCAAGTAGGACGGTGCGCCAGCGCACTCAAAGAATGTCTGGTTTCTTAGGGAAAAAATATGTTGCCTCTCAGGAAGCCAGATTTCAATCTCTTTTCTTTGGTTGATGTCAAAGCTGAATGATTTCAATATTAGCAACTTAAGTCCAGTTCAAGAATGCGATCCTCAAAATCTTGGACGAGAACCTCACGAAGTCCGTGTATGCCGCTTGTGAAGGTGTTCGATAAAAGATTGAAGCTTTTGAAGGAAAGGGGGGTCATTCCAAGACATATTCAGTAATCGTACTTTCAATCAAATGTACCCAGAATAAGATATATGGTGTTCTAATTTTTGAGACATGGTGTAAAAATATATCCGAAATTATCGAACACAGTTTAGATGAAATCTAACCTTCGTTCCAAGCTCATCCTCGGTAGCTCAATCCCAGTATTGTTTCTTTAAACAAGACTTCAAATGTTATAGGCACTAAGATGTGTTCTTTTCACTACATGAACAAATATGCACTTTGCAGGATAATTTCAGATGCACCCACCATGTGGTGTACAGATGCAGAGCTGTGAAGTTTTTGTTTCGTTGAGTAATAATTGTGATTTTTCAAGTTAATTTTTTCTCGGAAGTGTTTTTACCTGTGATTTTCATTGTGCGCGAATTACTAATTGTATTCGGGCTGTACCATTCGAAAAGGATGATGAGAAAATATTTGCCGAATAGCAGAGTGCTTCTTCTGTAGAGACAAATGCATCCTTTAGCATCACAGAGGAGAATGCCTAATGCACACTGTACATAAGCAACAATATCCGGTGAGATCTTTCTGAATTTGAACGATACTGCTAAATGCGTGCCATTATCAAAACAATAAGATTTGATGATGGAAGTGTATGTACACTATTTATATCCATTTGATGTTTGTACTGTGTTTATGCGGGGCTTGTTGTAAGTGAAAGTGACCTCGGACGTGAGTAACCAGGCATTCTGAAATGGGTCACTGGATCCCAACAGAGCTATCACCTTCCAATTCCCGGGCTAAAAATGTTTGTCGAGTCGACGACAGTTTGTTTAACTGCAAACATTTTGCTTCCATAAAATCACTGCCGGACGGTGGGCGTTGGATTGTATATACACACATATACACACATGAACAAATATGCACTTTGCAATACTTCGGAATAACTCAAACGCACCACGTTTAGGTGATCGACATGCGTTACGGGTCAAACATTGGAGTGTAAATATATATTTTTTTCACATACTGTAATTATGAGCCTCTGATTCAAGTTAGAGTCAAATCGGTTAATTCATTTTCAACGCGGGTGGAAGTTTGTTTGGGAAAAAGTATCAAAATTGATAGATGGATGGTGTCCGTTTTTTAACCGCGAGGAGGCAGGCATATTGAATAAATGGCTCCAAGATGCGCGGGGGTCTTGGTCACCGTAATGAATAACCTTCTTTCTCCAAACTGTACATTCATTGACCTATTAACCGCCTTTTTTCACGGTATAGTGACCCGTGAAAAATTGCAGTCTAGTGGCGAAATAACCATCACCGAATTAAACTTCGCCAAAAATACCGCCTCAATTGAAGCACCCAATATTTAGATCTGAGTTAACGATAGAAGAAACCGAGAATATGAAAATAAATCAATAGTTACAGAAGGTTTGCTTTGCGTCACTTGGATTATTCAACAATCTAATTTGTTTCGAAGAATTGCTGCTCGTCAGAAAACCTTAAATGTGATAAATACAAATCCAGCATCATGAAAATCTGATCCAATCCATGACACTACCATACCACGCTACTACGCTACCATCAAAGAAAAACAACACACGAGCCGCCTTGACAATCTGATTTAATTTCTGCTCTCAAAATAACGTCTCACTCGTGGGAACCTTTAATTATGTAAATGCCATTGGACCGTTTGATGCAACACTGACACTTCAGCACTATTCTCACTGGGTTCGTATCTCATTTCCCTGACTGATGTTTATCTTCATCGCCGACCCTTATGTCACAGTCATAATCACTTCTGGTCACCACATAAGCCTGCCATCATGTGCTCATACCTAATGCCCAGAAACAAGAAACAGCACCACAACTGTCAAATCACCCCGTTGATACCGAAACGATCTGCGAAAACGCACTTCCTTCTGCTGGAAATAGTCAGCCAACACTGATCGCAGATTAACATTTTTTACATCTTGGAAACTATCTGGTGCCCTGGACGGATGGAGGAGCCTTGGGAAGGCCACACCATGCCAGCGCTTCGTATCATCGGTGGCCAACACAACGGAGGCCGGCACACCTTTAAGTCAGCATCCGCGAGTCGTGGGGGTAAACAAGTTTAGCCGTCTTCGTCGCAAGTCACCGTTTGTTTTTTATTTTTTATCACTCAATTTAGCTCCCATCGTCCCAGCGTCGAGTTGTCGAGTTGAGCAGATTTTTTTTTCTTCTTGTGTTTTGATTATAACACACTCGCGAGTTCCAACTGCCAGCAGCAATATCTACAGATGGACGCGCGTAACTATCCACGAGGTGAAATCTCTCCTCCATTGGTATAAAGTCTGCTTTTGTTCAGTGACTGTTTCTCTTTATTTGGACAATACTGGACCGATGCACAATGAACGAATCGCGGTTGATGTCTTTAAAAAGATTCATGATTGGTATGATATAATTTTGACACATTTGAATCGATCATTGTCCACTGTGCATCTACAACTTCTTCATCGCCCTACAACTGGCCGTTCAACGATGACGACAAAGACGACTTAAGCTTCACTTTCGTTTTCATTATGGGTAAACTTTTTTTTTTTCGACGGAGTTACGCGACTACTACAACACTATGGTCACGCGGCGGCGCCACGGCAGCAGCAGCAGCAGCGTCGTTGGCCGGAGATCTATTGAACGGTTGCGTTAGCTGGTTGGGAAATCGCGCTGCCTCGTTTTAGTGCGCGCAAATTCAAATCCCTCGAACCAATAGGCGTAGAAAACGCGTATCGTGCCGCACTGCCAAAGGAATTACGTTTGAGAGCTAATATGCATACATTAAAAGTTTATTTACGTTTGATTTGTGAACCGTTGACCGTTTCCGCACTCACGTTAACACCGCGGAATCGCAGTTAATTGCCACGATTGCCAGTCGTTCGATATTGGCACACAACCACCGCCAGATTGAGGGTCGACTGGAGCGCGTTGCTGCCAAATCCAGAATCCGGGCGAACTTGGAACAAGTATTAGAAACGATCTTACAAAGCTAACTGTGCTGCAAGGCACGATCAAGTTGAATGCGTTCCGTTGGCTATCCGGTGGTTGACTGGCAGGAGCTTTGCGTTTTGCAGCTGGCTGAAGCCGATGACGACGTGACGCGCCGCGTGCCGTCGAGGTCTATCTATGTAGTGCACGAATGTGATCGTCATATCCCCGTGTGGAATTGATACAATTTGTTTTGATTATGTGCGAGTTGTGCAGCCTGATGTGGCCCCACGAGAGTAACACAGATTGGGAAGGAATGTATGATCGATAGTTGAAGGGTACAGGGGCATGGTGGATTGATGCATCGGTTTTATTTCTCTGATTGGAAATGCTCAAAAAACAGGAATCTTTCATTGAGATCCAACAATTTTTACCAGAACCAATTATGACTTTGCAAAAAAAAAAAGTTTTGAAAATAATTGTTTGAATCTTGGTGAAGGTGAGGTTCTTAGTGGAATACTTGTAACTAGAAAATGAAAAGAAAGATTAATAATTTCCATTACATTCCAACTATATTTGTTGCTATTTCGTCTACAATGTGCAGACTTCTGCAGTGCCGTACTAATACTCGACTGTCTTTATCATTATCAGTCGAGTATTAGTACACGGCACTGAAGAAACCTGCACATTGTAGACGAAATACGCGTATCTGTCAAGATAGCAATAAAGGTAGTTGGAATTAAATGGAAATTACTAATGTTTCATCTCATTTTATAGTTACAAGTAATTACTTATACGATTTTACTTCTCTTCCAAAGAAAGATGTGACCAAATTTCTTCGCCACAAAAAAACCACCAACCTCGACTGGGATTGAACCGAGACCCGCTGGGGTGCCAAGTAGCTGTCACGCTTTCCACTACACCACCGGTGTCGGAAGACAGTAATTGTTATGACAGTTATGCAGCTAAGACTGCATTCATCCTAACACTTCAAAATAGGACGGCGTTCAAAGTTGCCCCTCGGAAATGATGTTTTTACGTCTATTTGGTAAATTTACCAAGTTTACCAAATAGACGTAAACATACCAGTAGCTATGTTTTTTTCCAGAATTTTGAGGCTGCTGTTTTTAAAAGGCATAGGGTAAGAGGATGTAATGTAAGCCAGTCATTCGGCCTATGTACCAAGAATGTCATTAATTCAGTGATAATCAACTAAATTATGTTGCTATCAAGATGACCGATTTAGTTCAAAGCAGTTCAGGTAGTGTTGTTCACTTCCATGTAATTTTCGAATTTCTTAACTTTTAAGGCAATATGATTTCACTGGTTAAGAGGTAAAAAACAAAGTAAGACGTGAACATTTTTGCCTTGTCATTTCGTCCCGATATATTTTCAATTTTATATTAAATTTTACAAGTGTATAGTGTATTTGTTATCTTAACCCTCTCTGTTTGTGAAAACCTGCCTGCAAGAAACAGAAGTCCGATGACTCCATTTCTTCTAGTTTTGAGTCAAACCAGAAAAAGCATCGCGGGTAGAGCAGCGGTTGTGGTAGTGTGACGAAATCGTTACTGCACTGAAAATTTATATTCGTTAAATAGCTTTCTCTCGTTTCGTAAACACGGATTTCGTACATAAAACAAATGTCTCGTATTTTGTATAAACATTCATGTTGCTTTTTGACCGTTGAAATACTATTATTACACCTTTTTGTATAATGCACGAAATGGATTTCGTGAAGACCAGCCAACCGCTGCTTTTCTTTTATCATACTCCTTGCATGTTGGTTTTACTGCTGGGACGGGCGGGAATAATTTATTCATCTCAAAATAAAAATAAAAGCACAGTCGAGAGTTATAACATTATAATCATTAATCAGGTATCTTCTAACAAGTCTCCATGGCCCAGTGAGATCAACCACGGCTTCAGTTTCAACGCTTTCCAAAAATACAGGATCGAATCCTATGTCTGAAACCTTAAAAAAAACGCTGGACAACTCCCACGTTGTTGTGCTTTTTGTTTGAATTGCATTTTGAGTTGATAAAGTATATCTGTCTGTCATTCTTGCAACCACCAGAGAAACGTTTCATTTTGATGTTTAACAAAATATTCGTAGCTCTTATTATTGTTATCGTACAATGCACGAATGTTCTTCCTGTTTCAACAAATGCTTCGTGGTTTTGACAGTTGCGCGTGTGCCGTTAAATACGAAGGTAGCTTCATAAACAGTACAGTTCAGTTTTGTTGCAGAAAATAACGAATAGATTTGTTAGTTGTACCTTCGATTTCGTAATTAATTTTCAGTGCGGTGCAGTTTTCAGCTGGTGGTGATGAGAGTTGTTTGTTGCTGGTTGCCGTTCGGACTTTTTGAACCGGATACGGGATCGAACGAAATTCAGCTAAGTATTACTTATATTTCTGACACCAGGGCTTCAAATGTTGAGTTGACAACCGGAAAGCAGGGTGCGACCTACCTCTGGTCCTCACAAGTTCATACAAGTTCCACGCCTCCAAGAGTCATATGATCACAGGGGACTGCCAGCTGAATCATGGAGACGTTGGTTGGCGTGGCCTGGGCAGTGTTGTCAGTTTGAAGCCATTGGGAGCATGTATATCAAATGAAGGCTCAGTTTGTTTTTGAGCATTTCTGCATGGCTGTGGTAGTGAGTCTAGGCACTGTTTTCCTTCTGACTTCAGCTAGATTGAGGAGGTGCGTGGTCGAGCGTCTGTGCTGGCATCCAGCGGCTGAGTAAGAAATGCTGTATCGTGTCAACTATACCTTAAATTTATTTTTCTTCATCCAAAAAATTAATTCACAAACTAACATTATTTATGGCCCTACATTTTCTATTTCCCAGACATAGAGAATAATTTATGGGAAACATCAGTTGTGAAAAATTCAAATTTCCTGTATATTTTTATTATTCTTATTTTGGATTCATTCAGTTTCCATTTTTGGACACATATCATACTTGTATGACATTTATTTCGGATTGTTGTTTGCTTAAATTTTTTTTTTTTGCTGTTTTGCTGAGCTGCCGGTGATTGACTTTACTTCATAATATCCCGTTGGAATTTTTGCTATTTCAGAGTTTCAATCATCTACCACTGAGGCGGAAGAGGAAAACAGCTGAATTTCAATATTATATGTACACAGATAAAAAGAAACATTGAATTTTCTGCGTTATCTAATGCACATAAAGGGAATGCTAGATTTGACAGAAATTACTGGGATATTTCGTGTAAATTAAAGCTGGCTATCGCCTAAATCGCGTCTATTCAATGAAAAATTTCCATCAATGGTGTATGGCGTATGAAAGATTGCAAACAATATCGTTGTTTACGCTTGCTTTGGTTTGGAATTAAACGAGGGGAAATTTTACGCGCCGGTTAAAATTCATCATTTTTTTCTGTGTACCTTGTTTTGTTATTCTTTACAACATCGTGATATTTTCATCATATCATGACCTTTACTGAAATACATTCATCGAATCACGGTTGAGCTATATAGATGTATATGGTTGCATTTTATTATTAGTTGCATATCATTACTATTTTTACTACGAAAAATACTCATGAAGAAATGTTTTCTGCTTCAAAGTTATAGGGAGGGTGATTCCAGGTAGTGTAGATGTGTTACTGCTGTGTAGCATAAGGTCTTTTACTTTTAACCAACCAAACTAGTGGCCCCAATGGCATTACTACTGTTGGTTTAGATTGGTTCTCAAACCAGGTGTTTTAACATACTTTTGTATTCTGCTGAAATAAATCATTCACACTTTTGAGTGGCTCCAACAGCATCCCTACTATTTGTTTAAATAGGTCCTCAATTTCGATGTTTTAACGTATTCTTGTATTCCATTGAGATAAACCACCCAGACTTGTGGGTAGCCCTAACAGCATCCTTATTGTTGGTTTAAATCGGTCCTCAAACTCGATGTATTACCATATATTTTTGTATATTCCTGATATAAACCATTCACACTTGTGATTGGCCTCAACAGCATCCCTACTGTTGGTTTAAATCGGTTTTCAAACTCGATGTTTTAATATATGTCTGTATTCTGCTTAAATAAACCATTCACTCTTGTGAGTGGCCCCCAACGGCATCCCTACTGTTGGCTTAAATTGGTCATCAAACTCGATGTTTTAACGTATTCTTGTATTCCATTGAAATACACCACCCACACTTGTGAGTAGCCCCAACAGCATCCTTACTGTTGGTTTAAATTGGTGCCAAAATTTGAATAAATTCAATGTGCATCTCTGTACAGAGAATAAATCGGAACACAACTATTTTATCCAACATCCCAGTGATTTCTCGTGGAAGTGCAGAGGTGTTCATGTGATTTTATTGGAATTTGGAGGCAGGATTTATGTATATTTATATAAATGAATTTCTGTATGTCTGCCTGTCTTTTTTACCCGTATAGACTCGGAAGATTCTGAACTGATCGGCGTGACAATTTTGCAGGGGTTTTTTGGAGCTTTGCAGGGGTTTTGGGGCTAGGAAAGGTTTTTATGATTTTTTGAGACCCCTTCTCCCACTAAAACGGGGGACTCTCATATAAATGAAACACAAATTTCAACCAAACACGAGCATTATCGAGGTAATTAAAACACCAAATGTTTATTTCTCGGGTAAGAACCATGTTCTGATATAAGTTTGAACTCCTTTTAGTCTAAAAAAAACATTCCGAAAAACAGTCATGAACTGGCACAGTTCTATTAAATTTTCGATCATATAGTTGCAAGTGTAACAGCGCTCGCACCGGGGTCACAAATAAAATTCTCCCCTAATTCACCCATTTGAGAGCTACAGCAATTTGATAAATGGTCTAGTTTTAATTTAATTACTAACTTACATCACGTTATATCGGAATTACCTTTTAACCACTACTTAGAAGTACTGTAAATCAGTATTCCTCAAAAATGTTCGTAAACTATTTAACAAAAAAAAATGGGTATTTTTCTCTCTTTACCCTTGCTAAGTACGGTTTTACGGCTAATGACATTTGTAAAAAAATCAGGAATCATCAAAGTTTCTCAAACCCACCATAAATACGTGTTGTAACTAGAAATTAGAAGATAAATTAGTATTCTCCATTTAATTCCAACTACCTTTGCTTATCTTCGACAGATACGCGTATTTCGTCTACAATGTGCAGACTTCTTCAGTGTCGTGTACTAATAACTCAACTCGTGTTGTAATTTATGCGTAATGGATAAACGTTCGTATAAAGTACAGTTGAATAACGTTTGTTCATAATTTGATGGATTCATAATGATTTCATAGAATAGTGTATTTCAATACTCCCTGCCAGTCAATATCTTATTATTATTATCGTTTCTGTTGAATCCTGGAATGGCTAGATACCCAAGTATCATATAACACATCTTTTCAGAACGGTTTATATTTTTTTGTTTTATAAATGTATTATAACACTTTTGTAAAACATGTCAGGTTCGGAGCGGTTTGGATCTCCTGTATATCATATGTCACTCTGACTAACGATTGAACTGAAACTATTTTTTCACTGCTGCAAGTGATTTATACTCTATTATTGTATTTAAAAACATTCTTCAATAACTTTATAAATCATGGGTATAAACATTTTTGAATTGAACATTTTCATCTTGAAGTATGAAATAAATTATTAAACACTCATATTGATTACCTGTATTTGTCAATAGACAAATACAGGTCAATGAAAGTACACTTGTTTATTACAAGCTGTGTTGCTTAGGATATTTGTTGGAATTTGCTAGAACTAAGTATAGCGGAAATTGTTGTTAAAAATTAAATGTAAATTCCATAAATTTCATGTTGTCACAATGAGTTAAAAAGGTTTAAAACTCATCACAACGCTTAGCTATCCGGTGATTCGAACATACCTCTGGATGTGTCGACGGTAAGTCTTACTGAAACTGAGAAGGAACCATCAGGAAGCCACGAGCAACTATGCTATTAAAATCGATCGTCCAGAACTAAACGGAGAACGATAAATAAAGCAGCAGAATGTTTCGAGAACAACATGAATCTAGTTTTGGATATCGCAAGGTATGTTGCTACGAGAAATTGTGATGAAAGGAGAATTAAATTCTAACTTTGAAAAGGTTGGCCCAAAAATGATCAACTTACATTGGCATTGGCACGTTTTTTGGACTGTGAATTGACAAAAGAACAGTATAAGAGAACTAGGAATGCAGCTCTGTTTCATGGACATTATTTTCTACCACCTTATCACAAAGTGATAGAGAAATAATACAAACCGGATGACATTACGGTTAACGAGGTAGAGGCCAGGTCTTCCTTTGCAGGATCCCCCTCCAACTGCTGATCATCACGAAACATCTCTGTTCATAACTTTGACGCTGCCACTGTGACTAACTGCTGGAAATGATAATGTCCTGTAAACTACTCTTATGCGTCAATCAGTAAGATTATGCAGACCATAATGTATTAAATTTGAAGAGGAGTCGAGAGAACTGGAAACGAAAAAAGTTGATACTGAAAAAGCAAACATGGAGTCGATTAGATATCAATTTGGAAAACTACAAGGTACAGCTCCATTGGGTTGTTCGGGATGATGAAATAGGACTACGCAACTAAATGTAAGCCATGCAGATTGTACAATGCAATATATTTTTAATTAACCCTTTCAGGCTTAAAATGTTCCAAGCGCTATAATACAAGCAATACACACGAATTCTGATTAAATTGGCGCTCAATAACCAAGAAATGATTGAAAACAATAGGATATATTTTTTGAGATGTGCTAAGTCGTTTAAACTACCTGGAGTTTAAAGCTTAAGATCTACAGTTATAACAGTAGCTTTATCCGCTTTACAATGTTATGATATATATTTAAACAAATTCGATGAATGCCATGGAAGACTAACAGACATTATGAGATAATCTTGAGATATTCATGCCTAACAAACTAAATTAACAGACGTTGTGTATCAAAACAAACACAAAAGGAGAGGATTAATCTCCCATGGACACGTCAAAACTGAGTGTGTACAAACTACCGCTAGAAACTATCACAAGCTATCAGTGGTACATGAGCGCGATCCGACACGTTACTTTTGCCTGTTGACGTGGCGGATTCGTCCGTGCTTTGACCTACCCCGCTGTGGGATGTTAGGCAAAAGGTAACGTCCTTGGTTCGAGTACTATTTTACCCATGCCCATTTTCAATACTTCTATTTTCAACCTACCGTACACTGACGGATCATTCAACACTTTCTTTTCATATCTTTCATTCTAGCAAACATTACTGTCCACTCTTGGTGCCTCATGGTGATGAGCGTACATCTACTTCTACATCATTACTTAACCTTGTATAGCACATAAAGCCACAGTTACAAGAGTATACCTTTTGTTTTGAATGACCTAAAACTAAACAGATTATCCTTTGATGCCTGTGGACGTGTCAGAATATTCATTGAATATGTTTTAATAGTTATCGTAGTTTTATATACCCCAAGAGGCTACGGTTACTATTGAACTCGAGTCAGTTTTTATGAACTTGAACATTCCAAGATAATCTGATAATGACTGGAGACCTTACAGAAGTTTCACTAACTGTGTTTGAATGCATATCGTCACCGTTTGTAGGTTATAAAACTAATCTTACGACTGTTGATCCTAACTTCTAAACTCAATGGCAGTTTTGGTGACCTAGACCATCGCAACATATCGCATTGTATCTGTTTACCTTCCAGAAGACTCACTTAAATTGGTCAAATACATATTGTTACTTTGTTTGATCCAGAAATCAACAGTTACAGCTGTAGATTTTAGGTTTCGAATCTCAGAATAGTTTGGATATCCTGGAAAATTATCTCATAATGTATGTTTTTCTTCCAAGATGTTCCATGAACATGTTTCAATACACAGCGTAGCTTAGCTTAGCCCAGAAACTTTTAAAGTGCACTTGAGTTCAGTACTTCAGATCTAAAGTTGTAACAGTAGCTTTAAGGGCTATATAAGATAATGATATGTATTCAAACATATTGAAAACCTTTTGGATGGCCAACAGTCATTATTTGATAATTTTGAGATGTTCTAGGTCTTCAAAACTGTCCATGAGTTCAGAAATCAAGATTTACAGATTTACATTTAGGCAATCTAAAGTTACACTAAATATTCAAACGTATGTAGAAGTAGATGTTCGCTCATCACCATGAGACACCAAGAGAGGACAGTAATGTTTGCTATATAGGGGTTTACTGTATATATGATATCAGACGTTGTGTATAAAACCCAAACCCAAAAAGAAGAGGGTTCCGCTCCCATGTACACATCAAAACAGAGTGTGTACAAACTACCGCTAGAAACTATCACAAAGCTATCCGTGGTACATAAGCGCGATCCAACACGTTACTTTTGCCTGTTGTGGCGGATTCGTCCGTGCCTTGACCTACCCCGCAGTGGCATGTTAGGCAATGGTAACGTCCTTGGTTCGAGTACTACTTTACCCATGCCCTTTCGCTCAATTTTCAAAACTTCTATTCAATTTTCAACACTGACGGACCTTTCAACACTTTCTCTTCACATCTTTCATTCTAGCCAAAAACATTGTTGTTCACTCTTGGTGCCCCATGGTGATGAGCGAACATCTCCTTCTACATCATAATCGTTACTCCTCGCACGGAGAATACATAACATAACAATTAATGTATATAAACAAATAGTATTCAAGTTGCTGATATAATGCTAATATCAAGTTTGTAGCATCTAAAATGCAGATTTAGGGTTGATTTACTGCATATGCTAATGGTTATTGGTTACCTGTGTTGTAATGCGATTTAAAAAAAATTGTACCCAGTATAGAAAACAAACACGTAGTCCTACGTCAAAGATTATCAGCTTACTGGCACAAAAGCTCTACAATACAAATCGTATTGACGTATTGTGTGTATTGTATGATGTTTATCTTCGTTAATTGTTTTACAATCAAAAATGCAAGTAAATACTGTAAATACTGTAAATCACCAATGAATTCCCGGCTGGGTTTCAGCTGCTAATAACCGAGCTATGCCAGTAAAGGAAAACCAACCTTCACCGCACCATAACCATAATCCACTCGTGAACCGTGAGAGAAAACTTTTCGGCCTGATTGTATGTTTTACACAACTGTTAAGATTTTTGTTTTATTAATTTTTTTGCGCACCTTCAGATAACGTAACCGCTCTGCGCACTCTCATTGGACATGGCCAGTTGACCAAGATTCAACATTCGCCTACCGCCACAGGCATAAAGATACGCACCCACCAAAAACTTACCAGACCACATTTTTGTCTCCTTAGTGGGCTTGTTACCGTCGTCGTCGTCGTCGTCGTCGTCATCAACCAACATCTTATAAAGTTCGTTGAGTAGCTCAGCATCAACAGCGATGAAAAAACGCATATTATTCCCTTTCGAGATTTGCAGAGCTGTTTATAGCCTGCTATGTGAGCCACTGCCAGAGTTCGGTGTCATAAAAATTATGAATGAACTCGCAGTGAGGCGAAAGTGTGTAGCCGATGAAACGTACCAACAACTGACGAAGCCTGAGCACGATCATGAGAGACGATAAGCGAGCTTGGCCAATGGGAGTTCATCGCCACCATGGAGCAACTTCCATTTCTCATCGGAATCAAAGTTTGTCATTACGAAGTTAGTTGCCGTAACGTGATTTATTGACGGCCCCCTTTCAACAAATGTTGTAAAATCATGCCAAGTAAGCGAGTCTCTAATTTAGTAATAATTGTTCCTTTCGTTTGTCAAAGAGCCTCGTCACCGTGTCCAAACGTAATCCTATAGCCACTTCTGTCGCTCAATCAAATGACAGAACGCTTTTGTTGATACACGTTTAACCTCATTCCAGTCGTATTTACTATTATTCAATAGACAAACAATTCGAAATATTTATGCTGCGCACTACTGCCAGACAAACGATGGCCGTAGACCAAGACCATTTATGTTGCTGCGTGTGGGGAAGGCTACCAGCAACCAGCGGGTGGAAGGTAGTTGAAGTATAAAAGCGGACCGCTGCGTAAACGGGTTTTATTATGAATACGTGAATTTGTGATCAGAATTAATCATAACATTAAGATTTAGACGACCGTCAAAAGTGTCAGATCTGCTACCTTTTCGCGGCAGGAGGTGATCGTAACCGTGGTCGTGAGATTAGGTAATTTTGGCTAATATGTTGCTTAATGGTTTGGGTGTGTTTATGCCTTTGCCGACTGGCAAAAAGGATATGGGTGCGGAAATTTTCATAAATCGGAATGGTCTATAGTAGTCTAGCTGGTGTCGTCACATGCAGTCATTTCGACTCAGTTTGATTAATTTGCCAATAACTGGTTTCAGAAGCTTATTTTCAAGATTTGAGGTGTGTTGTGTGTTGTTTCTGATTACTTATAAAAAAATGTCTAACAGTAAAGTACCTTGAGAAATACTCAAAATTGAGTAAACTCTGAGTTAACATAAAAGAGATAGAACGAAGCATTTATTATACTCTTAGAACACACGCAGTTGTATTTTAGCTTGAGCTTATGTGAAGCAAGTTATTCAATATTAAAACATACTCTTTTTCAAAATGAGATCACTTTCTGAAAATGAGTGGTGGTACCCAGTCACAGCAATTCCGTCCATTGGGATGGAGCCACAAGTAGGAGTATTGGAGGAAGTGAATGCCCAATTTTAGCACATTAAACAAGATTAATAATTTAAAAAACAGAGATAATACGCTATGAATAATACGCTGCCTGAGTCGTCTGCTGTTCGTAGGTTCTCTACGCCTGCTCATTCCGCAATGTCCGGCCGAGTTACAGGGCTCTCTATATACTACCAAAATGTACGGGGGCTGCGCACAAAACTGGACGACTTCTACACTGCAGCGAACGAGTCTTCGTTTGATATATTGGTTCTAACAGAAACCTGGCTGGATGACGCTATCGAATCCCGGATGCTGTTTGACGAGAGCTACACGATCTATCGATGTGACCGTAATCCACTAACCAGCAACAAGAAACGTTCCGGAGGTGTATTAATTGCTGTGCATAACAGTTTATCATCGTCGACACTGGAGGTAACTGATCATACTATTGAACATGTTTGGGTCACTGTTAAGCTCAGCCATTACTCGCTTATTGTCGGTGGTATCTGTATACCTCTAGATATGGCGAGTGATCATCTGATTTTACGCCGTCATGCTGCTTGTGTGGAGGAAATCTCGATGGCCACTGCGGACGGTGACAAACTCGCTATATTAGGGGACTTCAATCTACCTAATTTACGATGGACACGACTTGATGGGCCGTTTTGTTTTGTTGAACGTTCCAATTCAACTTTATCTCGATCATGCACAACTTTGTTGGATTGCATGTATTCGAACGGCTTAGAACAAGTCAACGATATCAAAAATCATGCAGGAAACACTCTTGACCTCGTTCTTGTTAATGCTTCGTTTGGGAGACAATTTGAGCTCGAAGAAGCTGTCGAACCATTAATTCCCGTTGATCCGCCTCATCCTCCCCATATTTTGATCGTTCAAAGCGATATTGTAACAAGTAGTGCCAACAACAGATATGATCTTACTGCCTTTGACTTCAAAAATGCTAACTATGATGTCATGAGCCAACGATTGATGGAAATCGATTGGTTTGCTGTCTGTCTCTGCGCTGAGGTCAATGATTGTGTAGGCATTTTTTTGCAGATTCTTCATCAAGTTTTCAACGGTTGTGTGCCTCTACAACTTCCGCTGTTGAAACCTCCATGGTCGAGTCGAGAACTTCGAGTTTGTAAAACGGAACGAAATATTGCTCGTCGAACATACCGATCTCATCGATCATCTCCTAACAAGTTTTCCTATAAATGTTGTAGCCAACGGTATAAACGGCTTAATAACAGGCTCTATCGTAATTACGCAAGAAAAACTGAGCGCGATATGAAGCGAAACCCTAAACGATTTTGGAACTTTGTTAACTCTAAGCGTAAAGATACCGGATTGCCTTCTGTAATGCATTTGGACCATCGCTCGGCGAATACACAGGAAGAAAAATCCTCCTTGCTGGCTGATTTTTTTCAATCAGTCTTCGAGGACCCTCGAGATGACTGCAATACTTCAGATGCGCTGAGGTATGTACCGCGTGATGTCATTGATGCTGATACCTTCACTGTATCTGCAGACAATTTGACCAAGGCACTGTCTAAATTGAAAACGTCGTACCAACCTGGACCGGATGGAGTTCCTGCCTGTGTGCTGAAAAAATGCTCTGAGAGTCTGATTGTCCCTCTACTGCACATCTTCAACTTGTCAATGCAGCAATGCATCCTTCCAACTCTCTGGAAGGCCTCTTTCATGTTCCCGGTTCATAAAAAAGATGCGAAGAATAATATAAGGCACTACCGAGGGATTACGTCCTTATGCGCGTGTTCTAAGTTGCTGGAAATAGTTGTATCTAACTACCTGTGTTCTCGTGTGAAACAATACATCAGCTCTAAGCAGCATGGATTCTTTCCTGGACGAAGCGTAACAACAAATCTCGTGGAATACTCATCGTTATGTTTTCAAAACGTTGGACGTGGGATGCAGATTGATACCGTTTACACCGATTTGAAAGCAGCATTTGATCGAGTTAGTCACGCGATTCTATTAGCGAAACTTGAAAAGCTTGGAGTTTCCGCTCAGCTCGTTGCATGGCTTAGGTCTTACCTGTGTGGTAGAAAACTGGCAGTTAAAATTGGCTCTGCTGTCTCTGACTGGTTCACTAACGGCTCTGGCGTCCCTCAGAGAAGCAATTTGGGTCCGTTGCTATGCTCGCTCTTCTTCAATGATGTCGCCTTGCACCTTGGCGAAGATTTCTGCATACTATATGCCGACGATATAAAAACATACATGGTTGTTGAAAAAATTTCGGCTGTATCGAATTGCAAAATCTTCTCGATCGGCTTAGTGCCTGGTGTCGTGCAAATAGTATGACGCTCAGTGTCCCGAAATGTTCGGTAATTAGTTTTCAACGAAAAAAACGACCTCTCATTTACAACTATGTTATCGGCGATGAAACACTGGCACGGGTGGATTCTGTACGGGATCTCGCAGTCATTTTGGACAAGGAGCTTACATTCAAAGAACACTACGAGGAAATTATCAAGAAAGCGCGTCGTCAACTAGGTTTCATATCCAAAATTACAAAAGAGTTCCGTGATCCGTATACGCTTAAATCGCTGTATGTTTCATTGGTTCGACCCATCTTGGAAACATCATCTGTCGTGTGGGACCCTTACCATATAACAGTAGCCGACCGAATTGAAGCTGTGCAACGGAAGTTCATTAGATTCGCCTTACGCTTCCTTCCCTGGAATGACCCACTGAATCTGCCACCGTACGAAGCTAGATGCCAGCTGCTGGGCTTGAACTCATTGGAGCACCGTAGAAAAACTGCTAAAGCTGTGTTCGTTTTCAAAATGTTGGCTGGTGAATTTGACGCTCCAAATCTACTGGCTATGTTGGACGTGAACGTACCTGGGTACACACTTCGTTCTAGTAATTTTTTCGCCTGCCTCGACGTTACTACGAGTATGATCTCAACGAGCCAATTCGGTCAATGATGAAAGTGTTTAACCATCGGTATGCTGACTTTGATTTTAATATAAGTGTTGACGTGCTCAGAACTAGAATATAGATTCATTAAGACTATCAAATATTGTCAGATGAATAAAATAAATAAATAAATAAATAAATAATTTAAATAAAAATTTCAGTGGTTCACTTTTAATTTTTTTTTTTAAACTGACACACTTCTTCAAACTATCACTAGCAAACGCGAGCAAATTGCTTTAAATTCTACAAACGTGTTAAAAAAATGGACAAACATTGCCGATTTTTCATGGGTTTACCTTCACCCGCACTGACGAAACTACCCATACAGCATCAATCATAGTAACCCATGACTCAGCAGACAAAATTTGACAGCTCTATCAGTCGACCTCTAACCGTGATGGCAAACACAGTGAAGCAACTCCGTTCAGAAGTGTGCGCGTTCAAAGTAAGGCATTCTGCCGCGTCGGAAACGGACATCGTGCGGCACTTTGTTCCGGCATCTACGAAATCTTGGTAATATTAGACAACAATCAGAGCATCGAAAGAAAGCCCAGTTCCGGACAACCGACGAACCTGTGCGACAAGAAGCTCCAAAGGATGCTGAAGAGGAAGACGGAGGGAAAAGTGGCTACATCACTGCGTGCGCTTGGCCGGGTGGTGGTCGTTTCAACCAGCCAAACAGTGAAAAAGTATCTGGCGAACATGAACATAGGGTATGTGTCCCTTGACTCAGCCTATTATGCAACCACCGATCACATTTTTCATTATAACTCATAAAGTTTTTAAGCTGTAGGCGAGATTCAACTAGTTATACACTTGCAAAGATAAGTTTGATAGGACATTTCTAGACAAAATCGTCAAAAGGTCGAAAGTAACATTTGTAAACAATGACTTAAAACGTAAATTTCCTGTAAATGACAGGTAGCTAACATCTACATCCACTACCGACGGGAAGGTACTAACTCCGTTCATCTATTCCTGGTGCTATATTATTCGTGGGAGCAAGCAGATCCCAGAAAAATACGCAAGAAGTCATTGTTTACAAATGTTACTTTCGACCTTTTGACTATTTTGTCTAGATTTGGTAGCATGTATCACGAAAAGTTACACAACTATTTTTATATTGCCATAAAGTTTCGAGGGATGTGGATTTAATATCGGTCTGTAGGCACCAAATTGGGTCTATTCGTGGATGCAGCTGCGTCCCATTCGATGGATTTATTAATACTTTATTTATTAATTTACTTAATACAACATTTCATTACACAAACTAAAGTAAAACTGCCCCGAAACACTTAAATGATGTTCATATATGATTTATCAGCCATTCAATAATGAAAACATTATAATTCACTATGAAATTATTTTGTCTCTTTGATTTGTGTTTAGATGAGCCACTTGAATATAAACAACCGCAAATTCATGCATTTCCACTTGAAATTTTACCAATTACTACCTTTTTACTACGTTATTGATACAACAGGCCATAGTTGGGAACATACAAAAAAATATGTACCCATCATTGGGTCTACGATTTTCTTGTAAAATCATTGTTATTTTAGCTATGTGAACAGTTAGTTTGTAACGTGTAACTATTTTGTGCATATCGAGACTGCATTTATTGCTATATCGATTCAATTAAGCCAAATTTAGATCACTTGAAATCGTGTGGATCATCTGTTCAGCATAACCAGTGAAATCATGATAACCCAAAAGTTCAAGCAACCGAAACTCACGCGGAAGTGAACAACTTTAAGATGATAAATATTGTCTCAATTGCTCCGGATTACATCTATCATGCTCATAGCAACATGATTTTGTTGATTATCGCTAAATTAATGACACATTTGGTACATAGGCCGAATGAAGGAGCTAGGCTAACATTACATCCCCTTACCCTACATGTCAGGAATCGGATGTCGCGTCAACTGGTTTCGAAGCTGCAGGCAATGACGCAGCAGCAGCGGCTGAATGAGATGGTCAACTCGATTTGCCCGTCGGATCGCGACGAGGCAGTGGTGATGACACCTATCTAACCCTGGATGGCAACAACTGGCAGGGCACTTTGTATTCTACTTCACTCACGAAGGAAGTGAACTCCGAGCTAAAGTTCATTTCACACACCAAGTTCCCCAAGAAGGAGCTGCTGTGGCTGACAATCAGCGAGAAGGGGATGTCGCTCTTCTTTCGCTCCGGACTGACAGTGAACGGGGAAATTTATAGTACGAAATGGTTGCCGGCATTTGCGTCATTTATCAAGAAATACAATACAGACGCGGTGTTCTGGCCGGATCTGGCGTCGGCACACTACTCGAAGCGATATGATACCCAAGTCGGCGAACCCGTCCAACGTCCCCCAGCTGCGTCCCATCGAAAATTTCTGGGCCAACTTGAAGCGTCGCGCGAACTGAGGAGGAATTGATAAACAAAACGAAGAAGGAACTCAAAAACATTCCTACACGCATGTTTTTGTCCGCCATGGCGAATGTTCCGGTCAACTGCCGGAAGGCCGCTCGCAAGGGCGTAGAATTTGTTTGCAAGTAAGCTTAAACAATTACCTCCCAAGGGAAATTTATCAAAAGCAATTATCTGTCTATCATTATCTATCTTGACATATCTCAACAGCCTTCTTTGCAGGAGTTATTAAGCGATCCTTAGAGCTGTTTTTGTGTGGTTGGATCAATGGTGGGCGTTAGTATAGGTTGTAAAAGGTTTGTCAACTTCCAAAAGAGCTTTGCACAGATCTTGTTGTCACAAGTAGTTTTAGTCATTCGATTACAATGATTTTTAAAAGTAGGTAGATCAGTTCTCTGTTATTGCCTTCGGGTGGCGTTGCGCAATTATATCAAATCTTTAGTGGGCCTATCAATGGGTACAGAGTTGCTCGCCTATCACTGGGATATGTTGTTCCCAGGCCTGGGAGATCACTTGCTCGGTGCTCTGCAGTTGCGGGTCGATGTCATCAACCGACTCGAGGGGCACGTTGAATTCGACACTGTCGTGGACGTGATGTAGGAACCCCTACCATCTGGTGCGATGGTAGTTCCGCTTAGTGATCCGATTTTTGGTTGACCGAGGAGCCACCTTCGGGGCTGAGCTCCTGGTGTACGACCAGCTGGGAGATGTTGTTCCTCATATTGTTAAGGAAAATGGCAATCGTCCCGGATCTGCGCAATCAGGTGTGATTATCCGGTCATGTCGTGCTGTTTTGGGCGATACTTGTCCCACCTAAGGGACCACGCTGTGAGAGCTCGCGTATTTATCAGGTCCGGCATCGTGAAATCAATCAAAGGAAATACTTCAGTTACATTGAACAAATAAGGCTATGCTAAAATTATAACAGACGAAACACACAACGGACCATACAGAAAACAAAAAACAAGCCCTTTCCCAATAATGGTGAAACATGTAGAAAAAATCCTTAAAGAATGTAAATTAGTATTTGGTAATGTTACCTTTGTTACCTAGAATTAAAGACCATTCAAAAATTCATAAACCTGGCAACAAAATGTGTGAAATCATCCCAGCTGTTAGACTTGATATGGGACTATGTTTATACATAAAACTTACATAGCTTTGCATGATTTTTTGGAAATAAATATTATTAATAATTAAAAAAGTAGTTACCTTCTATTCACTTTGTTGATTAAAATTTTCATGGCGAATTTCGAAGAAAATAAATGAAGTATATCTATCGCTGATAATGTAATTTGCATTTTAAAGAAGGATTTTTTACTTCCCACGCTAGAAACATTAAATTATACACACAATAACATCGATTTTACTAATGAAATTGAAAATGACAATATATTACCATTCCTGGACTCACATTTGCTTAGAGTCCGCTCAATTTCATTGTATATGTTTTTACTGTTTTTGATTCGTATACCATTAATAAACCATAGAATTGACACGCCATTAAAGTTTCTGTTGTCGTTGTTAAAGGATTAAACGTTATCGCAAAGGTCGTCAAATTGTTCCTTACGATGACTATAAATACAGATTTCGTGGTTTGTCCGTTCTCTCCATAAAGAAGATCGATTGAAATTTATTATGCGCGTCCCTACTACGGTAGCTCAACTTTCTGTTGATATAACGTTGATAAGAAAATAATAGATTACCCCTTTTTCGAGTTTTTTAAGGCCCTCAAGAGTCGATTTTAACTACTCCGGACAATCTCATCCGGTCCGAGGTTAGTTATCATTTATTTTTTATTTGCACGCTCGGCATTAGTGAACAGTAGTTTTTGAGATTTTCCCGCATTCTCACAACTACACGGGCATCCAAAACTAGCAAAAACGTCAAATTTTAATTCTTCCCAGATATAGAACTCTATCCAACGCGAATCATTTACACCTAGGAATATCAAACCCTCTAGGATTCATAGGAATATTTTAAGAACAGTACTAATTGGACAGTACAGAGAGTGTATCTTTGGAATAACATGTTATAAAATAAATAATATCGCTAAATATAGATTTATGCCGTAATACAATATTCTTTAAAATATGTCACCCCAAATGGCTGAAATTGTTTATTGTTTGAAAAGCGAGAAAAAGATCTCTTTTTCCTAGAGAGCCGAGAAAATTTTCAACGAAACAAATCTCGGCCGATCCTGCATGAAATAATATCTTTTTCTGAAAGTTTCAACTACCCTTCTGTCGTCTTTACTGCTCTTGCGAGGATGTTTTTATCTGCTTCCTTTTTTTTTGATCGGTCGTCAGACGTTCTCTGTGACGTTTGATGACACGGGAAACAGTAGAGTTCACGATTCCCAATATTTCTCCTATCACAAAATCAGAAATCACCTTCATTTTCGATTCATGTTGTCACTATAAGTTTATTTAAACATGTACCGCCTCCATTGCTAACTTGTTGACAAACAGAAATCACGGTCGGCTTGAATACAAAATAGATCGACGACGTAGGATACCTTACAAACCGTTTTACGGCGGTAATGACCTCCACTAGCATCACAATAGGTTGCGTCTGGCGCTGGTTGTTCCGTCTCCGAGAGAGAGAAATCAAACATCATGCACCTCCATCAAAGCAATGGACGAACGATGGTAGATGGTTGGCAGCTGGATCGCATAAATTAAACGCAGGCTCTGAGTATGAGTGCGATAAAATCTGTCCCCCTGTTTGTCCCGGCTAGCTTTAGCTTACAGGTAATTATTAACAGCGAAACGTCCCATCAGTCGATTTGACAAACGTATGGCAATAAATTCAAGGTGGAAGCCGAGTGGATGTAGGTATATGCTATAGATATGAAACGCTGGAATTCATTTGGATAGGTTATTAACAGCGGTCACACCTTTGACACAGCATGCGCACGTGCGTTCTGCGTTGGCTTTGTTCGCAAGATTTAAAACCGCGAGCCCGTTGATACAGATGTGACCTCAGAATTTTTCCTGCTAATTGGAACGAATTTACAACTGATGAACGTATAGCGGTAGGACTATCGGATGTTGAAAATTTCCTGAGTAGAGGCCTCTCTTTCCTGAGTAGACTATACTCGGATAAATTAGACACAATGTTTAGCTTTTAACTTTTAAACGTGTAAATAAAAATTGATCAGATATTGAATAAAACTATCTAAAAATGTAATGCTTACGTTGGTAATTTTTTTTTTTTATTTCTTGATTATCGAGATTTTCAGCCTCGGGCTGGTTCATCTCCCGTCGTAGGCACTCAAACACCACTTTTGGGCATTTTCGTAATTTCTCCGGGGATGAGATTTGAACTCGTGACTTCTGCATGAGAGGTATGGATGTTAACCAATTCGCCACCGTTGGCAAAATTCCTTCACAATCTGTTAAGTGGTTATTGAGATGGCATCGGAACAAGAGCAGACCTGTCAGAAAAATATATGCGCCAAAGACAGCTGTTCTAATGAAGGCAAAGAAAAAATTGTATCTGTTCAAGCGTCGACGGAAGGCGGAGGTTTTTATCTGGTCTAGAGAAAAACGATGAAACGTGCCGGTATTCATGTTCACAAGGTCTGGAAGGCACCGAACCGGAACGACAAATAAAAAACGGTAGCCAAAATCCGCGCTAGGAAGCTATACTGAGGTGCGTCGTGATGGAAGAAAAGACTTACATCATGGCGGATACGAAGCAACTGCTGCGGCAGGACCCTCCCTCCAATTGCGGGGGGCGGAGCTTTAAAAAACAATTAACGAAGATTTTATAATTTTACTTTTAATTAAGTAGAATAACGATTGTTTGTTTATTTTTCTTCGCACAAACGCAGCCAAATTCTACCTTGTAGTTTCAAAGAACGGTTTGCTGCGATGTTACTCTATTTGAGCATGTCTTATGCAAAATTGTGGTTAGGGGATTTGCTAATTCTGGACAAACTAAGCAGAGTCCACCCTTATATGAGTATTTTCGCAGCGTCGCACAGTGGGACCAATCTTCGGAGAGACAGTTAAAAACCACTTTTTAAAAGTGATCCAAATTGCATGCTAGGGTCACGGGTTGTTAGTAGAATACTTGACGATGATGTTAGCACAGGTTTGAGTCATTCGAATCGGATGAATCATACGTTTACAGTCTATGAAATTTTAGCATGTTGTCGATTTACAGTTCGGTTGAATTTTGTAGCATTTATCTTATTGCTTCAATATGCTGACCACAACTCATCTATCAAACAAACTTCTAACATTTGGCACTTCAAAGAGTAGTCTTAAAGCTAATAAAGGCATACCTGTACGGATCTTAAACATTTTTGATCGTGTTGAAAGTACCTGATCTATATTTTGTATAAAATTATTAAAGTATTATCTATTTCCTATATTTATTGTAATCGATGGAATTCAAACTGTATCTTCATTTTTATAAGAAATCCGATCCGGCTGAGTTCATATATCTTGTTCGTACTACAACCACAGAGAACAGACATCCAAGCTGGAGTGCCCACCGAATGTAAATTTTTGTAACTGCCATTTTAAAGTTACAGCTCGTTTTCGTTAGTTTTGGTGAATCATATGTTGATGGCGCCACTTGCTCACCTTGAGATTTGATAGCCTGTCAATTTTAGTTTGGTGAAACCTCGACTAGGCGGTGTTGTTTTTCCAACGGTTTGCTTTTAAAAGTTTACACAGTAATTTGGTGAAAAAATGTTCTAGCCTGGATGTCTGTTCTCTGTGCTACAACCATAACCTATATTACTCGATATAGCCTGTCTTGATATTTTCATTCATACATCTAGTTTTCATTGGAAGTAATATGTATGACATATGATATCAAGATACTCTTTATTACATAATATAGCTTGTAGTGCAAACGGGCTATTATAGCGTTATAATAATTATGAACGGCACAGTATCCTATCCATACGTTTACTATTATCAATAATAGAATATACACTCAGTAGCCAAAAAAGCCGAGCGAAATTTTGCTTCCAAAAAACGTCATGTTCAACCTTCTGTAACTTTGACAATTATCAATACTGTAAGCTGGAAATTTGATAATCATTATAATGGCGTCAAAGGTGGCGTCACATATGGTGCGTTACATACAAGGTGTAATCTGGTCATAATTCGCATAACACGGAGGAATTATCTGATATTGCCTAAGCATGTCTGTACATTGTGAGTGATATATGGGGAGCGTACAAAAAATTGGGATTTTTTTGTCTTATTACAAATGAAAGAGTCTAGAATATGTATGATATTGGTAAAAATATACTCTATTCATTATTCATCATAACCTTTTTTCTGCGATGCATACTTGCGCAAAATTTCTCAATCTCTTCCTCATATATTCCTTCATAATAAACCTTAAGAATGGTTTGCTTCAGCACCGGAATGGTTTTGGGATTATTTTTAACAATTTTTCTGCCTATTATAGCACACAAGGTTTTAATGAGGTTCAACTCAGGGCTATTTCCTGGCCATGGCAGTGATTTTATTCCCAGATCTTTCTTGTATTTAGTGATATGAAAAGAATAATCCTCAGTAAGACAGTTTTGAAAATACCAGGTATCCAAAAACTTCCAACACGTTCCCGGTAATGGCCGAAAGAAAGAAAAAAACACACCAACCCGCGATAATCGCAAAATTGTCGCGATGGCGGTTAGAATTCGATTCTCGCAACCCCCGAAATATCAACACAGCTAAGAGAATCGTATGCGATTCGAGTTATTGTACACTCAAAAAAATCGTCACGTTGTTTCCAAGTGAAACGCACGTAATTTTCGTTTACTGCCAAAATCAATAATAAACACGAGGAATTCACATAAGAGCTACGTGATTTCCACGTAACTCCACATTCTACGTGAAAATCACATAAAATTATTCGTCACGGTTTCGAAGGAATTCTCGAATTTTTCCTGTAACACGGCTCATTAAGCGGCGCACACCTTCTTCGTCCATCGTTTTAGCTATCTTATTCCACCAGGTCTTCATCTGATTGATGTCTTTGACAACCTTTCCCTTTGCCTTGAGTCTCCTCTTAATGATTGCCCAGTATTTCTCAATAAGGCGGAACTGGGGGCAGTTTTTTCGGAAGGTTTTTCGGAACAACCTGGACCCCTTTCTCTGCATACCATTCTTGAACGACTTTGCTGTAATGGCAGCTTGCCAAATCTGGCCAAAACATTACGGGATGGTCGTGAGATCGAATGAACGGCAAAATTCGTTTTTGGAGACACTCTTTTTGGTATAGTTCCGGCGTCTTTGTCTTATTTGTAACGAAAACTTTCGTTTTTTTGCCACAGCTGCAAATGCCCTGCCAAATCATGAATTTTCGTGCAAATTTGTCGGCAAAAACAAATTTAAATTTGGCTGGAACATCCCCCGAGCCGTTGCCAAGTAAAATTTTTGACCTGGGATTTGCCCGAAGTCAGCCTTGACATAGGTTTGATCGTCCATCAGAAGACACCCGTCGAACTTGGTCAGCACCTGGTCGTATAGCTTCCGAGCACGGATTTTGGCAACACTATTCTGTTTTATGGTCCGATTTGGCTGTTTGCTAGCTCGATACGACTTGATTCCTTCCCCGAGTCGAGTTCTCCTCACGGTACTATGGGCAGCACCGAATTTTCTGGCCAAATCACGGTCCGACAGATTGGGATTCCTCTTAATTGTCTTCAAAATCTTACCACGCAGTTTCCGGTCGACAGTTCCACTCCGACGATTGGTTTGAGGCTTTCGAATCGTCGTCAATGTTTCCTTATACCGTTTGATAACGCGCCATATGGTATTTCTGAGCAATTTCAGCTGTTTAGCTAGCCTAGATGCAGACCACAATGGAATTTCCAAATAACTGTGCACAATTTTTTCCCTTCTTTCGGCTTCCATGTTGATTGTTTACAAAGTACAGTCGATTTGCGGAATGTCAAAAATACATACGTAAAGCTGACAAAATTCCCGACACGTGGGCACCCAGAACTTCCAAATCCATCCACCAGGAGCGCCACAATATGAGCAAAAGTTTGTTACAATTCTAAATGAAGCAAGCCTTATATGGCATACATTATGAATTGGTTTGTGAAAACTACTTATACAGTATTATTAACGACCGTTCCAGAAAGTATAAGCACACCTTATTTTAACGGTCACTTTGAATATAATGAAATATTTCAACATGTTTTGGCTGAATGACATAGCATCAAAAAAGTGCTCAGTTTTGTGTTACCTATCAAAATGCGCGGTCTTACTCCGGAGCAACGAAAAAATATCGTGCACAGCGGTGTGAGCGGTCTCTCCTTGAGAAAAATGGCCAAGGAAGAGGGTGTAAGCGTCTGAGTTGTACGATCTGCGATTCAAAAATATAGAGAACAGTGTACGTTTGAAGATGCGCCGAAGAGTGGTCGGATATCCGGTCCTGTTAGTCCGAATATCGATAAAAAGATCAGGGATGCCTACAATCGAAAACCAGCGGGTTTGGCAGGCAATATGCGATTGTGGTAAAACATCTAGTCCGTACATCACAACGGAGATGATGAACACTCAGAAATACGTTAAGGAATGTCTCCAGAAGCGATTATTGCCGATAATCAGGCAGCGCGAAGGTCAAGTAGTGTTTTGGCCTGATTTGGCGCCATGTCATTACGCAAAGGACACTTTAGAATGCTACAACAGTCAAAATGTATGTTTGGTGCCGAAAGACATGAATCCGCCCAACTGCCCGGAGGCACGGCCAATCGAGACTTTTTGAGCTTTAACCAAAGCAAAGATTCGAAAATTCATAAAACCAGTGGACGACATCCAAAAATTTAAAATAGATTGGCCAAAAGTGGTCAAAATAGTGGAAAGTACCACTGTGCAGAAGCTAATGGGTCATGTTCGAGGAAAAGTTAGGAGTCTTGGCTATGATTAAATATTTTGATTAAACTAGAGTAAAATATCATATAAACACAAATACAAATATGATTTGCCAAAAAAAAAAAATTATTAAAACTAAAAACACATGCCTTTTTTGTTATTTTGAAAGTGTGCTTATACTTTTTGGAACAGTCCAAACCACTATAAGCAAACAGTTTAAATTTGGTCCACATTTTTTTTTTTGTTGTGGATGTTTTATTATGCTACCTTAATTTTTTACAAAAATACGGATTTTTGAAATTGATATGTCCAAAAACGACTATATTCATTTGTGTTACCATAACTTCAAAATTATAAAGTTTATCATCATGAAATTTTTCAGCTATATTCGTTATAAAGGGTGTATTCGATTTAAAATGGCACACACATATATACTCATCAAAATTAAACTGATTATCGGATTTTCTTGAAATTTTCAGGGAATGAAGAACTACTAATGAGTTTTGATTTACAACATTTGTTTTATTCAATTTCGTCTCCCATCCCGAATGCCCGCACCTTCCTTTTCACTCCACCCATCACATTTTGTACAACCGATTTTCCCAGTGTTTTTGTTGTTTTTACCCAAATTTTCTTCAATTCTAGCTCTGTTTTTGATCCGAAGTTCCGTTTTGATAATTGCCCAGAATTTTTCAATTGGACGAAGTTCCGGTGAATTTGGTGGGTTCATATCCTTTGGCACAAAATTGACTCCGTTGGCTCGGTAGCACTCCAATACGTTTCGAGCGTAGTGGCAGGATGCTAGATCAGGCCAAAACAGAGTTGATCCTTTGTGCTTCTTAATGAATGGCAAGAGACGCTTCTTAAGGCACTCTTCCGTGTAAATCGCACCGTTTATTGTTCCGGAAGTGATGAAGGGAGCACTTATTTCAGCACATCCGCAAATCGCCTGCCAGATTAGAAACTTCTTTGCAAATTTCGATAGTTTCTTCTTTCGAACATCCTCCGGAACATTGAACTTCGACTTGGCAACGAAATATTCTTGCCCAGGAAGTTGACGGAAGTCGGCCTTGACGTATGTTTCGTCATCCATCACGATGTAACCGGATTTGGTGAGCAGCTTCGTGTAAAGTTTCCGGGCGCGGGTTTTCGCAGTGATGTTTTATTTTTCATTCCGGTGTGGGGCTTTTTGCACTTTGTAAACATGCTTCATGGTTTTCTGCACAAAACCGACTGACACCTTAGACTTTTTAGCGACATCTCGAATTGACGTGTTTGGACGGTTCTTGAATTGTTGTACGACTTTCCTGGCCATTTTACCGTCCATTTGACCACTTTTACGACCACTTTGGACACTCAGACGCTCCTTGAAGGTTCTTATTACACAAGACACAGTTGTATTTGCAATTCCAAGCCTTTTAGCAATCCACCGGTGGGACGCCCCTGGATTTTGATTGTGAGTGCACAAAATTTTCTCACGGACAATTTCTTGTTTCGACGACATGACTGGAGCTACTGAATGTATAACTATGAAACTTGGCAGATGTAAATAATACACTATGGATAAGATCTACTCAATTTTCTAGGTTTTTTACTCATACGATTCAAAAGTTACAGAAGATTTTCTGTGGGCCATTTTTATCGAATACACCCTTTAGTGCTGCCAAAATTTGTGCTAAAAGTATTGTTAATTCACAAAGTTACAGAAAGTTTAACATTACTTTTTTGGATGCAAAATTGCTTATTTTTTTAGCTCTACATGGAGGCGGGCTAGCTGCAGACAATATGTGGCATTCCTGACCATTTTATTCAACATTTTTGACCGTCTTGTTTTTAATTGGTCCCACTGTGCGTCGTGCACACATTTGATGTTCGTGTTTATTTTTATTCATTTGCTCTATGACCCTCGTACAACAACTTTAAAGGTCTAAATGTCGGTTGCCGAGAATAGTTTTGGAAGCCACCTTTTCCCCTACCCAGGAATAATAATAGTAAACAGAAAAGTTTCTCGTATCGATATTCATACCAATTTGGACCACGATTTCCCAAATTTTCGCCGAAATTTTAACCCATCAGATTCGTTTCTTTTCTTTTCAGTGGGAGCCATGGTTCATGTTTCTTTTGTCCTCAAATGAAGAACAGTAAAGTATTTGTTTTGTCACTTTCATAATGTGCATAGGAAAGGTATCAACAACGGAAATTCACAATGCTTCCTTTTCTACACAAATGCAACCATTCATAGGTGAAGGAATACTCCACAAGTTCCAGCAATAGTAACCAGCAATAGTCGGCTTCAAATGAAGGAAATTACATTTTCTCCATTCACACACTTACGGTTACTGAAATTTACTCAATATTGAACCAGGTGCGATAAAAATTTCAAAAATAAAAAAATCAAAATCACTTTTTGACTAACATGAACATGAGTCAATTTCTCAAGAAAAAAAAACGGCTTGAAATGTTCAAAAAGCATACCAAATTTCAACAATTTTTGTAAAATGTAAATTCTTTGACAGTCTGGAATGCGTCACAGTTTTTATTGTAAGTCAATAGATTTAGAAAAGATAGATTATGCAACAATTAAGATTTTGTTAACTTAGTGAGCAGCTCTTGGTTTTTTTTTTAGCAATTTTGAGTGGAACTCAACGGTCGTGCAGGTATCAGCTCTGAGCTCGAACGATGGACTCGGGTGACAAGAGGATTTCCTTTTGCTGAAATGGCCACAAATGCGCCGGCACCGTCATCGATGGGGTCATACAGATGAGAGCGTTGAGATTTCCGATATACCTTCATGCATTGAAATATCCAGTATATACTGAATTATTACATTTTGCCCTTTCCTTCGAGTGGTAATACAGTGAACTGAGCACTCATGAATAATATCCGGTCCAGTGGTAACATCTTGTATGGTGTGATACGGAAATCGCCCGACGGAGACATGTCTGTGAGAAATAGATGACTGAACCATTCGAATGCGAGTGATAGTGATAAATGGACCTGGACGATGTAAGCTGCCGTTATAAGCTTAATCGTCCCATGTACTATGGGGTTTCCGTTATTAAGTTAAGTTTTTATTTGTACAGGCTCAGTTGAAGGGATTTAATATATATATGGGGTAGTTTTGCTTATAACCGCTGTAAGGGTACACGGCATTTTGTGGAAAACAAGATGGAAAACATTGGACGTTGAATCTGCTGCGTTTTATTAGACTTTTTATTGAAAACGGAGTTTAGTTGTTAAATTTGTCATTGAACATTCGTAGTTGTGCCACCAATTAATGTTTGCTGGGAATGAACGTAATGGCCTTACAGAATTTCACTATCGCAATGATTCACTTGAGTAATTTATATGGCACACGATAGTTTCATTTTATCATACTCTTAAAGTATATTCTCACAAAATATCCCATCTCTAGGTCAATCAATGAATTTTAAAACCAAAACAATCTTCAAACGTATTTCGAGCAATTAACTGTCCGTCTCCATAAAAATGCTTCAAAGAGATTTAGGATTCTTAGTTGCATCCTTGTTTATTGGAATGCAATATTTTACCCTTTAAACCGGGACGAGAGATTGGACTTTCTTCAAACTTATTCTGAAGAAAAGAAACTTCATTGAACTTCTCTCCACGTTCCACTCCCATTGAGCTTCATGTATAGAGCATCGATTGAATGGTGCATGCAATTGCACGCGAATGGAAGCCAGTAGAAATGGCATTTTACTTGCATAAAAAAAGAAACTCCAAAGAATGACTATTGCTGCATTTCAGAAGCATGAATAGTATGCTACAAATTGACTACACATATTTGAATTGACGGGGTAACGGGTGTGTCGGTGTAAAGTTCAACTGCGCACTGATTGCTTATTGGTAGCGATGAATGCTTTCTACAGCACGGGTTGCATGCATTTGGGCGGTTATTGTTGCTGTTTACTGAGTGGTAACACCGTGCATGAACGGACACAGCGAACTAATCAATGATTGAGTAAAATTACACTCGAATGATATATGAGAAGATACACGGATTCTTATTTATGCAGGATTACACCACAGACAGACGTTTATTCTCATACAATTATTTTAATTTTTCGTGTGTAAATTTTCAAATTGAAATGCGTTGAATACTAGCGCCATCTAGACAACTAGTTGAAAACTGACAGGTTCACTCATCATCTCTTTCACCTCCCTATTTTCCACCCACTGAACATGCAAACAAAACAATAACAATTGACGTAAATCGCCCGCACTGGAGTTAATTGTGTATTTGTTCATTGAAATTTTTGTGATTGTGTATCAATTATCATTGAAATGTTCAGCTATCTACTTCACAGAAGCTCTTGTTTTGTATGTTTCGAAATGTATCATCAAACAAAACCAAAACAAAAATAACATATGGACATCTGCTCTATTAGCTGGTGCCATCTGAAAGGTAAACAAACATATGCAAACACACACATTCAGACACAAACCAATCTCGTATAAATATAAAAGCAACTGCAATGTCCTCTTCACGTCGAGCACTCGACACTAAAGACGTCTGTAAGTCGCAGACAAAATACGCATTTTTGGTAAGACTCGCGTTTACTGATGATGGTTTGAAATGTTTTCAGTTTCTTTATTTATTATTTTGAAAAAGTTAAAAAGTTAAGTGTCAGGTCAGATCTCAAAAGTTTTCCAAAAACATCGTTCTACTAATAAGAACTAAAATAGTTGGTTTTTAAAAATGTAAGTTTTTAAACGTACACTGAGCGAACATCGAGAGGAATTCATTGGAAAATTGTATGGAAAATTCCCACAAGATATTGTGGCAAATTTCATACGATTTTCTAATGGTAAGAAGTTCAAAGGACGATCGTATGAAAACTTTCCACACAGAAAAACAAATCCATTCGGGATTCGAACCATGAACCTCGGAATCCAGAGGCGAGCCATAACCCCACGGGACTACACACGCTTGATAAGTGCTGTCGATTGAAAGTGTATATAAGGCATGTGTACTCGGCTTATGCAACAGTAATCATTTCATACGATTTCGTATGGAATGAGTCTTTGACCCCTGCTTTGTGGTTTATAGTAACGATCGTATGAAAATTTAACGGATAATTTCTTGAGTGTAGAACTACGTTTCTCTTCTCCATACCGGGTGTCATTTCAAAATCCTTAAAAATGAGAGCCTTACGGTAATGTGAAAAGTTTTTGAACGCTAATAACTCTCGTTCGACTTTAGAGAATGTCTTCATTCTCCAAGTAATCATTGAACACTTAAAAGGGTGTTTCGATCAAAACTTGGTCGACTTGAACTTGACGCATTTCCTTTCATCGTGCGTGAACAAATTTTGCACACCCCTCATTTTGCAGATTTGTGCATGTAGCATCATGCCTTTAGATGAATCCTAGAGAGTTTGAGCTGTTTAGTGAAATACCTGTAACTAAATATGAGAAGAAAAATTAATATTTTCCATATAATTCCAACTACCTTTGCTAATCTTGACAGATACGCGTATTTCATCTAAAATGTGCAGTGTTACTTCTGCAGTGTTGTGTACTCGCAGACTTCTTCAGTGTCGTGTAGTCGAGTTATTAGTCACCTTAAGAAGACTCAAAAAGCTGTTGTGAGCGAGAAACAGTTCAAGGCAAACTATGACACGTGTTAAACGAAAGACCCGGCAATTCGCATTCGGTAAAAAGGAAGCTTAGCTGAATAGTTCTCCTGTTATTATTATTACTATTTACTAACGACACTTTACCATGTATGTGGCATTCGTGTCGGATTTTTTTTCTCCTGTATTCTGTATTAACTGAACTTGAAAAAGTAAAACTTTGATCGACTCACACACATAACTGTTTGACCAAATTTTGATCGAAACGCCCTTTAATTGTGGTATGATATGAGCATTCAGGCTATGTTATAGTATTGTGACATTATGCCATGTAAATAATAAATAAATATGATATGAGCATTATTTCTATTTATAAAGCCGCACTTAAAGACTGTATTCGATGAAATTTGGACACATGCAATTGTTTGTAACTTTTGAGCGTTGTGTCAATTGGGTAATGAGTTTCGTGAAAATCGGTCGAGTGATTTCAGTGATGGCTTCGAATGAAGAAATAGTGCGCCAACAAATTTTGGGCCCTCACTTCGAAAACCCAAACGCTTCTTATCAATGGATCGGAAAACAGCTCGGAATCCCACATTCAACCGTATCTCATGTGATCAAAACGTTCAAGGACCGTAAGACAACCAAGCGGAAAAATGGTAGTGGCCAAAAACGTGGCACATCAAATCCGGAGAAGGCCAGGATGGTATTGAACCAATTTAAGCGTTATCCTAACATTTCGATCAGGGATGTTCCGAAAAAGGCGAAAGTTTCAGTTTGTTTTGGGCAGAAAACAATGAAACGCTCTGGATTACATGTGTACAAGATCCAAAAGGCACCGAACCGGAGCGATAAACAGAACTCGGTGGCCAAAACTCGTGCAAGAAAACTGTACAGGGAGTGGCTCACAAAACCGTTCTGCATTGTGATGGACGATGAGACCTACATTAAAGCCGACACCAAACAAATGCCAGGACAGGAACACTACGTCGCCACCTCTAAGTTGGCCGTTCCAGAGAGTGTACGGAAAAAGAAACTGTCGAATTTCGCCAAAAAAATCCTTGTCTGGCAAGCGATCTGCAGATGTGGCAAAATGAGCCCTTCATCACCTCTGGGACCGTCAACGGACAAATCTACAAGGACGAATGCCTCCAAAAACGACTTCTGCCCTTCTTGAGACCTCACGATGTCCCGACACTGTTTTGGCCGGATTTGGCATCTTGCCACTATGCCCGGCCCGTCTTAGACTAGTACAAAGATAATAATGTAGTTTTTGTACCAAAAGACGTCAACCCTCCAAACACTCCGGAACTTCGCCCAATTGAAAAATGTTGGGCAATCATGAAGGCAAAGCTCGTTAAAACTCCAAAACTGATAGAAAATCAACTTGAACTAATGAAAATGTGGTTAAAAGTAAGTAAGCAAGTCGGTCCTATCATTGCCCAAAATTTGATGAAAGGGGTCAAGGCAAAGGTGCGGGCATTTGAGTTGAGAGAAGCAGTTCAATAAACCAATGATGGCAAAACTTAACCATTTAGTAGTACTTTGTTTCCAGAAGGTTTGAAAAGAATCGGGCTCAAGGAAAATTTTTGGTGATCTATTTTGTGTGTCCAAATTTCATCGAATACAGTCCTTAAATGACATGAAGATCTATTTCCACATATAATGCTAAAAAAGGCGACATATCGTGCTTATATAATGCAGAAGTGACAGCTCGTAAATTGCATTTATAATGCTTTATTAATGCACCTATATTTAACTGTCTGGTTTTATAGCTTGACTTTTGCACTGCTAATGATAGTATTCTGCATGTATCTGCAATCTCTTCCTGATTTTTTCCAGAACTATCTCTTCATTTGCTTCTTCTTATTATTGATGGTCTTAGAAAAAAATTGAGGAAAAAGGCACGTAACAATAAGTTATAAACAAACCGATAAGTGTAAATGTATATTATTAGTATTGAAAGGGTGTATAAGTATGAGTATAGCATTATATTATAAATGTAATATGCTCCTAAAATTTCCTGTACTGCGTCTCAAACCAAGTTAAAAAAAAAATCAAACTCTTGTTCAACATTTCAGGTTGTGTCAATTGTGTGGATGAAATGTTGACAACAAAATTTTCAATGTTGAGTGGGGATCTTTTAGCCTTCTTCGAGGTTTGTGTCTTTGCGAGCCGTGCCAATTTGTTTCTGTGCCTGTGCTTTATTTTTCTGACAAGCTCGTGCATATTGTGGTTAATCCTGTTCATCACTGTTTGCCAGCACTCTTTCTTCCCCTCCTCACACTGATGGAAAATACACTCAGCAGCATTGTGGTAAACAAATTGCTTTAGCAACTGTAAGTGGAGCGTATACAACTGTTCTTCCACAATGGTCAGTGCCTTATGTTTACACCAAATTTCTGCTGCTAGCCAAATTTTCTTCGCACTTCTAGCCGCCTTATCCCCATGGAGAGAGTAGATTTCATAACTGAACGGAACAAAATTCATCTAGCTGCCATAGTAAACGGGTATGATAAAGATTTTGTTGATAGAATCCTCCAAAAACACGAAAGAAAGAGACATAGACAGAACGCCACAACCCTAAAACCAGAGAAAGAAGAACTTAAAAAGATCAGCCTTCCGTTTTATCCAAAAATTACAAACACTGTCCAATCTAGACTTCGGAAACATGGATTCGAAACGGTTTACAAGAGTAATAACCCATTAAAGGATATGCTGTGCAACGTAAAAGATAAACCTTCATCGTTTGAAAAGTCGGGAATTTATCAAATACCCTGCAAAAACTGCAATGCTGTAAACATTGGTCAAACTCGTCGAAAATTAAAACTTCGCCTAAGAGAACACAGAAATACGGTGGATAATCAACGAGTGAATGATTCGAGGTGGCTGACATCTAGCTAGAAACCGGTTGACTAAAAAGTTAAATTTAAATCCCCTTTTTACGTTATGTAAGAACAATAAGTGTTTGTAACTTTCCTATCACAGACTTCAAATGGAAGTAACGATGATATAGACATCGACTTTTTCCAGTATTCCAGTTCGAACAAGCAACACGTGCGGTCGTGTTTTTCGCTTTATCGATACGAAGTGTGTTTTTTCCCGTAATAGTAAACGGACGCGGTATATGAGACTGAGCTAAGGAACGCATACCGTAATACTCTATTGTCTATTACTTTAGACACCCACCTTTGATTACGAAATTGTAGTGATTCAAAGAGTATTGTGGTTTTCCACTAAAACTAGTGGGATATCAATTTTACTTTACATATCTGTCGATCAATGATAGCTGGAGTATACGTCATCTTCGTAACCGGTGTCATCATAACCTACGGCGATGCATTATATTAATTAAGAATGTGAGTTGTTTATGCGATTAGATGCAGTACACAAAAAACTTTCTATCTTCCTGTCCTTTCTTTCACCGGTCAATTGATAGGTTTTCAATTTCAACTTGCCTTTTTTTCTACCCGGTTTTTCTCGCGTACCTAGACTACACTGCGTAGCATCATCCGAATCCGCGATGGCTTCTAATCTCCTCATGGCATTTTCTGCTACAGTGTAGACATGACCGACCACCTTAAATTTCTCAACTGGACAGGTATCATAGTTTTGCTCCGAGCACCCCATCTTGTGATAATGTTATCAAATTAGATGGGACCGTGATCCCGTTTTGCCCTTTTTGTTTTTCTGGTTTGCACAATAGCGAATGAATCCAAATTCGTTAATGCATGAATGACAAAGACATTGTCCTAACTTTTCAATGTTGGGACAAAAAATAATGTATCTTTATCATTGTTGCATACTCAACACAATAATGATAAATCGCATGGGAGTAGAATCAAGATTATAATGTTTCATAACATCCGATTGTTGAATAGGATAGAGACATAGCGTTGTATGCATATTGCTATGTATGCAACAAAAATAAATTCAATCATGTCACATGTTGCATGAACCGAAAAGAGACAATGTTTGGTTTTATCCCTCTTTCTCTCTCTCTTCCTTTCTCTCTTGTATATGCAAGTGTTCAACGATTTCTCGGCTTTGCCGACACAAGTGATAGATGCTACTATGGGGTTGGCACACGACGTGATCAATTTCGATTTTCCACGCATTACTGATGACTGCAATTCACAAACTGAAACTCTCGTTTGCCACTGGCCCTGATGGCATCCCATCGTCAGTTTTAAAACGATGTGCAGACAGTCTTTGCCTTCCCTTGCAAGGATCTTCCAGCTTTCGGCGCAGCAAAGTGAGTTTCCCACACGCTGGAAACACTCGTATATATTTCCGATCTACAAAAAGGAGATAAACGGGACATTGTCAATTACCGTGGTATCACCTCACTGTGCGCATGTTCAAAGGTATTTGAAATTATTATAAACGGTTCCTTGTTTGAGTGCTGTAAAAACTACATCGATTCTGATCAACACGGCTTTTATCCGAAACGATCGGTTTCCACGAACCTGGTTCAGTTTACTTCTAGCTGCCTGCGTTGTATTGATTCTGGATGGCAGGTTGATGCTGCGTATATGGATCTGAAGGCTGCGTTTGATACGGTGGATCATGAAATTCTGCTTGCTAAGCTGGACATACTCGGCATATCATCTGCCGCTGTAGATTGGTTTAGGTCTTACTTGGTGAATCGCTCAGTACGGGTTAAGATTGGAACGTCGGAGTCGGAACCTTTCACAAATAATTCGGGAGTTCCGCAAGGCAGCAACCTTGGTCCACTGCTCTTCTCGATCTTCATAAACGATGCCATCTTGCTATCCCCACCAGGGTCCCGCCTCTTCTACGCAGATGATTCAAAAATTTACAAAACTATAAAAAGTCTATCAGACTGTTCCGACTTGCAGCATATGTTGTGTATTTTTGCCGATTGGTGCTCAAGGAATCTGATGGGCTTAAGCATCGAAAAATGCAACATAATATCATATCACCGGAAAAACGCACCAATCATCTTCGACTATGTCCTCTCCGGGCAATCGCTCACTCGCGTTCAACACATCAAGGATCTCGGTGTTATTTTGGATAATGGAATGACATTCAGATTTCACTACAACGACATTGTGTCCAGAGCCGTCGCTCTTCGCTTTCTCAGTTGGCGTCGTTTTTTTTCAGAGGTATTTTTTGTGAAATAATATCTGTTAAAATTGTGTAGAAGTCGTCTACAGCAGTTTCGACATTTCCTTCATTCCTTTAAACTATTTGCCAATCTACATTGCTTAATTCGCTAATTGGTATTCAAAGACTTCCTCGTATTTGCAGTCATTGGGTTTCCGGTATTCATGTACGAATAAAGAGTATTTGATTGCTGTGTGAAACGCTTCATTTTTGTCATCACAATGGAGTTAATGATTCGGTCACACAGAAGTCTTCATAAGTATTCGTAAATAAAAAGTGCAAATAACAATTTTGTTGATTTTTCATGGGATTAATTTGGTTAAGCGTTTTGTCAAAAATGAACTGCAAAGTTTCGTTATCCCCAACGACTGGGAGTTAGATAATTTGATTTTCAGAGTCCAGAATGAAGTCAGCTTGGCTTGGCGTTGATTAAAGTTCCCATAAATGTGAACTTTTACTTCAAGAGGAAGTTGAGATAAAATTTGGTCAGCATTTTGGAAGAAGAATTCATAAGTGTTTTTTTTTTAGCATGGTCTGATGGAAAATACACAAAGGCGAACACATGCGTTTCAACTGCTATGTTTGATTTCACCCAAACATGCGACCAGCGAAATTGTAGCAATAACTCACGATGTGAAGTGAATTCTGGGGGTTGCTTCCGGTTTCCAAAGAAAGATAATATAAGGCAGAAATGGCTTGCATTCTGCGGCCTTTCGGCAAATTTTCAGATTCAAGGAAACCATAGGCTGTGCAGTGTAAATACAAAATACTATAATTTGTTTTCTCCATTACTAATTATAACAAGTATATCCAGTTACATTTAAAATACTTACATTTACTGATGCTGGAAGTAGAAAATCCCTTATTTGTTCATAATTGGCTTTTGTCAAAACAATACTTGATCACAATACTTGCTCGTTTAAAGAGAATTAAAAGTTGGCAGTCCGTTTGGCTGCATTTTTTGAAAGGTCGTTTGGCTTCATAAGACAATTGTTGTCCGGTCTATATACAGTGTCTATGGTCTCACTTTGTGTACATCATGTTCATGTCTCTTACTGCAATGAAAAAAAAAAATGATTGCGTCTACTCGATCTTGGTTGTGTTAATCGGACTCCGTATAGTTTTCCATTCGAAATGTAGATTATTTGTGAAATATTGAAATATGAAATATTACCATTGATAATGCGAAGTGCAAAATTTGAGCAAACTATTCGCAAAAAATGTGTGTTGATTCGGATGATTCACTTCAATAAGTATAAGAAGTATGAAGAAGAAAACGTAAAACGAAAAAAATAAAAAAATTAGGGTTACTAGGTTTTTTAGCTTTACAATATTTGCCTTTTACAGTCGTAGTTTAACTGAAATTTCGCTGGCTGATGCAGCGTGTTACTTCCAACTCGCAGTCTTGTGGATATACTTGTTAATAAGTTTTGTATGCTTTGTGTGTGAAATTAAATAAGGATAGTCTTTGTGAGAGTATCACCATTAATGTATCTTGTGTATCCCGCGTGGTGGGTAGCAAGAGCGGCTTGAATTCGGCATCCGCTTCCAGCCGTGTTGGCTTTCAAGCGTTGAAATGAATTAGCTCGTTTTCCTAATGAAATACCACTATCACACTTTGTGAGTGGTCCCAATAGCATCCTTACTGTTGGTTTAAATCGGTTCAAATTGGAAATCGGTACTAATTTTTAAATATTTCACTTGACAGCTTTTTGTAACCAAAACGAACCCCACTGCCACGCAATCCTGTTATCCAAAGTCCCAGTGATTACTCGTGAAAGTGCAGTGGAATCCGCGGCTTCGAATAAAGCGAGTATCACGTCAAAATATTCCTACCCTTTCCTAACTTGACCTGCATTCGGGTGGAGCCGGCGCTGGTAGTGCCTTAGTTTGCGATCACCAGTGTTTACACATTGAAGATGTCTGTTAATCCCAAGCATCATCTGTTGGTTCTCTGTGTAATTTATTTTATTTATTGTACACCATCTTCGACCTTGTCGTACAGACTGATTACTTAGAATAACATAATCTAAAACTCTAATTCTAGCATTAAACAGATTTTTAGACAAAATATAGTCAAATTCGTTACAAACATCGTGAAAGGATCGCAAACACAAGTTAAAACAATTATTGAATCCGAAGTTCGTTCTGTGAAACTGAATAGCCAGTAATGGAGAGTTTCGGAACCGACGAGGAGGAGTGTTCCACGGAATTAGTTTTAGAAGTTTGGGACAATCCACATGGCCCATTATGAGGTCGATTTTGAACAGCCGTTGCAGTTTAATACACCTGGCTGAGGGGGTTTCCAAATCAATCAACTTGCATCGGTCGGGATAAGCAATGTTTCCAAAGTTATATTTAACTTTTTGTGGCGCAAGAAATGTCGAATAACAGTTGCTTCGACTTGCAGGAGTTTTATATTTAGAGCATCTGAATAGTGGCTTATAATGCCTTATCTAAACGCGAGAACAAGTCAGCTGATTCATCGAACGGCATGTTGTTGAACCTCTTCTCCAGATGTCCTAGAACATTGTCGATTACCTGTAAAAGAAACAAACAAAAACATGAAATATCTGCATTTCCTGTAGTCGCAAGTCAGTACCATCTGAATTTTTATCAGTTTTTAGTTAGCATCGTGAATCAGTTTATCTTAGTATGTATTTTGAACTGATTCCTTGTGTTTACCATCATCGATTTCAGCTTGAAGCGCTTCTTTGATCGTCGCATAGTTCTGAATTACTGCCCGACAATTTTCGAAACTGCCAAATTTAGTCTGTTTGCAAGGCAATGTATGTAGACAAAAACAGAGGATAAGTTTTTCTGATGATAGTTTGTACACCGCGATGCCTGCTAGTCATTACCCTCGCCCCATCGTTAGATTGAGCGATTAGGGGCAGCTCATCGAGACCACATTTGTCTTAGAACTGCAATATCACCTGAGCCAAAGCTTTCACTATCGTCATTTGTCTTACAATCGTTTTTAAGCTGATGGAGATGCTAGTTGAGGAAGAAAACTAACGTCATTTTCAATTGTTTCGGAATTATTACCTTTGGAAGAATGGAATCGAAATTCTTGGTGTTCTGAAAGAACATTAGAGAAGTAAATATGATGTCAATATAATATTGGCCCTATGGTTTTCGTATGATAAGTGATATTTTAAAATTATGCGTTTTGATATGCAGCTTAGACTGATGCAAATTTCGAGATTTTTGCTCCCCTGAGCTTAATCGACGCCAATTTGGGTCCTGATAGTCCCCAAAAAATTTGAACACATTTGGTTTTAATTTGGCTTTGCACACGCTATTCAAAGTTTGTATGGGAATTAGTATGAAGAATCTCAAACTTACATTTCCAGATCCCTAAAATCAGGACCCAAATTGGCGTCAATTAAGCTTAGGGGAGCAAAAATTTCGAGATTTGCATCAGCCTAATGCAGCTATTTGCTTAAAGTTGCGCCTTGCTGAAAAGTCTGTTCCCAATAACCCGTGCACACTGGGCCAGAAGACGAAACTAGCAAGACAAAACCTCTAGCGCTTTGAGCATGCATTTTATCAAGATGATTGCTTCAGCATTGTTGCTCAGTTTTATCTGCGCCACAATTTGGTAATAAAAATTAGTTCCAATTTTCACCGCAAGGGTGGCGCTGCGATACTAACTTTTTTATTTCGCCTTCTAGCGGTTTGATGTCTTCAAAAGTTTGAAATACGATATCTCAAATGTATCAAAATATGTATCGGGCATAATTTCAGAATTGAAAGGTCACATATGGTACTTTCTGAAACATGAGTAATTTTTTGCAACAACTTGCAATTTTTTGAGAAAATTAATTTTGAAATTCATGATATTTTTCAAAGTTTTGGCTAATATTTCGCTTGTTATGTCCCAAAACTATGCGAACATTTCCAAAACATACGCAAATTATAAGGTTCAACACATAAATGGTACCAAAAATAACATATTTGACAAAAATATGAAAATTAGTAGAAAAAACGTAAATTTCAGTTAAACTTTACAAAACTAATCGTAACTTTGTTATTTGTAGATATAGAAATTGGATGTCTTCGGCAAACTTTCTTATTATTTTATGCTCTACAACTTTGCCAAGACATCAAACCGCTAGAATGCAGAATAAAAAAGTTAGTATCGCAGCGCCGCCCTTGCGGTGAAAATTGGAACTAATTTTTATTACCAAATTGTGGCGCAGATAAAACTGAGCAACAATGCTGAAGCAATCATCTTGATAAAATGCATGCTCAAAGCGCTAGAGGTTTTGTCTTGCTAATTTCGTCTCCTGGCCCACTGTGCCGTGGTCGGGGGTGAAAATATTTATTTCAAAAATAACTATAAAAATGAACATTTCGGGAAATGGCGTCTGGAAAATGGGCTCTAGAAAATGACCTTTGGGAAATAGCCTCTGTGAAATTACCACTGGAAAATTACTTCTAGGAAATTACCTCTGGAAATAGAATTGGAAAGTGAACTTTAGGAAAGAGCATATATAAAATACGGGAAAGCAATTATATCTCGAAAAAAATAAGGACAAAGATCAAGGAAAATGGCGTCTGGTGCATGGGCTCTAAAGAATGCTTTCCAGGCAATGAACTCTGGGAACAGGATAATGGTTTCAGGAAAGTATTTATGTTCCGAAAACGAGAAGGATAAGGATCTTTTATGAAAAATTGGTCAAACCGGAAAATGACCTCTAGGAAAAGGATTCCTTAAAATGGCGTTTAATAATAACATCTGAAAAATATTTTCCGGAAAACAATCAACTTCAAAATCAAAATTAGTCATTCCGAAAATAGCTTCTGGGAATTGGATCCCGGGAAATGACCTCGGGTCCCTGGAAATGACCTCAGGTCCCTGGAAAATGGATTCGGGAAAACATACACACTCAGATTATATACAGAAATCTGTAAAATTTTACCGAATTCTCAACAGCTGAACGTACAGTGATTCGATTTTACGAATTTCAGTTAAATTTTACCGAAATCCGGTAATTTTTTACAGATAGCTGTAAAATTTCACTGAAATCCATTAAATCTGATAACCAGAGATTTAGATGTTGAGAATTCGGTAAAACTTTACAGATTTCTGTAAAAAAAATCTAAGTGTGTTCATTTTCCGAAAAAACACGAGCAGAGATCCGTTTTTGGAAAATTAGTGTCGGGAAGTGGACTCTGGGAAATGACATTTGAAAAATTGCCTCTAGAAAATGGCCTCTGCGAAATTAATTCAGGGAAATGCTTTTCCGCAAAAAAGTTTAAAACTAAATACCAATATGCAATAGCTTGAAATTGGGATAATGTATATAGACCGGGAATCGATGCCCAAATCAAATTTTGAAATCTCCCCATTTAAATCCTGGCTACGCCCATGGCTAGATAATGTTTAGTTAGAATATGCGGTGATTGAGTATATGTATCACCCTAACTTAAGAAGTTAGCCTTTTTAACCACGTATGGGCTGGATTAGATCAGCTTATCATGTCGTTCGTTATTAAACACCATGAAAATGAAAATAAAAATAATACATTCGTTTTATGTCCGTTCTATTTTATGTCAAAATGTAGGTATATTATCCAGAACATAAGAAATCTTACAATGACAATATGGCATACAGTAACCATCTGTGTAAGTGTGAAGAATTTACAGTTAAAACCATTGAAGAACAAGTCCATATATTGTAGCAATGTATCTTAAATACATCATATAGATTGGATTATGCAGCAAATGTTGTTTCATCATGCGGGCTTTGTCTTGAATTTTTTAGTATCCAGTTTTTTCCAGTGTTTTTGGTTGCATTCTTCCAGTTTATTTAAAACAAATATTGGCAACGCTGGCCACAAGGTAGTAAAAACAGCACACCAGAACGTTCCGCAAATGGTCAAACGCACTAAAACACTTCACAGTTTGTTAACGGGACACGAGAGAGCGAAAAATTGAATTTTCGTTTTCAATACACGTAAAACAACGAACATAAATATCACGAGCGAGTGGTATACAAACGAAAGAACTTATAGACGAATCCAATAACAGCTGATCTGGCAACAATGGAGTAGCAACCTCGGGTGGTCATCGATTTCGGCAAAGGTGTGGCCCATTTAGTATTGGATCGAACATTTTTGATTCTGTAAACTATGACATTTTTTTTTCCGCGGTGCAGCTCGAATGTGTTTCAGAGAAATACTAAATCATTTGGAAAACCTTTCGTGGTCTGGGTAAAAACTTGCTAAAGTGTTGGGTTTTCCACGAAGTACCGTGTGGCGTGTTTTGAAAAAGCACAGCGAAACTTTGTCGACGGATCGCAAGCCTCAAAGCAAGCGTTGGGCGGGTACTGTCAACCGTCAACTGCGGAACAAAGTCATCAAGAACATTAAGGCGAACCTCAACATCCAAGACCGCGATTTGGTCAAAAAGTTTCGTGCCGCACGCAGTACCGTGCAACGGATTCATCTCCGAGAAGACTTCAAGTCATTCCGTGCCTGTAGACAACCAAATAGGGACCAAAAGCAGAACAATATGGCCAGAACCCGTGCCAGAAAACTATATGATCAGGTGTTGACAAAATTCAATGGCTGTCTCCTCATGGATAATGAAACCTACGTAAAGGCCGATTTCAAACAGCAGCCGGGACAAAAAAATACTTGACTGCAGCTCGGGGAGATGTTCCTGCCAAATTCAAGTTTGTGTTTGCAGATAAATTTGCACGTAAATACATGATTAGGCAGCTGCGATAGGAAGACCAAGGTTTTCATCACTGATAAAACATTTAATTCAGAGCTGTACAGAACGGAATGTCTCCAAAAGCGAATATCATGTTTTGGCCAGATCTTGCAAGCTCTCATTACAGTTAAACAGTGCTACAGTGATATGAAACCAACGGGAATCAGTTTATACCGAAAGAACTCAACCCACCAAATTGTCCCCAGCTCAGGCCGATAGAGAGATTTTGGGCTATTATGAAGAGGAAGCTGAATGGCAGTGTCATCAAAAGTATCAATGAATCGAGAACCAAGTAGAATAAGATTGCCAAAACGATGGATGAGAATAGTTGATGGAACGTATTCCGGGAAAAGTCCGCAAATTTCTTCGAGATCGAGATGATTTTTTTTGTATTTTCCCTCTAAAGTTCACATAATGTCGAACATTTCAGTTAAAACAGTATACTATTTTGTTAATGTACATCCGAAATATGCGCAATAGTCTATGTTCCAATTCTAACTGGGCCTCACCTTACTTTATTTGTTCGACCAGAAAACCAAAAAATTCCCAAGCAATGACACGTGTACGCTCCATATTTCCACAGAAAAGAAAATCCACGACCGACAAAACAACTCCGCCCGGTTAGCTCGAGCTCAAGTTAACTGCAATTTATGTCCTCCGGCAGAAACTCTGCCGGATTAGGAGTCGAAATCCTTCAATATAACAAAATCCTTCGTTGCCGAAAGCAGGCGCTCAGCAAACGAACTGCCCGCAGCAAATAATAAATGACCATCCATCCTTCTTGTCCGCCCGAATTGAGATGAATTCTTCAAATTGGATTAGGTTTAGGGTAGAATTGATTCTCATTTCTTTCGTCTGCTCTCGTATCAATCAGCCAAAAATAATAGTTTGGTCATCAGTGGACCTAGCCTTTCTATACGTACGTATATAGCCAATAGCCATTTTGGAGGTCGAGCTCGGGTACCAAGAACAAATAGCAACGAAAAGCCACATTTGCCAGCGGCTATCTTTGGGTGACAATTTTATTTGTTCCTCTGTGATTCATCGTCTGCATTCGTTGGATCCCACTCTCAATCCAACACCCTTAAATATACGTGGCTCAATGTTGACATACCCGAGTCGAAATTGGGTTATAAGATTTTGTTCTGTGGTAGCAGCAGCGCTGGGACATTACACCCGCAAGGTAGATCAACTTACGCTCTATCGCCTTTTCAATTATCGACTAAACCACAGCGCGTCAACCGGAGCGTAATGATCCTGCATGGAAGCAAAGTCGTCGTCCGCTCCCTCCGCTCAGGCACTGACTGGGACGATATTTTTATTGGATTTTATGAAGTTATGGAGTAGGAGTTGCTGCTACTGACGACAGTGAGTAAAGGGGATCCAAATCGAGTTGTGGTGGATAGAACGCTTGTGGGATGAACGGCGGTTATTTACCGAAGGTAAATCAAATATTCCGGGAGATGGATTTAGTGTTGTTGGAAGTTGATTGCCCTGCCAGTGGAGCATCGTATGTATTATGTGAAGTTTAAGTGATTTCATGGCTTTGCTAAGCTTGTGCAACTTACACTTACTTGACGAATACCGAAGAGTGGTAATAATTCCACCGGGAATATAATTGATTTACAACTTTGACTGTTGGTGCCATAAATTCATCACAGTCACAATAGAGAGTACGAACATCAATTAGTTTATCGCTCAACTTTGCAGACAGCAAATTGCTGTTCGGAAAATTGCACCTCAACCACCGTGCCGCCGTTAGATAGAATGACATCCCATAAATCAATTGGCAAGAGTGTATCCTACATCCTGATGCCTGCTCTAGCAATCGAAATGATAATTACATTCTATAACACTGCTACCAGCGATGCCTTGCGACCAAGGGTGTGCATAAATTCGCATTTTCAGCGAAATATCCATGAAGTTTCCAGAGCATTTCCTGAGTTGGCGAAACACCATTAAAAAGTTTTCCTTCCAAAAATTCCTTTCCATGCACACATGCAGAGCTCGGTACAACCGGTCCCATCTCGACAGGGTTTCAATTTTAACTAATTCATAGAATCAATTATCGCACTTTATCAATTTAATGGGTAGCTACACAGTCTGCCGGCAGTAAATCATAATTATTCGAAAGTGGTCCGAGGTGGATGTAAGGGCCAATGATGATTACACTGCAGTGGACTATGGCCGGAAAGCTCCCATAAATATTGTTTGATAGGTTTCCATTAATGTTTCAGGTGGTCGTAATTTAATTGCCTGATTCTAGAAACCAGGAGTTTTGTGCAATTGAAATGGACGAAACTCATTCGGATGACTTACTGTGATATATTTATACACAGAAAATTATGATGAATTTGAACAGACGCGTTTAATTGTTCACTCGTTCAGATTCTAGTCAAAGTAGCATACCTAATTTGAGAAACATATTGCCAAATCAAGCATTCCAAATATGTGCATTAGATAACGCAGAAACGCAGAGACTATTTAAAAGCTGCGTGCTTTCTAGAACAGAAGAATGTTTGAAGAAAATATCTTTAAAGTGAGCTAGAAGATTCAAACACACAGTTAAACAGAAACATTGAATTTTCTGCGCTATCTAATTCACATAAAGGGAATGCTAGATTTGACAGAAATTACTGGGATATTTCGTGTAAACTAAAGCTGGATATCACCTAAATCCCGTCTATTGTATGAAAGACTTCGATCATTGTTGTATGGCGTATGAAAAATAATTGCAAACAAATATCGTTTTTCACGCTTGCTTTGGTTTGAAAATAAACGAGGGGAAATTTTACGCGTCTGTTAAAATATCATTATTTTTTTCTGTGCAGATAGTTATTGCACATGCTAAATTTGGCAGAAAATTTTAGGAAATTTCATGTATATTTAAGCTAGATAACGCCTAAATGGAGCCTGTTGCATAAAAGATTGCAAACAATTTCGTTGTTCACGCCTCCATTGACTTGTAATTAAACGAGGGGATGTTTGCGCCTGTTAAAAATTCAGTATTTTTTCCTGTGTATAATTGGGCTATCCTTCAAAATTTCTTAAATCTGAATAAAATATAAATTCAGGAGGTATATTAAAGGTGGTGCTTATCATTGCTGTAAATGCTCATTTTGGCTCAGTTGGATCAATTTACCGCTAACTTGTTAACAGATATCGGAAGTGCTATTCAAATGATATACATTGGTTAATATCTTTTGAGTATTCCAAATTGAATAAACCATTTCATAATACATGTTGTTGTGAAAATCAGTTTCTGGAACGAATTATCGCAGTCGAAATAACTAATTTCAGCACTGCTTCTTATCGTAAGGCGTTACTGCAATGATTGGTTTCTTTTCATCGTTATTAACTTCACATTAACCTACCAATTAAAAAATATTGAGATTTTAGGATATTTCCTACGGTTACCCTGCCACCTGGTGGTGAATCCACAGTGAGTCGCCAATCGTAGCAACCGTGTTGTCAACAGGAAAAAGTGACAGCGTTATCAGTTGATTTGTGCAGGTATGTACTATTAAACTATAAAGCTATAAAAAAACTATAAACAATGAAGATATGAAAAAGCTTTCTGATAAAGCTCAATTCAAAGTAAATCTGAACGCTTAAATCTGGTGTAATACACGCATCTAGAAATTACGGTTCATGGAACTTGTGAAAAGAAAATTAACTGTGCACAAATATCTAGAAAATCCTTCGTAGTCTGTATTTCTGGAGAGCTTCTTTCTGTTTATTTCAGAAGCATCTATCTTTACTTCTGGGAAAACCTCATTCTTAAGTTCTAGAATGTTCGATTCTGAAGTTAAGGAAAGCACTCAAGCACTTCTTGGTAGTTCCAACTAAACTGGTGGGAAGTTTCCTTCGGAACTTATGGGAAGTCCTCTGCTGAATGCATGAAATTTTTGAGAAATTCTCTCTTTCGCACTACCTAGCCTTCTCTGGTAAGTTTCTTCATGAAATTCAGGGAAGTTTTTTTCTGAGCTTATTTCTTTTTAACTTCAAAAAAGTCCCATACTTAACTCCGAGGAAAAATTTATCGAAATTTTGGGAAAATCATCTCCAGAATTTCTAAGAAGATTCCCTTACATTTGTTGGATGTTTCTTCTTCTCCTGAACTAGTTGAACTAGTTTGTTCTCGAACTTCTTTGAAATTCTTGCTCAAGGAAGTATCCCCTTTGCTTCTGAAATATTTCTTCCTGCTCTTTTGAGATGTTTCTTCCTGAACTTTGGGAAACTCTCATTCTGATGTTCAGAAATATTATCTTCTGAATTTTGGAAAAACTCTCTAGCACTTCTGGAAAGATCCAATCAAACTTTTGGGAAGTTTTTTTTCGGAATCTCTGGGAAATTCTTTACTGAACATCAGAAATGTTCTCTATTGAGTTTCTTGGACGTGTCGTCCTTAGCGTTGTTGAAGGTTGTTTCTAATTTTTTGCGAAATAATAGTTTCTTCGTGAGCTCCAGGGGAATTTTTTCGTCAACTTCTGCATCTCAAATTTCTGGGAAGAACTCCAGAACCTCTAAAAAGTTCCAAACATCTAAAAAGCCCTCTTATTAAACGTCTTCCTGAAGCTCTTAGAAGTTCTCACTTGATTTGCGATTTCTCTCCTGAACTTCTGGGAAATATGATCTACTTTATATACTTCTAGAGTGTTTGGTCCTGATTGTTTGTGGGATATTCCTGCTTGAACTACTAACAAGTGCTTCCTTTACTTTTGAAAAGTTTCTACCTGCCCTTCGGAGAAGTTTTTTTCGAGGAAGACTCTCTGAATTTCTAGAAAGTATCTTGAAGCTCTGGGAAGTCTGCTTCTGAATTTTCTCGGACGTGCCATAGATTCTGGGTATTATTTTTCTATACTCCTGGGAATCTAGGACTAATTCCATAAACCATTTAACTCGAGGTTAACTTTCCAAATCCCAAGTGCAGATGTACTGAAATTATCAGTTTAGAAGAGCTTGTGAAACAAATCTGAGTTCTAAGGTTTATATCAATAGCTCATCACTTTTAATGTTGTTCTGCATCTCAGTGAGGCGTGAGAGCCAATGTCATTATAAAAGTAATATTATCCAAACGGGAAAATAAAATTCAGCGCCAACATTTGATTAGGGCGAATCTGCTTTTGTAAACAAACACGTTGTCTGCTAATTTATCGAAAGTTGAATTCAATTCCTTCAAATTGAATATATCAACGGAAAGAGATAAAGCTCCTCTTCCTTAACGAGTGCTTAATTTGTAGTTGTGACCTTGTGTTCAAGAGAAAATGACTAATAAAGCCATTGTTTACAAAAGCAGATTCGCCCTAATCTAATATTGGCGCTGAATTTACTTTTTGTTATTCCGACCCAAGGCGGTCCAAATAAGTTGAATTCAATTTCCTACCCTTTCTGCTTAGCACTAGTTTTGCTGACTCCACGCCACAAAAGCCTCCGGCAATGTCCATATTAACTTTAATCAGTTTGACGAGTCGTTCGAACTGACGGTAATCACCTAATAATGACGGTAGCCATTCGAACTAACGGTTTGGTTTTTAATAGGAGTAAACATATGTTTATGAAAAGTAAATTGTTTTTCTGTTAATTTAACAGCAAAAATTAATGGTTTCGTGTATGTCTTACCCGCATCAGCCAATTACCACTAACCGATGTAAAACGAGTATCCAAACAAACTCTTACTCGACAAAAAGTGAAAAATCATTTACTAGTTTCCGAGTGGTCTATTGAGTCGACCAACTCGACAAAATTTCGTCGATCTCGACAGCTGTAATTGCAAAATACATCTGTCGATCACAGTGACGGTCAACTCGACTTCAATAATTTGCCCCTATAATCGAGATGTTTGATTCACCACTCAGTGATATTCGACGTGCATTTATTATTCAGTTAAAAAATTAACAAAAGGATTCGACTTTATTTTAAATGACTATTCGAAAATGAAATGGATTTTGATTCTTTAGAGTAAATACTAGCACCAACACATTAGAACTAGTTAGATTCGTTCAATTTGAGAACTCCTGTTTGCGTTGCGTGAGATGGTGCTTCGCAAAGTGACAGCCGGTTCGGCGATTTGTGAGAAAAAGAAAACAAAACGGAATCAGTTCACTTTACACAGCACTCTCTTCTCTTTTTGTCTTCTGCATTTTGATTTGACAGAGTCGATGAATTGTTCAGCTCACAGGAAAGCTAAGCGGGACAATGAGAACGGGTGAGCTGCGATTCTTTTTTAAAGAGCTGGTTGTCATTTGCTCACTCAAATGAATCGATTCAGTGGAACAGCTCAGGAGCGGGATGCCCATCTCTAGAAATCACTCGACCGATTTTCACGAATCTCATCACACAATTGACACAACACAATGAAATACATTCAGTTAAAATTTCAATATTTTTTACCCACACGCTAAAAAGTTACGAACAATTGCGTGTGTCCAAATTTCATCGAATACAGTCTTTATTCAAACATATAAAGATAGTTTTATTGGTAAACGATTTTCGGAGTTTTCTGATAAATATGGACATGCGGAGAATCGTCCTTAAAAATGATAAAATAAGGCAGCATTATATTTATTTCATTGTTTTCACACTCATCCTTCTCGGAAACAGAAGATTGAACTACAAGTAGATTGGATTCTTTTTTATACAATGTTGGTAGAAAAATTTACCTATTCTTGTATTTGTTGGACTCTGCTACTAATTTTTTTTTTAGTTTTTTTGACAGTCGACGTTTTCGTCTGTTTACATTTATTTTCTCCTTTTTCTATAATTAGGTTTACCGAACAATATGGAAATAAGAAACCAAACCACTAACGCGTCAATCCTTTGTCTTTGAGAAGAATGTACTGGAATACGATGAGATTGTGAGATAACCTGTATAATATATCTGAGATTACAAAGTACAGTAAGATATTTTTTTTTATCAAACAAAACTTTATATCCAATACAAATGCCTTGGCTGGAGCATCCATTATAAATGCATCTACTGAAAAACATACGTGTAGGCCATTAAACCGAATTCCATTATTTAGGATTTGATCAAGTTCTAAAACAAACTCGGCCATATAATCATGTACGCTCTTAGGTTTACTACTTTCATAAAAAATCGCTACTGGAAGAACATCCATAAAATTACAAATTTTTACTGACGTTGGCCAAAAACATCCTTTCGAACTATTCGTTAGGGGCACTCCGTCAATTCCGAATTGAAGACGGTAGTGATCCAAAATGGGTTGAGCTTCTGAGTTTTTAATCAATATATGTTCTAACGCTCGTTTCAACCCAAAATAACAGAATTCACCATCGCCCATTCGTGTTATCGGCACGTTTTTCAATTTAGCATCGGCTTTCAATGTTTTGTTGGTTTTTGGTAAGTGAGGAAAATGATGCTTCTTCAGGTAGCTTAGCAAGTCATCGTCGCTGATGTAGAAGTCAGTGGACCATTTTGCTAGCTTATTTTTTATATCCACAACTTCCACTCCATTGTCTGGGCAGGGAACGTCTTCATCCGAATCAAACCGATTAATATAATCTTGGTCGCATATTTTAACGGCTGCTATAGCATCATGTTCAAACAGCATCATGTGCGATTTCGATCGGATCGTTTATATATTCTAAATTATCTGTTTCGCGACTTGTACTTGCCATTCTTCGATACCGTTCCTCTGCATCTATCTTAAGCACTCTAAACATACGAGCAGCTTCTGCTCTGTCCTTTCGGTAGATAGTAGATCTGGACGATATATCCATGTTAGAACACAATTTGTGATGTTCGTATTCTAGAGATTATAGTTAAAAAGGTCTTTGTAAAAGTTCATCGGAACGCAAACGTATCTATTTTCGGCAGGCCTATGCACATAAACAGCTATTATTCTTCAACCAATAAACTAAACTACCTCAACTACCTCTGAAAGTGGAAATTGCGGTAGCCTCATAGTACACTTATAATTGTTATGAAGGTCCGACTGGTGATTTATCTCGCATAACAGCCATGCGAACACTTTGCTTTTTGAAAAAAAAAATGTACACACATACAAATTCCAAATCAGCGGTTAAGCAGGGGGAACCCGCATAATGTAAACTGATTTGGTATTAAGTCAAAAATAGATTTTAGGCTTTCACTTTAAAAAAACACTTTTTAGAATTTTTTTTTTTTTTTGAGCGTATTAGTAGAACGATTGTGATTGGGAAACTAAGAGAATTTAAAATTGACACTTCATTTGATCACATTCTAAAATAAATAAAACATTGAAACCCTTTTTGCAATTATCACTAGTAAACGCGAGAAAATTCCTTTAAATTCCACTAGAGAAACTGTAAATCTAATTGTCATAACAGTTATATACATTGTACAACATTTTGAATACAACTTTCTTTTAACCTTATCAGAAACTGGGTTAAATATTGCTGTTATAACTTTATATATTATCAAACTTTATGATTACATTTAATAAATAATAAATAATGAATAATTATTTTTATTTGCTTCAATGTGACACAGAGTTTTGAGTTTGAGTTTTGAAATATTATGTGAAACATACAAAATCAAGCTTTCTACTCCATATCACGTAATAGTTCTTAATTCGCATTAAATAATGTTCTATAAGCCGATGTGAACCAGAGCTGAAAACTTTTCGCAAAAGGTAAAACAATAAAATAATGCAAGAATGTTATATCTTAGAATTTAAAAAAATCTTACTTCTACTATTTTTCTAACTTGATCAATTTCAGATAAGGTTGGTAATAACGTTGTTGATAGTTCTAAATGTTTGGAACAAACTTAAGGCTAGGGAATGCGAATTTTTCAAAGGTTTATTGAGAAATCCACGTAAAGCCAAAGTGAGGTTAAGCATCGTAGTATCTAAACCTTAAATTGATAATAGCTTTCTAGCTATGTTTCAAACTGTATGGAATTGGTCAGTATCGTAATTATCGTTGATTTTCTTATCTTTTTATCAAAAATTACTTTGCTTGGACAGTTCGAAAAACCATTTTGAATAAGCGCCGACGTTTAACTTCACTATTCCGTTGCCTGGATTCTTCCATAACTCATACAAAATCATGATTTTATGTATGAATAAGATTTGATTATCTTCTCTTTTGTTGCTTAGACTCACACTTTGCATCAAAGATTGAAAAATCTTCATCGGAAAATGCTCAAGTTAAAAAGAAATGTTTATAATTAAAAAAAGTCAAAATGTCCATCTCCTCATTGGGTTCATGTTATGCAGATTTCAAGAAATACTATAGTAATTTTTTTTACAATTCGAAATAACCCATACGACCTAATGATCCTGCCTGAGCAATGCCTTCATAAATACTTCAGAACGAAGAACGCAGGGTTCTTAGACTAATTAAATAAGGTAACAAGTTGTAAGGTCACTTCAGATCATCAGGAAGGCCACAAGATGGATTTTCAGATCACAGATGCAACTATATTCAAAAGATGCAATTAGAAATACTAAAGAATTCTGAAACTAAGCATAGAATAGTTTCATAAATTAGTTATATTTATAGTTGTACCGGACAATTTAAAAGGCCGCGGAAGGACATGCGAGTCAATCTACAGATCACATGCAAATACATTCAAAAGATGCCCTTAGAAATGCTTCATAAGAAAATCGCAAAATTATACGAATAGTTTCATATTGATAACCTTTACGCTCGTTTGGGATCATCCAGAAAGTCTTGGATCTGAGGGTTAGTTTACAAATCACTTGTGTAAATATATTCAATATTAAGAAAAACTATTAATAACATCTACGATTATTCAATAAATATTGTATGAGCTAAATTAAATGTCTGAAAATATATAGAAATCTTTTGCAGATTGGTCACCTCCAAGTTTAAAAAAACCGATTTTGAAACCAACTGGGACAAAATCGCACCATGTCAAATCCAAACTAGTACTGTACATTCAAAAGAACTATTAGACAAAGACAGGACAAACTATTTGGAATGATTATGAGTCGTTTCCCGATAATTACTTTCGAAATCTAAGGTATTATGTACTACATGTTCTTAGCACAGTACATATAGTATACTAGCGATCTCAAACCATACGTATTATAGTAAAAGTATATTGTCAAAGTTGTTGGAAAAATCAAGGATTACGAATTCATCATACACTATATTTGGAAATTTGGCTTTTGAAATGTGCTATCAACAACAGAGTCAAACTTATGCTGAATGAGTCGTTCTATTCTAGCCATTAATTTAATAAATTAACAACTTTCAGCGTTGTTATCCTGTAGAACCTGAGTGTTCAGATTAGTATGTGTGTACAAGATTCTTTTAAATATTAAGAGAAACTGCAAAACTTTACGATAAATTTGAGGGTGAGGGTTTTCCCAGATCACTCGGAAGGCCACCCGGTGGACCTGAGAATCAATTTACTGATCAAATTTGCAAATATATCTAAACGATGCTTTGAGAAATACTTTAGAACAAACCCGCAAAGTTGGTTTAAAAAAAAAAAAACAACTTTTGAGGTTGTTCCGGATCACCCGGGAGGTAGATTTGAGTGTGAACTTATGAATCACGTGTTTTTTTCTTCAAAATATGCTTCGAAAAGAACTTCCGAATAAAAACGACATAGTTCCTAGATCCGATCAATTTAAAATAAATTGATACAGAAACCATTTCAATAATATGCTGTCTATTAAGATTCGCAGCAGCGAACAGCCTTGTTTTTAAATTCTACCGTTCTCATGTTGTTTACAACCTACCTGTCTGAACTCCCTCTTCGTGAACCTGTAGAATTTGTTGCACTGGATTTGTAGAACGCAGTTTAATTAACATAATTTAATCAAAACAGCCAAACGTACTCGTCCGCACATAAAAAAACAAACAAACTTACACAGAACAAAGTTCATGACAGCTGCAAACGTACCGTTGTAACGCAAATGAGTTTTTGAATCGACCACACAGCATATTCTAAAGCTTACAGCTTCATGTCGGTAAGTCGAACAAAGTTCTAACAACGTCTAACTCTATCATTTTTCTTGCTGGGATCAGTTGATTTGTGCAGGTACTATAAAACTATACAGCTATAAAAAAAACTATAAACAATGGAGCTATAAAAAAGCTTACTTGTAAAGCTCAGTTCAAAATAAATCTGGACGCACGGTTTAATACACCACCGCTTCCCTGGTGGTTGGAACAAAAAACGACAGGCGTTTGTTGATGTTTAATTGATGAAGAAATTGGTGAAAAGTTTTTCTCGGTTGACGGACGCATCTAGAAATTACGGATTATGGAACTTGAGAAAAGAAAATTAACTGTACCCAAACATCTAGAGAATCCTTGGTGGTCTGCCTCAGAAATAGCAAGAGTGTTAAAATTCCCAAAGTCAACGGTGTGTCTTGTAATCAAACGTTACAAGGATACTCTGAGTGTGGATAGAGCACAGCGCATCTATCATAAATGTGGCACTAGGGACAAAGAGCTGAGGAAAAAGTTGTTGAGGTACGTGATTTGGCAAAGAAATACGATTCCAACTTTTCCACCGTGCGTAACTATCTTTAGAGGGAAGGATATAAGTCTTTTTGTGCCAGTGAACATCCGAATCGCTCCCTGAAATAAAATTTAGTGGCCAAAAAGCGAGCACGATTACAAAAAAAAACAATAATTAGTTTTAACAAGCACGTAAAATTTCCCCTCGTTTAATTCCAAGCCAAAGGAGGCGTTAGCAACGCAATTGGTTGTAGTCTTTGATGCGCCATACAACAATATTTGCAATCTTTCATACAACAGGCTTGATTCAGGCGTTATCTGGCTTAAATTTACATAAAATATCCCATTATTTTCTGCCAAATCTAACATTCCCTTCGTGTGCATTAGTTAATGCAAAAAATTCAATGTTTCTTTTTATCTGTGTACCATACGAACGAGTTTTGACGAAATTTAAATGCTGTATTTTAACATATGTCAAAATGGATTACAAACAAGGCCCCGGACGAAAATTTTACCTGGCAACTGGTCGTGGGGATGTTCCTTCTAGATATAAATTTGTTTTTGCTGATGAGTTTGCTCGGAAACTAATGATTTGGCAAGGAATCTGCAATTGTGGCCTTAAACCAAGGTTTTTATCACATCTTACACAATGACGTAGAAGATTTGCATTAAAGAGTATCTGAAAAAGCGTATTTTACCTTTCTTTCGGCAACACAAGACCAACGTTATGTTTTAGCTGGATCTAAGAAATCCGGCCACGAATCTAAGGAGGTACTAGCTGCCACTACTCTAAGGAGGTACTAGAATGGTATGCTGCAAACAATGTTAATTTCGTCGCCAAAGAGATTAATCCTTCGAATGCCCTGAGTTCAGACCGATCGAAAAATATTGGGCAATTATCAAGCGAAAACTTTGAGGATGCGGTAAAGAAGTGACAAACGCACAACAAATGCGTTTAACGTGGAATAAGTTCAGTGTCACCAGCAACTGTGCAGATCATGATAGCATCGATCAAAAATAAAGTGCGACAGTTCGTTCGAAACGATGAAATGTAATAACTTGTTATGTTTCGTTTGAAGCTGAATAAATATACTTTTGTTTGACGTTTTGATCATCCGTGTATGTTATTTTTGAATAATGATCACTTGAATGCGTCAAAATATACTTTGAATCGGGCTTAATAACGAAGTTTACTTATATTTGGTCGTGAATGTTTAACTTTTGACGTAAGCCTACGTTTTTGTTTTTTTACACTGGGGTACAATTCGAATTGCGACCGCCACGAAAAGTGGTCAGGTTTTGAGCTTTAGCACAGATCGATCGGAGATATTTCCACGCATTAATTCCAATAGAGAACATTGTTGATTCGTGCCGCATAATATTGAACAAATGTTAAGCCTTACCTTAAAAAGCTAGCGAAAACCAATTTTGCCTGTACTTTTTAAGAACAGACGTCAAATATGAACAATCAGTTAAGGCTTTTGCTTTCTAAGATGATTGTGGTCTTAAAATAACATTGATACGTAAAATAGAAAATTACAAAGCAATTTCCTTTCAAATAAACGGGAAATAGACTTATATTCACTATCACCGAAAGAAATTAGGGGATGATATGAGAAGTATGGTATTGTTATAGAAGTTATTAAATAAAAGGAAATTGCATTCGCGATTGCATGGTAAAATCAAACCGGCTAACATCACAGAGAACAGACATCCAGACTCGAACATGTTTTTTCCAAATTTACTGTAGATTTTTAAAAGCAAACCGTTGGAAAACAACGCTGCCTAGTCTACGTTTCACCAAACTAAAATTGACAGACTATCAAATATCGAGGCGGGCAAGTGGCGCCATCAACATACGATTTACCAAAACTAACGGAAACTAGCTGTAATTTTAAAATGGCAGTTACAAAAAATTTACATCTCGTATCGCGTTTATTTGCACCGTTCTACGTCGCCACCGTGACAATATTTCAATAACAATTTTTGACGAATAGTCGGAGTGTTTGTGTTTTGGTTTAGTGCTATTGTGTCACATTTCTAGGTTTTCCATCTGCTCGAACTCACATCGGCTGCTGTATAGTAAACATTTAGGGGCATTACAGTGGTGAAACACAGTACAAAGTACATCGAGGCAATTACGGGTATCGATTATGAAAATTCGATTTTACTGTTCGGTAAACAAGTTGACGAAATATTTCGGTTAACATAGAATATTACCGATTTTACATCGAAGTTTTGCTACACTTCACAGAACGATCAACTATGTTATGTTTTATTCACCGTATTCGGTATAAAAATAAATACCTTTTACCAGTCCAGGGGATATCCTAGCCTACCCTCCATTGGGTAGCTTCGTAAAGGGCTATGTACCTGTTCGGATACTAGGTTTTCGGTGAAAGAACTCTGAATTACCGAAGCTCTTTCAAGCATTATCAACTGTCAAATTTTCGGCCTTTTTCTATGAAGTCTCATGGTTCCAGTGATCGGTTGTGTTCCAGAAGGTGATTTGGAAAAATTTAATTAAAAAGTTTTCATCTCGTGGCTGAAACCCGGTAATACCAGCAGCTGTAGGAGCAGGATCCTCGACTAATAGAAATTTTCCCCAAAAATTTCATCTAATTATTCCTACCCCTAATTGTTTGCAGGTTTCTCCGGTGCTGATATGTTTCCGGATGGCACCGCCTTATCAACCATCATTTAGAAAAATGACACTTTTCAGTGTAGAACACATTTTTCGATTGCACATTTGGCACCTGCAATGCACGGCACGCCCATTTTTATTCCCTAAAATGGTACATTGTGGAAAACACCCTGCTGCATTGTGTCCGCCGCGATTCATTCAGAATTCGATTCAGAACACGATCACAGTTTTGAAGAAAAGAACACTTTGGAAGGAATCAAACAAATTATAAGCTTGAGTATTTGTCGTATGACGTCTGATGTAGGATTGCCTTGCCGAACATGAATGAATAGGACACTAAACAAATAACAACAAACATAGTATTGTTTAATAAAAATAAAAATACCGAAACGGTACTAGACTATACAAATTACCTCACTGTACGGTAGTTTTTGACAGATCATCAGATCTCCTGAAAACAGATATTTTTTTAATCCCCGTTCAATTGAACGAAACTCAAATTTGAGTTGGTTTCATCGACCGCTCAAACTCTCAAGTATTCATAGAAAAGTAGGTAATCAATTTTGTGTAAACTATATTACATAACAGTTTATTCCATCTATTTGGGTTAAATATTTCCCAGTGAACTTGTTTAAGTTCGAGCTGCGAAAGTGCCCATATTCAACGCATTGTGTGTGGAATTCTACTTTCAATGTCATCTTTTATTAAGTCATCTTTGATTAAGAGTGTTCTAGTCCATTATTTATTTATTAAAGGGCGATACGGTCAAAATTTGGTCAATATCAACTTGACGTATTTCTTTCAATTTTGCATTAAAAAAACCTGAACACCCCTCATTTTGAAGGTGTGTGTGTGTAGAATGTTGCTCCTATTTTGATTTTGGAATTCACTCTTCAGTTCTCAAAATGACGTCCAAGCAAGAAGAGCAGCGTATCAAAATTTTGCTCGCGCATCGCGAAAATCCGAGCTACTCGCACGCAAAGTTGGCAAAATCGCTAAAAGTTGCCAAATCAACCGTTACAAATGTAATTAAAGTATTTGAGGAACGTTTGTCGACAGTAAGGAAGTCTGGATCGGGGGGGAAATCGAAAACCGGAAGCCACTGAGACGACAAAGAGAGTTGCCGGTAGTTTCAAGCGAAACCCTAACCTATCTCTCCGAGATGCCGCAAATAAGCTGGGTGTATCGTCTACAACCGTGCATCGAGCCAAAAAACGAGCCGGACTATCGACTAACAAGAAGGTAGTGACTCCAAATCGCGATGATAAACAAAATACGACGGCCAAAGCGCGATCCCGGAGGCTGTACACGACGATGCTGACGAAGTTTGACTGCGTGGTAATGGACAACGAAACCTACGCAAAGCCGACTACAAGCAGCTTCCGGGACAGGAGTTTTATACGGCAAAAGGAAGGGGAAAGGTAGCAGATATTTTCAAGCACACGAAACTGTCAAAGTTCGCAAAGAAATATCTGGTTTGGAAAGCCATCTGTACCTGTGGCTTGAATAGCAGCATTTTCATAGCTTCCGGGACTGTCAACCAAGAAATTTACGTGAAAGAGTGTTTGAATAAACGTCTGCTGCCTTTCCTGAAGAAACACGGTTGTTCCGTACTGTTTTGGCCGGATTTGGCATCTTGCCATTACGGTAAAAAGGCCATGGAGTGGTGCGCCGCCAACAACGTGCAGGTGGTTCCCAAGGACAAGAACCCTCCCAACACGCCAGAGCTCCGCCCAATTGAGAAATACTGGGCTATTGTCAAGCGGAACCTAAAGAAGACCAAAAAAACTGCTAAGGACGAGCAGCAGTTCAAGGCAAACTGGCTTTCTGCGGCGAAGACGGTGGACAAGGTGGCTGTACAAAATCTGATGGCAGGGGTCAAGCGTAAGGCCCGGCAATTCGGATTTGGAAAAGCGGAAGCCTAATTGAATATTTTTCCTGAATTTTATACTAATTGAACTTGAAAAAGAAATTTAATTTGATTTTTTAAATAAACGATTTCACCGATTTACACGCGTTTTCCCTTGACCAAATTTTGACCGTATCACCCTTTAATGATAGTAGAGTTTACTGTAATGCAAATTCAAGACAAGCTCATTTGAGTTTGAACTATGAATGTTTTTTTATTGCGTCCTAGTGATTCGTATTCGTGTGATTGTTGAGGACGCCAAACATTCCAGAATCAGTTGATGTAAAAAATGGTCCGCAACTTAAAAAACACCGACTTTCTCCCGGAAAAGGTTCCAAAGTTGCAGGTAAGTCAATTCAACAATAAATCTGAGAAGTAATACATAACCTTATTTTTTTTTCTAAGAAATCATCTAGATCTGGCATACTTGAACCTAAAAGAAAAGGAATGCTCACTCGGAAAAAAAGTAAAAACAAACCGACACCAAATCCTCTTCAACTTAACTGCCACCGGTTCCAGAGTAAATATTCCAAACGAATAACAGGAAAAAGGCGTAAAACCAGAGGAAAGATGTGTTCCAATTGGATCGACTGTTGGTACGAGCAAATCTAGTCAGTTTAGACACTCTTTTTCGGAATCCTAGCTCCGTAAAACCATCAACCTCGAAATTGGCACCAGCAACTGAATGTGCAAACCTACCATCAGGTGATTGCGAGAAAATTTCAAGCCACTCTGATATTCAAAACGACATTTAAGGTTTCAGTGATGACGACGATGAAGAATTGGACGAAACTGTGAAAGAATTGACATCGAGCCAGCCAACGACAATCAACTCAGGTATGGGTTGGGGTCTATGCAGCCTATTAATCCTTCCCGCTGCAAGTGTCAGCTTGTGCAAAACTCTAGACACACAGTTGGTTCAGACTTTAGCAAAATGTGAAGGTGTACCTCTTTTATAACCTTCGTGGCTGGTTAGGAGACGTTCATTACTTAAATATGAAGTCTGCGCTAGGAAAGAACTGTGCATGTGGTACATTTACTCTGAAAAATCGGAGTTATAAGACATCACCTTGTATTTGCGTTAATTCCAATAGTAGAATGTTAAAAAGCAATAGATTTAAATATTGGAATTGCAGCGTAGAAAATGTTACTATCGTTTGAGGCAAACATTTTGGAAATCAATCGAGGAATGACTAAGTAATTAACGTTCAAAACCTAAGCATATTTCATGACGCTCAAAATTTTTGTACTCGCAACGTGTAACCCTGTATTTAAAACAAAGACGTAGTCTTACGTCAAAAAATGATTGATTATTATGTCCACTTCTAATATTTTACTATTCTACTACTTCTACTTAAACTTACTTTTCTTTCTTTTCCCCTTCTTATTTTCGTTAGTGGAGCCTTATGTTTATTCCTGTTGCCGCTCACTGGGGTGTGTAACTGCCTGCCCTTTATTCGAAGCCATCGAATATGGAATCCAAGTCAGAGCTATTGAGTTGTGGCCCTTGGAAAATCTGCTCTTCTTTGTCCGAGTCTGAGAGTCCTATGAAATCTTACTCGTACTCATCCAACTCAGGAACTTCTTCCGAAATGGATAATACCATTTGTTTAGGAATGATTTGATTTCATCCCTATTATCGGCTACTTCACGAATGTATTCTGTTGATATTTTTGAACACAGTATGTCCTGTTCCACACAATCTGCCCAGTTGAAATGTGGCCTTCCGCGTTTCAACGGTACTGCTGTCATGTATTCCGAAGCTATTTGCTGCACTTCTCCGTCTTCGATTCTCCTGTATTGTATTTTTTGACAGTTCATCAACAAAAAATTGAATACCGAATCTTCGGTAATTGACTTAATTGACGAACAGATTACAGAACGTTCAGCTGTGGAAAGTTCGGTAAGAAATTACAGAATAGTGTAAAATTTTCTTTGTGTGCATTTTCAGGGGCATGCGCACTCTTGAATCAACTTGAGATCGACGAAGCGATGATAATCACACGATGCATACGATGGAAAAAAGCTACTAAACTAAGCCTATCGCTCAATTGACTCCTGCTGAGACTACACACTGGCCTACAATTGAGCATGCATGAACTATAAAATGTCCTCATAGCGACACAGCAAAACCAGCCTCTGATTGCCGCATGAATAGCAAAAAGCCACAGGAGAATCATGTCACTATTCCCGTATGCACCCAAGATTTGACCAAAAAGTTTTGGTTGTATCCGTTGAGAATCGGACCCGACATCAGCCTTGAAGCAGTAGCTGCTTTAGTTAAAGCCAATCTTGAAAACGATGATAACCGGCCCGTGGTGAAACTTATTACTCAAGGAAACGAAACCAACACGCTTTCCCTCGTGTGCTTCAAATTCGGACTCGACCCGTCACTTAAGGATAAAGCTCATGACCATTAAATATGGTATGAGGGTTTAATTTACCGTGAACTCGAGGGTTACAATTCCAAGGATTTTCGGGTTCCGTCAAAAATCAGGGCAATTGTGGCACCATTACTGGTACCTCAAACTTCGCCATCGCCAGCGACCACCGCAAACACAAAACTGTGTTGTTCCGGTACGCAACACAGCTTGCATTTTGGAAGCCCCTTATCTCCCAATACAGTCGAGCCTTTCCTGCCAGCGCTCAACAGACGTCCCGGTCCTGTGTTTGGGATTGGAGACGGCGCCTTTCACACTACCACTCCGGGCAAGTACTACTCCGATGAATATATTCCTGCTTTTTTCGTTCCTGATACTCCAAATGTTTGCAGCCAACTGGAAGATAGACCAACGGATCCTTTGATGCTCACCGTGCCACCGGGATGTATGCCTGTAAGCCTCACGAAAGCCTTGGAAGTTGATGTGTAATAAATAAAAATAAGAACTGTTAAATAAACATTTTACTTCAAATCTGTTAAGCAGCATATATTGAATTGATTCTCCAATTTTGAGTTAACAAAGGTTGTACAGCAGTTTTGATTAGAAATAAGTTGAGGGTTGATAAGCCTTAGGGTCAACAGTGAATTTTCAGAAATGCTTTTACAAAGTAAAATTGTTACTTGGGGTATTTTTGGTCAAAAATCTGAAAGGTTTCTACCAATAAGGATGGTATCAGTAAGGATGTGTACGAGAAAGAATGTCTGAAAAGTGGATGCTACAGTTTATCAGAAGCCACGACTCTCCAGCTCTGTTTTGGCCTAATTTGGTCTCTTGTCACTATGCAAAATCCGTCCTGGAACAATATAAGGTACAAAAGGTCAAACACGTGCCATAAACAGTCAATCCATCGAACTGTCCAGAACTTCGCCAAATAGTTGATTTCAAGTGAAGATGAAGAATCGTCACGGCGGGCATATCTGAGGATACCGCACGGCACCTGATGGCTCGTGTACCAAAGAAAGTTCGAGCATTTAACAGAAAGAAGGATTAACATCTTAATCAACTGTTTCTAACTCTATTTTTGTGAAATAAATAATCGGTTTTGTCGAATTATGTGTAAATTTGTGTTGCTGCCATTATTTTGGTGTCCGAAATTTAACCTGGACAGGCTTTATTAACGCGGACTAGACGGAGTTTTTGTGCTCTAACATTTGAAACAAACGATTGAAAATAAACTGCGCAAAAACATACACCAGTGCTTGTTTTCACATTATTTCCTTAATCGAATAGTATAAAATCCACCAAAAAGCCAAGGGAAAATTGTGTTTTTAGAGTTTAAACTCTAACACCTTGTAAACAAGCTCCCTTTGATTTCTAAAAAGTAAGATTATCTCATTCAGTACATGCATTTGAATTCGTTTGCGTTGCAGCACAATTCTTGGCTTCGTATAACGAAACAAAAGTTCATATTTGGATGAAGTTCCCTATAAATACACCGACCGATTCTGCCTGAGTGCGGGGGGAAAATACGAGTTCCATTTCGTTTGCTAACGCTTCCTGCTGCACCACGACCCGACCGTACGAGATACAGTGTACATCGATGATTACGATTGCCTAGCTCGGGGCTGATTTTTTCATCGATGAATGTTTTAACGTTTGCTAGTTCCACCCAGCCATACGATCATTATGTTGTGTCAAGATTTTCTGCGCGATAATATCGAAACAAATTGGGGTGCTCGATTCGTTTATCGTTGCTGGGAAGGGGGGTGGGGGGGGGGGGGGGATATAGTAGTGGACAAAAAGTATCCTGATATCATTTAATGGATCATTGCACGGTCACAGGCAGTAATTCAGTCACTGATTATAAGCCAGCATTGAAAAGTACCGATGTGAAGCTGTTTATCGGATTAAAAGAGTTTATCCAAATTTGACAAGGCTCACTTTCTTAAGTCACATGCTCTGTGAATGCTCAAAATAGTTATCAAAGTGTTGATACCTTGCGGGCGGTAAATAAAAGTTAATCTCAAAGCCAATCAAAAAACCATTCGAAGCACGCTGAAGTGCTGATCGCATTTATCGTCTGTTCTGAATATTCAACATGTTGGTTGGTGTCGTCTACAAGGCTATTGCGATGAGATATTCAATTGCATCACTGATAGCTGAAACATTTGAGCTCGCAGGGACTCGTGACAACAAAATCAGAAACTTATTCAGGTAACCTGCATATGGGGCATCCCTAATAACGTGTAGTTGAGCAAATTACTATCCGGAGTAACCATAGGACAATTGACTCGGCCAAACATTCAAGTCCGCCTTGTACTTAAGCAGCCCAAATAAAACTAAATTCGATTGCGGATCGGGCTGAAATCGTCCTTCTTAGGATGGCTAATTGAATTGTTTCCAACTAAAGAGTTTGTATTATTGATATTTGTATTGGGCTTATCTCAACTATCAATAAATCAAGCTGAACAATGCATTAGATCCTATGTAACATTGGGAGAATCTTTTCGTCGACTTTCTCTTTGCGTTCCTACGGCTATGTCAAAACATTTTCAAGTACTTTCAACACACAGTACGGTAATATAACGTTTAATTAAGGATCCATTACGACAAAAACATCAGCAAATCGTTGAATAGACAAACTTTTAACCAAAGAGAAAGTCGATGAAGAGAATCTCTCTTTGTTACTTAGGACTTAATGCATTGTTTTGCTTGAAACGTCCTCGTTAACACGACAAGACCAACCATTGTAAATGAAGTTACTGGACACTAACTGATAAGACAAAGTATATTCCTAATTGTTATACATGTAATATAATTTCTATTCATTCAGTGTCATCATGACACCTATTTTTAATTTTTTTTAAATAAATCATTTATTTGTACAGGCTCAATCGAATCAACTTTACAGAGTCACGTTTTGATATTTATATGAATCAGTTGAGTCTGAAAACTCAAGTTAGGAGGATAGAATCGAGTACTCGTGGCTGTCTCGAGTTTATTAGGAATAACAATTTAACGGATGAGAAGTAGGGCGGAAATTTAAAGTAAAGTCTACATAACACATTAATTTTGAATTCTGAATTGTATGGAAAATTTATAACAATACAACTTATGGTTTTCTTTTGACTTGAACATTTTTGAAAAAAAAACTAACTAAGCTTGACTGACTGCACGTATCAATGGTTGCTACTCCGTGATTGATCAGAATCACTGAAATTGCCCAATGAAGGTAGGTCATAATTAAATTATGAATGTAGGTCATAATTAAATTATGACTATGACTAAATAATAACAAATCATGACCCACACCACAGGTCCACCACACCCGCGACACCATCATATTGTATTCTTTTCATAGGGAACTACACAGATAAAAAGAATCATTGAATTTTCTGCGTTATCTAATGCACATAAAGGGAATGCTAGATTTGCCAAAATATAATGGGATATTTCATGTAAATTTAAACAAGATAACGCCTGAATCCAGTCTATTGTATGAAAGATAGCCAATATTGTTGTATAGCACATGAAACAATTTCTTTGTTTACGCCTTTTTTAGCTTGGATTTAAACGAAGGGATATTTTACACGCTTGTTAAAATTAATTATTTTTTTCTGTGTAGATATGGTGCTATGGCGAGCATTGTTAACAAATAGTATTGGTCAAAACCAACTACAAAATTAATCATCAACTTCACTCACAGCATCATGATAAATCGCCAGGAAGCAGTTTTATTTTTTCTTCACGCACTCGATCACTCGCGCCATCGAAGAATAGATAACTTGAACAATGTATAATGCGCTCGAAAAAACCGTTCTCCGCCGACGATCTAAGCAGACTCCAATTTTTGGAAAAGAAAAACTAACACACAAATACACAGATAAAAAAAATAAAGTTAACATACAGTGTGTGCAATCCAACTCCCGCTGTCCGGCAGTGCTTTTATGGAAGAAAAATGTCCGCAGCTATAAGGCTTTTATTCTAATCACAAACTGTAAACAGTTTTAGCCCAAATAGGCAGATCAGTCCCAAGAGATCCAGTGACCCATCATTTATGGAAGAAAAATGTCCGCAGCTATAAGGCTTTTTTATTCTAATCACAAACTGTAAACAGTTTTAGCCCGGGTGTTGAAAGGTGATAGCTCTGTTGAGATCCAGTGACCCATTTCAGAATGCCTGGTCACTCACGTCCATTCCGAGGTCACTTTCACTTACAACAAGTCCCACATAAACACAATACGATTGCGCTTTTTTGTCAATTACATTTTGAGTCGATAAAGTAGATCTGTCAGTCCTTCATGCAACCACCAGAGAGACGTTTCTTTTTAATTTGTGACAAAATATTCGTAGCTCTTTGCATTGTTTCCGTACAATGTACGAATGTTCTTTCTGTGTAAAAAAAAACCTTGGTGCTTTTGGCAGTTGCGCGTGCAATTAATTACGAATGTATCTTCATGAAAAGAACAAATCAGTTTCGTTGCTGAAAACAACGAATGGATTAGTGAGTATTACTTTCGATTTTGTAATATAAACTAAAATTAACTTTCAGTGTATGTAGTTCGTATTTGTTTATAATTGCTTAGATCTGTAATGTTTGTTTGATATGTTGGATGTTTCCTTGCTCATGCTCCTTTTGTTCCACTTTTAGTAACTTTTTTTTCGTACCTTCCGCTGAGAGATTTATTGTTTTTTTCTGTGCTCACTCGATCACTCACGCCGCGAACAATATTTAACCGGAATCCATTGTCTTCAAAACTAGAATGTTCCTAAAATTAAATAAGCAAAATCGCTTCACGCTAAAAGATTTCCATAAAAGTAAAGCATCTAGGGTTACCATTCCCATTTTCATCTCATATCTGATTTCGTACTTTTTATTCATTGTTAATTTTAATTATTTTTAATTGTTGTTGAAAGCAAGCCACAAACGGAATCAGTTGATTGATACATCAAAGCTACATTTCCAATTAATATGAATAATGGATCATGAGATGAATAATGAAACAGTTCCCCTATCTGGTAATGCTTTCCAAAAGTGTGCTGGTTTGTTTTGATTTGATTTGTAACTATTTCAACTGATTCTATATGATCAAATGCAGCAATTCTTCTATTTGTAAATACTGTACTTCACCATTGATCGCCATCTCAGAACTATAATGTTTATCGGTAAGAAGTACTAGAGGATTATCAGAAGCACTTTTGGGCTGCATTTCAACTGATCTGGCAACACTAGTGTGCTTCTTTCCAAAATGGTGTAGAACCAGACCAGCCCTGGGACCTGGTAATTGAAGTTAAACTACCTCAAGGTTTTGCCAGTGCCCAGGGAAGCTGATTTAAACTCCTAATGGTCCCGTTATTTTACGAACTTCATTTTAAGGCTGTGTCTCAATTCGCAAATTAATTTTAATTTTTACTTAAACTTGACAGCAACTGGAACTCAATTTTGACAAACAGCTAACCAAAAGTTTGCTGATCAATAACAATTGGATTTTAATCGATTAATCCTTCTGTCATGTTTAAGCACATAAAACAGAAATCCAAGCTGGAGTGCCCGCCATGTGTAAATTTTTGTAACTTTTATTTTAAAATTACAGCTCGTTTTCGTTAGTTTTGGTGAATCGTCTGTTGATGGCGCCACTTGCCCGCCACGAGATTTGATAGTCGGTTTTAACTAGAAATGAGAAGAAAAATGAGTATTTTCCATTTAATTCCAACAACCTTTGCTTATCTTGACAGATACGCGTTTTTCATCTACAATGTGCAGACTTCTTCAGTGTCTCGTACACGACCTAGACTTGCCTCTAGATGAATCCTAGAGAGTTTGAGTTGTTTAGTGGAATACCTGTAACTAGAAATGAGAAGAAAAATTAATATTTTCAGTGTTGTGTACTCGCTGACTTCTTCAGTGTCGTGTAGTCGAGTTATTAGTACACGACTCTGATGAAGTCTGCATATTGTAGACAAAATACGCGTATCTGTCAAGATAAGCAAAGGTAGTTGGAATTAAATGGAAAATACTAATTTTTCATCTCATTTATAGCTACAAGTATTCCACTTAACAGCTCAAACTCTTTACGATTCAGTATGTTTTAGTAGTTTTATTTTGATGAAATCTAGACTAGGCGGCGTTGTTTTTCCAACGGTTTGCTTTTAAAAAGTTACACAGTAAATTGAAAAAAAAAAAAAAAATGTTCGAGCCTGGAAGTCTGTTCTCTGTGGTTTAAGTAAAATTTAAATTAATTCGCGAATTGGTACACAGCCGATAAAACAGACCTGTCGAACTTCCATGCAACAATAGGTGTAAACCTTTTTTTGCTTCAAAATTGTAGAATACACAAATTTTCTTCTTTAATACACAATGCTTCGTTCTTTCGATAGCGCATGTGGTAACGTTTGCATTAAACAAAATGGACTTTTTCGGATGGCGATGAAAAAAAGCTTGGACAGTAATTGCTATATAAATTTCCCATGAAAGGTAATTATTTAAGCTTACTTGCAAACAAAATCTACGCCCTTGCGAGTGGCCTTCCGGCAGCTAACCGGAACATTTGCCATGGCGGACGAAAACAGGCGTGTAGGCATGTTTTTGAGTTCTTTCTTCGTTTTATTTATCAATTCCTCCTCAGTTTCCGCGACAAAATGGTTGAGTAGATCTAACGGTTCAGGTTGGCTCGATGGGACGCAGCTGGGGGACGTTGAGAGACATCTATATTCAGCCGCTCCATCTCCTCCAACGATCGCTTCGAGTAGTGGGCCGACGCTAGATCCAGCCAGAACACCGCGTCTTCGCCCTGATGGTATTTCATTGCCTGCAGCTCCGAAACCAGTGGACGCGACTTCCGCTTCCTGACATATATGTTCATGTTCACCGAATAATTTTTCACTGTTTGGCCGGTTGAACTAACCTCCCGGCCAAGCGCACGCAGCGATGATGCCACGTTGCCCTCGGTCTTCAGCATCATTTCGAGCTTCTTGTCGCTCAGAGTCGTCGGCCGTCCGGAACCGGGCTTTCTTTCGATGCTCTGATTGTTGTCTAATAGTGCCAAGATGGTTTAGATGCCGGAACGGGCGTATTCGGCGTCCACAAAGTGCCGCACGTTGTCCGTTTTCGAAGCGGCGGGGTACCGTTCTTTGAACGCGCACACTTCTGAACGGATTTGCTTCACTGTTTTTGCCATCGACTGACTCGACTGATAGAGCTGTCAAATTGTGTCGGCTGACTCATGGGTTACTGTGATTGATGATGATTTTCTCGGTTTCCAATTAGCACCCTTTACTGTTGGTAACTCTCAACCATTAAGTGCAACCCAGAATCAATACGTTGCGGATGCGTTTGCGTTTGCGTTTAGCAATCCGGTTGATCCGTTTTGTACTAAAATGAAAAACGTACGCAAAACGGACAACCAACACACAATAAATCCGATTGATGACAGCTGAAAAATTTCCAATCGTTATTTTTGAAAATCAAATTTCTGTTTTATTTTGGCGGAGCTACTGTTTGAGTTGTATCATTATTATATAGAAATTCATTCCGAAAAGGACATCACCGAGGTTTTGAACATTTGTAAACTGTATCAAGTGTATAAAGAATATGTCGAGCTTAGCAAGAGGTCGAAATGTTCGGATTGAAGATGGTGGGTACATCCCCTGCTGCTAAGCCGCGGCAAGTATGGAGTATTTTTGCCACCAATTTCAATGCAATGGTGCAACATCCTGAAAAGTTCTTCCGGGCGACCCGGATGACTCCTGGAACTTTTAATTCGTTGTTGGAAGTTATCCGACACAGGTTGGAGAAATTCTTCGCAAGAACTCCTCTCAGTTCAGAGTTCAGGCTTGTTTAACCTTGATGTGAGTATTTTTTGTTTGAGCACCCGTGCGATTTGGTCTGTGTTTCTATGCCCTTGTATAATGACATCCTTCACATCCTGTTTTCAGATACCTGGCTTATGGACCTGACATTCCATTTCTATCATGGAGCTTCAAGATAGGTGAGAGCACGGCAAGCTCTATCATATATGAAGTATGTCAGGTTCTATGGGCTGAACTGAAGTCGGGCTTCCTACCCGAGTTGACTGCTGAAGACTGGTCCAGAAAGGCATCCGAGTTCTATCAGCTTTGGGACTTCCCCAACTGCTGTGGCGCTGTTGACGGAAAGCACGTGAACATCGAGGCTCCTCCGAATTCTGGCATTTATTTTTCAATTAGAAAGGGCATCATAGCATCAATTTGATGGCTGTTTGTGATGCCAACTATCAATTTATAGCTGTGGATGTCGGAGCGTATGGGGCGATGGCGAATCCTAAAAACAACTTTGGTAATGCTTCCAGAACATGCTGAGCTGATTGTTTTGGCGTCAGTTATTTTGCATAATTATCTGAAATCCACAAGTAGTCTCGAGTACTTTTTCAAACAGACGTATCTGATTTTGTAAACAAAGAGGGGAAGTAAGATTCAAAGGTAAATTTCTCAAAACTCTCAGAACCCTCATGGAAAGTAGCATTACCATCATGTTAGGGAAATGTTATTCCTTGTGTTGGTGGCCCTAGTTTGTATGAAAGTGCTTAGGGTTTCAATAAATTAACGTTTGAATCTTACTTCCCCTCTTTGTTTACAAAATCAGATACGTCTGTTTGAAAAAGTACTCGAGTAGTGATGATTATTGCCCGCAAGGTTTCTGACACAATCAATTCTAATGGTGAAGGTGCTGCGCAAGGATATTGGAGAACAACGTTTCTGGGTTATACAGAGGTAACAATAGTACGCAGCAAGCCATTCAAATGTGAAACAGTTTGAGCGAATATGTTTTCACTCATCCAGTGCTTCATTAGATTTAGCATGATTATATGGGGCAATCGGCAATCATTTAACATCTGATACTTTAATTTCTTTATTTGGTTAAACTGATTGAATCTTGCATAGCCACGGTGTTCTCAATATAATTGAAAGCTGAGCAATCCTTTGTCATTATTTTATTTTATTTTTTTCAAATAAATGTGTTTCTTAAAACCTGAAAAACCGTTTCTCATTCAACTCTTGAAGAATAATATACTGGGTTGGCGCCGAAAATATTTTCACAGGACTTGAGCTGACCGGTGGAAAGACGGACAAGACGTGTCGTGTGTGAGCCAAGCGTCAAATCTGATGACCCATTATGAAGTAATACCGGCGTCGGCTGTGTCCGAGTACTTGTCAAGTAGGGGATGGGAAGAAACATGTTGATATGATAAGAATATAATAATTATAATTAATTCAACAAACCTCACACACTAGAAAATCGCTGCCTCCGTTCTTTATTCTGTTCCACATTACTAATTATAGTAATTAAACTGCTTTTCGATGGAAGCACAATCGTCCCACTGATTACCACTGATACCAAATGTTTGTTATTATTATTTTCCCGCAAAGTCATACGCAAGATTTGAGAGGTGTCAAATCTTGCGGTTGGTTTTGCGGTCAAGTTTGCGTTTAGTACATTTTAGTACTCTACCGAAAACTCACTCTGGATTGAATGTGTGTTATCACATATAATTCCATATGTTTAAAATAGCTGTCAAATGTATGGAACGCAAACGTATCAATTGTGGGCCAGCCTTTACTTCAAATTTACTTACTATTAATAAAAGATCACCATCACACTTTGTGAGTAACCTAAAAATTATCCTCACTGTTGGTTTAATTCCGTCTTAATCGCCTTTCATGCGTTATTTTAAATTTTACCTTGTTTTCTCGATACAAAACTACGAAGTAACAAACCACGGGTGGTCAATATCTTGATACTCATTTTCATTTTCCATCATAGTTGAATGGATTGGTTGTCAGAGCGAACTGTCGAAATTACAACAAACAAATAGTTTCAATAAATTATCTTATAGCTGCATAAACTATAGCTTACTGAATTTGATTTAGTCATATGATCTAGTTGAAGCAATGTGGATTTTAATTGATACTGTAATACAAATCAATGCAAAAATATAGGGTTACAGGATGTATTGTCAGCCTATCTCCTTCATTCATTTTATGAACCATGTGTGTACTATAAATTCACCGATAATGGAAACAATCATTTTGGCATCACGATGACCGATTTGTTTTGAATTAATTCCGACTTTTTGGTAAATAACTTTCTAGTTATACACTTCAGCGAAATTTTTGTTTTCATTAACTTTTTAGCCGCCATAACTTCACTGCTTACGCTGAATCTGTCCAATCTTCAAATGACCTTAATTTAGCTGACATTCTTAGTATTGCACCAAAGTTATTCAGTAAAAAGTCACACGTTATTAATTAAATATCCACGTAAGAACAGCATCAACAATTTCACAAAAAAATATAGACTCAATTTTAGGGTTTTTTTTTGTGGCAATAGCCCAATAGTATACATTATATAATAAAATTTCTTTCGACTCCGTAATGCTAACGCAATTGAGCCTCTCAAATAAATGAACTAGTTAAAAAAAATAATAAAATTTCTGCTGTGTTTGAATATATTTGGATGTGTTCGAAGATCTTTCAAATAGTTCATCACATATAAGAGAAGAAGAAATGAGAAATTATGATCCAACAATCACTCTGTATCTCAAAACTCAGCTTTTTCCGACATGAATGCACCCTAATGTGTAAAGTGTCGTAAATATACGAACAAACAAACAAACAGTTCATCACATCAAAATTCAAAGAAACGAAGAAAAGTCGATGGAAAATAAAACTCTAATAGTATCTAGTATACGTTCCCTTTACTCCCTAATTTGCACTATCAAGTCGAATCAAACTCAGTATTGTGTTCCTAACTGTGACCGTGTGGATTCAAGTTTACAACTTTTACTGGGCTATATAAATTTCCACTCGTCCGTATCGCTTCCTGGAAAGTATCGATTTTTTCGTCGTTTCTTCCGTGATGTGCTGTGGTGCGGCTGGGCAAGCAGGAGTGCGACAACTAAGCTGCGAATAATCCTTTGGTGAGCACTTTCGGGTTCGGGTGTGTAGTAATGGGAAACTATAAATTTCATAGGATGTTTAATCTTCGGCTTATCCGGTGTAATTCTTGCTATTCCGTAATTAAAGGCGATAATTGCCATGGAATGGCATCATAAGTCATACATTCTGTTCCCAAGAGCATTCGAGTGCTTGCAGATGGTTTTTTTTTATTCAAGTTTCGTAAACTGTGAAAAACAATGTTCCCTGCAGCAGTGCTTCATCTTTCCCAAAACTATAGGTGCATTGTTTGCTATTGCAAGTCAAGAAAAGGCACCGATGAGAAGAAAATAAAACACCCAACTTTCTTTTGAGCAGCAAATTTTCACTTCGATAAAATCTACGGAAACCCGAAGAATGGAACGAAGGTGGACGGAGCCAGAGCCCTGCAGCATCCGATTCCCGCTCACGTAGGATCGACATCCCAAATTGGAGCCAAGCAAAAAGGATTCCTACAAAGGGAGTCGACTTGGATTTTCATCGCTTCAGAGTATAGAACAAGGAAACGACAAAGCTCCCGTCCATTCCAATGCTTTCGTAAAAATGGAAACACTCCGCCATTGTTTCGAGTGATGGAAAGAGCCGCTATTATTATTTTAATTTTCACCGGTAAATAGATGATAACAAAAGGATCTAGGTTGTACCAACCATGGTTTTGGGGCGGAAAAAGTTGGTTTGATGGCGACGACCTGAAAACTATTATTCTTGTAAAAGAGTAGTTGTGCCTTCTCTCTTGCCATACTTCAGTTTTTTTTTTGTGTGCTTTGGTTGAATGATTTTTTCTGTTTCTTTATTCTCAGTGAGATGAGATCCATTTAGCAGCCAATGGGAAAAAAAGTTTGCATTATTATTTTCATTTCAATTTGGAATCCATAATGGAACCATTCGGGCGCATTAACAGCAACTTTTGGCACTGGAGGCAATTTGGCGATAGTAATTGCTTTGCGGAAGAGTTTGGGAAGAATAATTGGGGTATTAAATTGATGTGCTTGAATGTGCAAACGATAAACAGTTTTGTATGGTTTTTCTGACCTAACCTTCCATGCCGCAGACACCTACCATGCTTAAGTTTCAGTTACAGGATTGTTTCCACCTTGTTTCTACTACAGTAAAGCTCATCTTTTATATGGCCAATTGGATCAACCCAAATTGGTAAAAGGATAATTGTGTAAATTCAATGTAACACCCATTGGCCGCTAGTGATATTCTGGAGAACATTTGTTTGCAACAATAAGTCACCCCTGAAAGTAGCTTCAATCCAGGAGTTAGAAAGTGATAACTCTATACCAGATTCTGTAACTTACACTGACAAGCAAACAAAAGTGCCGACATTATCATTTTTGTAATTTCTCTTATTTATTTGATTCACACTAGAATAAACACCTTGTGGTATTTTTTGATATATTATTTCCTTGTATTCTTTCAAAATTTCACGCCTGGACTAAAGCAAGAAAAAGGCAGTTTAACTTTTTTTAAATCAATTTGTCTTGAAAAATAACAACAGGGACAAACAATTTCGGCCCCAGAAAAAAAAAGGCAAAAGTAAAACATTTTAACAATAAGTAAAGTATTTAATCAATAACTCTTTATTTAGTCTTCAGGACCTGCTGCAGGCGCTTCGGCAGGCTTTCCACCAGGTTTTTTAGGTGCTGTGAATTTAGTTCTTTCCAGGCACGCAACATGTCTTCAAAATAATTATCATTATTACCACTTCCGTCATTCCTGGTATCGAGAATCGCTCAAAAATTCTCGTTGGGGTTTAGGCCCGCACTTTGTGGAGATCATTCCAGTGGTTTGGTCCAACAAGACCGGAAGAAAGACTTATCCGACAAACATCAGTGCTGAATAACCGCATGATCAAACAAGGAGAAGCTATTTAGTTTTCTAGAAGGAAAAGCTGAACAACTTCTCCAAATTTGCTTGAACAAACAATTATTCAGCATTGATGTTTGTCGGGGAGCCTTCTTGGCAGTATGATCTTCTCTTCAAAGCCCCTCCGGATCAGCGAAACCTCCAGATTATCTCGCAAGATGTTGATGTAGGAATCTGTCGTCGATTTTCACGAGGCTTTCCACTCCACCCTACGGAAAACACCCTTTGATCATCTCATTTACTCCTACATGCTGTACCTTGTGCCTTGGATGTTCCTCGCTCAATCTGTTCCATTTACATATCCGGCACTTCCGATTGAACAGCTCAAAACTATCAGCAGGCTACTTTGCAAACTTAAGCCTTTTTTCTTTGTTTCCCATGCTTATAAATGGGCGCTTCCGGGCAACTTTGCTTTTCAGCCCTTGTACTATGAGACGGCGATGAACAGATCGAGTGTTAGTTGAAGAATTTCCTGGATCTCGCGGACAGTTTTATTCGGTTTATTCTTGGCTTTGCCCATGATATTTGGTTCCGTTTTCGCATCCGTTTTGCACTTCCTGCTTTACCGATCCATCACTGACCAGAAAGTTTTTAATTTCAGAAGACTTTACCCAAATGTTGCATTTTAACCCGTAACGCTGGTTGATCACCTTTTCTTAGAGTAGGGAAAGGATTAATCAGGGGTGACTGTTTTATTCAGTTGTTCGGAAATAGGTCTAAAACTCCTATATAGATATTTTCCAAATTATTTCACTTTTAATTATACGAACATAAGCTCTAGCTATCGGACTAAATATAAGATGCGTAAATCATGATTGATCATCAATTAATTACTGTCATCTTAAAGATTTGAAATACATGATCCAGAAAACCATCAATTTCTTACCTGCTGAAGAAGTTCGCTCAAAATTTTGACTTTGCGTCTTTTGCATTTCTTTGCGTGTACCAGAGGGAATGACTTCATCAGCTCCTTCTCACATCTAGACATGTTGCCAGAATTTGATGTTGAATATTGAGCTAAAATTTATTTCATAATTAGATGATCTGAAATCACTATTTATTTCATGTTTCTTCCAGTCATTTGAGGTTGATATATGCTTATGATTATATTTCCATATGATATTATGTCACATATGATATTATGTGATAGTGCCATATACAATGAAAAAATATGTTTCGGAGTTGTCCAACAGTACTCAACGATAAATAATACTTCGCTGTTGAGCGGCAGCTATGGTTTCACTGTTGCTTTTAAGAGAGCCCATGTTTCCTCTCTGTTTTGTTATCCATGGGCATAGCGCACTGGTATTGTAACGTGAAGCCTGATACCTCTTACACCGCGGAACACCGCGATTGTCGTCACAGTCGCTTTGTATAACATTTCCGTGAGAGTAAATGAAATAAGAACTACTCATTGCCAATCTAAAGTATCAGAACCTGCTATAAGGCGAGTTTGTGATCATAGCAATCGAATTGTTTTAAGTTGATTGTTTTCAAAAGCGGATGGGTGAAACGAAGGAGCGGGTTGATGTTTGCATCAAATCGTGAGCTGGCCTATTTTATTTCGCCTTCCCACACATGCGAGGAATCACACTCATACAATATTGTAAGTGTAAGTACAGATTCCGGAGCTGAAAAAATATTTTTACAATCCGCATGCTTTTAATAAGTCCCTGCATTTGGGAACTTTATTCAATGGTTACGAAATTTTCGGAGTCTCATGCACGTTTCTGAAGATTAGTAGTAAGAAATAAGCAGAGGAATTAACGTCTACATATTGGCAATTCCAATTGTAATATACATACAGCCTCATCTATTTTTCCAGGTGCTGCTTAAATTGCTTATAAGAGGAAAAAAAACCACTGCCTTGCTAGTACTGAACTTCCTAGCGATAGTCCGGTGCAATCCACCATTTTAAAACACGAACCACAATTTTTCGGATGTATAGGGAAAATGCTATCGAAATCACTGCGTTTACTATTGTTTTCAGCAGAATAAATTACGATTACGTGAAACATTGGAAAAGGTCGAACCGTTAGCTTCAAAACATGTCAAAGTTTCAAAACTTAAACAATCGAGGAGTCTTCCAATGGAAACCCTAGATTTATTCCCCATGGTAGTGATCACTTACCAACAATTGTTTCAATTAAGTGTTGCCCTCTACCTTCAGAACCACCTAAAGTTCCATTCGATTGCCAGCTCTAATTGAAAAAAATATGCAAAGGCGGTAACGATCGGGTGTACCTTTCCGATTTGATCTACAAAATCTCATTTGAAGCACAAAAAAGAAATGTTCCAGATGCATAAGGACAACTATTTCGAATTGCTTCAGAATGCCTGCGTTTTAATAGACCCACAGCATTTACAAAACATGGTTGATAATATGCCAGCACGTCTTAAGGCCAAAGGTCTCATGAATTACTAAAGTTATTATTTTATTCTTTATCCTATCGTTTAGAATATATATTTGTAGGCGGGTTTTTTCTTATGTCATATCTATTTCTGATTGAAATAGTGAAATAAACATGTAATATGTAACATCATAATAAAATAACTTATTTGATTGACCACAAAATAACAATACCCAGCCATCATGATTTATTTTAGTTTGTCATTTATTGATTAAACCATGCTGTGTTTTATCATTATTTATAATGTGATGTTGTACCAAAACATTATATAATTACCATAATGGGCTTATGCCGGTCAGTGTATAGTATATACACAAATCTGACGCTTTCTAAACTATTCGTAGACACACGACTTCCACATACTTCGAGGAGTATTTAAAGCTTGAAACAAAGCTTAAACAACTAGTGTCGGCGCAGAAGCTGGCAACCTTGTCATCCACCGACTTTAATGCGACGCGTTTAGCTGTCAAAGCTTCGCGTCGGGATTGACAGGTGACATATGTCAATCCATGATGTGACAAAACGAACATTTCCGGTATCGATAAATAGTCCGCGATACCGTTTCCGAGATAAAGTGTGATTAATCCGAAGAGCAGAAAATAAAGTTGATTTAGTGGTTATGGTTAGCTAGGTCGTTCTGAAGTCGACTATTCGATTTAATTCACGGCGTAAAAGGTGGAAAAGAATAGTTAAGAAAGTTTGCTGGGGAAATCCCAAGTATTTATTTAGTTTGCTCTGAAGTCCGTCGTCCGATAGCTCGATCTTAGATCCGCGAAATACCAGGAAAGACAAGAAAAGCAAAGTATTAAATATAATTAAAGTTAATATTAAAATCACTAATTTTAAACAAATCCTGTAGGTTGTGCCTCGTGTAAGGTGAAGGTGGAAAGTAGGGTGTAAAAAACAAAAAGGTTACCGAATTGTTAGTCTAACCTACAATGATTTTTTTTTTTTATTAATCATTTATTTGTACAGGCTCAATCGAATCAACTTTACAGAGCCAAGCTTTCATATTTGTATACACCATGTATCTTAAATCTAATGTTAGGGGAATAGAGCCGATTACTCGCGGCCGTCTCGAGGTTAATAGGAATAACAATTTAACGGATAGGGAGATGGGTGGGAATTTAAAGTATGGTTTACATAACACATTTATTTAATATTCTAAATTGTCAAAAAGCTTAAAACTATACAACTTTTTGGTTTTCTTTTATTTGAACATTTTGAAAGAGAAAGGAAAACACACAAACACAGAAAAAAAACTTATACTAAACATACATGTTAAACTAACTACAATCTAAGGCTAATGTTAGTCAAAAACATATAAATGTGTTTCATAAACTCCAGATCACGTAGAGCCAAAATATCTCGAACCGGTACATTGGGTTGTCTACCTCGAGCCCGAAGGGAATCATAAAGCTCAGATCTGACTCCACGATGCTCAGCACATGACCAAATAATGTGATCTGCGTCCTGATAACCTTGTTCACACTCACAGAGATTGCTGTCGCTCAGCCCAACCCGGTATAAATGAGCGTTCAAAGAATAATGATTGGACATGAGTCGAGACATCACACGAATGAAGTCTCGACCCACATCCATCCCGCTAAACCAAGATTTCTTCGACACCTTTGGGATGATAGAATGTTGCCATCGCCCCAAATCTCCTTTACTCCATTTATACTGCCAGCTGACGAGTGACTGTTTACGAAAAATAGTAAAAAATTCGTTAAAGGCGATTTGTCGATCACAAATATCGCCTTCCATAGCGCCCACCTTTGCAAGCGAGTCCGCTTTCTCATTGCCCGGAATTGAACAATGAGATGGGACCCATACAAAGGTGATGATAAAATAACGCGAAGATAAAGCACTTAGAAGCTCCTGTATTTTCATGAGAAAATACGAGGAGTGCTTTACCGGCCTCAATGACCGAATAGCCTCTATAGAACTGAGACTATCCGTAAAGATGAAGTACTGATCCGGTGTTAATGAGGCAATAATTTCTAGCGTAAAATGTATTGCCGCTAATTCAGCGACATAAACGGAACAAGGGGCTTGAAGTTTACGATTGGCGCTATAAATTTCATTATATATACCAAAGCTTGCTGACTTCAGTGAAGAACAATTTAGTGGAATCAACTTGGCCAAACTTTGCATTACCATTGGCCAAACATTACCGGTGCAATCATAGGACGATGATGCTCTGAGATTCCATGAAGCTCCTGCTTCATGGATAAATCAAAATGAGCCGAACTGCTGAAGTCGGAGAAGCAAACACGATTGGGAATATTCGGCGAAGGGCTGACATCCTGTGTTATGTACAAATGGTACAAAGTCATGAAGCGAGTTTGAGGATTCAACTCAAGAAGCTGCTCAAAATGTTCGATTACCTGAGGGTTCATAACTTCACACCTGGTGAGGAGCCGGAGAGATAATTCTGTAAACCGATCCGAGAGTGGCAACATGCCAGCCAGCACTTCAAGACTCATGGTGTGAGTCGAGTGCATGCAACCTAACGCGATACGAAGACACCGATACTGAATACGTTCCAGTTTAATGAAGTGCGACCGAGCCGCTGACTGAAAACAAAAACTACCGTATTCCATAACGGACAAAATCGTTGTCCGGTACAACGTTAGAAGATCTTGTGGATGAGCTCCCCACCAGGTCCCGGTAATTGTGCAGAGAAAGTTGATCCTTGGCTGACACTTTCGCTTCACATACTCAATATGGGATCGCCAGGTGCACTTAGAATCGAACCAGACCCCAAGATATTTAAATGACATAGAATGAGTTATCGGCTTACCCCAAATTTGAAGCTTCGGTTGTGCTGGGTTATGCTTCCTAGAAAAACTACCAACTCAGTTTTCTCCGTAGAGAATTCGATACCTAGCTCTAGAGCCCAAGTAGACAAATTGTCTAAGGTATCCTGTAAGGGTCCTTGCAGATCGACCCCATTGGGTCCCGTGACGAGACACTACGCCGTCATCTGCAAGTTGTCTCAACGTACAGTTGTCACCTAGACAACCGTCAATGTCTTTGACATAAAAATTATACAAAAGGGGGCTTAAACATGATCCCTGGGGGAGACCCATGTAGCTAAATCGGGAAGCTGTAGAGGTTCCATGAGAGAAGCTCATTTGTTTCTCTGACAGCAAATTGTACAAAAAATTATTCATTAATGGTGAAAAGCCACAAGCGTGGAGTTTATCTGAAAGAATTTCAACAGATACTGAATCAAAAGCCCCTTTATATCCAAGAATACAGAAGCCATTTGCTCTTTTTAGCAAAAGCTAACTGAATATCCGTGGAAAGCAACGCGAGACAGTCGTTCGTTCCCTTACCCCTACGGAAACCATATTGAGTATCTGAAAGCAGGTTGTTCGTCTCAACCCATTTGTCCAGACGGAAGAGGATCATTTTTTCCAACAACTTTCGAATACAGGATAACATCGCGATGGGTCGATAGGAGTTGTGGTCGGACGCGGGCTTACCAGGTTTTTGAATGGCAATAACTCTCACCCGTCTCCAATCATCCGGTACAATGCTTAGTTCCAGAAACTGATTAAACAAGTTCAACATGCGCCTCTTCGCGACGTCTGGGAGGTTCTTAAGCAAGTTGAACCTGATTCTATCAGCTCCTGGAGCCGTATTGCCACACGAAAGGAGTGCAAGAGAGAACTCTACCATTGAAAAGGGTTGGCTAATCTCATCTATCGAATTCGTGTTTTCGCGAGGAATCATCCGTGCCGGCACAGAATCTGGACACACTTTTCGCGCGAATTTAAGGATCCATTGGTCCGAGTACTCTTCGCTCTCGTTGTTCGTAGTTCGGTTACGCAACCTTCGCGCCGTGTTCCAAAGAGTACTCATCGACGTTTCGCGCGACAGCCCGTTCACGAATGTTCGCCAGTAACCGCGCTTCTTGGCCTTGATGAGGCTCTTAAGTTCGCGTTCGAGAGCCGTGTATACTTCGAAGTGCTCAGGTGTTCCACGTCTACGGAAAACTTTAAACGCGTCGGACTTTTTACGGTAAACCTCGGTGCATTGCTGATCCCACCATGGAGAAGGAGGTTTCCTGCGAAATGCCGTTCCCGGAACTGGTCGAGTTTGAGCTTGAAGCGCGCTGTCTAAGATCAGGTTGGAGAGGAAGTTATATTCTTCCAGCGGTGGAAGCCTTTCTACCGTCGTTACGGCTTCATCTACTGCTGTCCTAAACTTTGTCCAATCGATGTGACGGGTAAGATCATACGTGACGTTGACAGACTTCGACGGATTGAACCTGGTGGCAATCGAAATTTGTATGGGTAAGTGATCACTACCGTGGGGATCTTGAATCACATTCCATGTGCAATCCAACGATAATGAATTCGAACAAAGTGTGAGGTCTAATCTACTGCCAACTGAGGATGTACCAGCCAAACGTGTTACTTCTCCATTGTTAAGTACTGTCATATTGAAGTTGTCACAGAGGTCATATATCAGGGAAGACCGGTTGTCATCGTACAGTTCTCCCCAGCCTGTACCGTGAGAGTTAAAATCTCCCATGACCAACCGCGGAGCAGGAAGAACCGAACAAACATCTGAGAGTTGTTTTCGGTTAATGGAGGCTCTTGGAGGAATATAAACGGAAGCAATGCAAAGGCTTTTATTTTTAATAACAGCCTGACATGCGACAACTTCAATACCTGGAATTGGAGGAAAATTCACTCTATAGAAGGAGTAGCACTTTTTGATCCCCAAAAGTACTCCCTCCACGCGAATCCTCACGATCAAGACGAATAATATTGAAATCATGAATCGGAAGACTGATTTCGGAAGAGAGCCATGTTTCACAAAGAGCGAATGCATCACAACCGGTAGTGTGAGCTAAAAATTTAAAAGATTCCAATTTAGGAACAAGACTTCTACAATTCCACTGCAGAACAGTGATCAAATCCCCGACCTCAATTGGAAAATTATCCATCGAAGGAAATGATTGCTGCAAGGAGGGGCCACTTGATTGTCAATTGCTTCAAAAACGTTTTCACTGTGGGAAGCATTGCCAGAACAATGCTTTTAAGAGGGTCAGAAATTTCGAGGAACTTGAAAATACTTTCAACAATATCATCAAATGAGAACAGTCCTGATGGAGAAGGAACTTCTGTTCTTAAAATCGGGGTGCTAGGGGTTTTTGATGTCCCCGGAAGAGATGGAAAGTCCTGGGAGTAGTTACTACTGCGGAAACCAGGAGGACTAGGATTTTCCCTTTTTCCACCTTTTTTTGAAATGGGCAAACTGGTTTTGGGCTCCGGCTCAGCAACTTTCCGTTGGCGGACGCGTCTTCGCTTTCGTGAAGTGCCTTCCGGAAAACTGGCTGATGTTCCCTCTTCAACCAAGTCAAAGTCAGACTCGTCATCTGACAGAGGAGCAAAGGGATTCGTATTGGCATTGGGTGATGGTGAGGCTTTTTTCACCATTTCGGCGAAAGATTGCCTAGACCGCTGTTTAAGTGATCGTTCTAATTTTTCCCCGCGTTGCTTGTACGCCGGGCACGACGAGAGAGCATGAGGAGGAGTACCCTTACAGAAAGCGCATTTTGGTGTACTGTCTGCGCAGGCGCCCTCCTCATGTTTCTCCCCGCAGTTGGAGCAGCGTGCCTTATTGCCGCAGTGGGAGGTCGTATGTCCCATCTGCTGGCATTTTTGGCAGATCATTACCCGTGGTACAAACAAACGCACAGGTAGTCGAAGTTTTCCCAACTCGACGTATTGAGGGAGGGCTGAACCAGAGAAGGTCACGCGAAACGAATCTGACGGAGTGAACTTCTTTTCACCCTTAGTGATCGATACTGTGCCTAATTTTCTCACATCCAGTATCTTCACTGGAGAAAGCAGGGGGTTCTTGAATCGACCAACCCCCTGCTTCATCAGGATCTCAGGGGTCAAAGTCGCTTCGGTGACCACACCTTCTATCTCAATACCTCGAGCTGGGATGTACACTCTATACTCGAGTGTAAAGAATTGAGAGACAGCAATCTCGTTCGCCTGTTTCAGGTTCGACACAACGACCCGAAGTTTATTGGGCCTGATCTTAATGATTTCAGTCACGGCCGAGAATCGTTTCGTCAGATCATTACTGATCTGGTAAACATTTAAAGGTTTCGTTTTGGGCTGAAAGTATACAACCCATGGACCAGCTGAATCATCTGGATAGGCCCGTGACCGGGTGACGTTTTGAGACACCTCATTAGTTGACGGCATGGATGAATCATCTTCCGACAAATCATCCATGTCGCACCCGTGGGAGCTTATTATGCTCAACCACTGAGGCACTTACAAAAGTACACTACAATACAATTCAATACAATAAACAAGCTTAACACAAACGAAAACACAAAATGACAATACAATCTATTCAGGGGAGAAGGAGAAAAACAAAACACTTATCTTATATGCAATACTGAGCTGCTGCTGCTGCTGCTGCTGCTGCTGGGTTGCGAACGTGCGTGGTCGCCTTTACCGGGGAGGAGTGAAGCGCTACGAGTGTGATGAGGCGAACCGTTACTGCCGATGAAATGAAACGGATAGCCTCTATCACAAGATGAACTGCTGGTGTGTGTGATCTACAGAGATGCGGCAAAATGGCTGGTCACTTGATTGCAGCAAATTAAAAATTGATCACCACTGCTCCAACTTCTGGCTTTCCACTTCAGAAAAAAACAACCTCGATGACAACCGCGGCCAAAATAGAGTCGAGGAGAAAAAAAAAACTGAACTTCGAGCTAATACACCTTGAGAAACCATTAACACAACGGAGCACGGAAGAAACGAACTTTACCGTTTGCTTGTTAACTAGGGAATGAACCTACAATGATAGAATGTGAAATTTATACTTACATGAAACATTTCATTACAATTGAAGCATACATACGCTCTCAAAACCGGCCCTTCTTCTTATTGCACCCCCCCTTGACAACTAGTCAGGGAGAAATCACTCAGTTATTCGTGCAATTTCATCGAGGACCTCCTACGTTTGAACTGAATGACCGCTTTGTGGAAAGTGGCTCGTAATTTGCGTAACTGCTCATCTTCTAATGCGAGTGATGAATACTCCAACCGATGGATATTCGATTTCGTGAAAAAGGTCCGTTGAATCATGTTTCAGCAAACCATATTTTTCAAGCACCGTCTCCAAACGGTAGCTCTCTGAACAGTAGACAGGAATTCTATTTGGCTCACCCCTCACTTGGATGCGATATGGTCGCAAAAAACGCTTGTTAAATTTATTTACTTCCTTACTTTGAAACAACATTGTACCACCTGACTAGACTTAAATGCCTGGTAAACCAGCGTCTAATCATAATTTATACTGTCCTAATACTTTCGTGCATAAGAAAATTGTTGGAGAAAATGATCTATCGAAGGCTCGACAACTGGGTCGAATCAAATAACTTCTTGTCAAATTCAAAGTTTTGGTTCCTTAAGAGCAAATGAATAAACGATTGTTTAACGCTACTTTCCACAAATATTCTACTGGCCTTTAAGCACGAGGAGCAATTGGTTTCAGTATTCCTGGACATTAAGGGGCGTTTGGTTCAGCGTCCATTTATATCCTGTCAGATAATCTGCAAAGATGTGGACTCTCCGCAATTTCAAAAAAGCAATTGACAATTGTTGTCAGAAAAGCACACAAATTTTCACTTGGATAAGTAATAACTTCCAGAATCGGTTACATAGGCTTACCCCAAGGGGCATGCCTCAGTCCTCCTCTTTATAATTTTTATGCCAAAGAAATTGATAATTGTTTGCCAGAACAATGCACGCAACCACATCTTGCGGTGGTCCCCTTGAAAGGCTCGCATATTGTTTATTTGCAAGAACCATTGCAAAATTCCCTAGATAACCTATTTTCTTGGGTTAGGAATCTAGGAATCAAATTCTCACCACAGAAAATAAATTTGGAAGTGGCACCTAGCTAAATAAGAGCTTAATCTTTTGGACAGAAACATCAAGCAATCGTTATCTTTCAAATACCTCAAGGTCTGGGTTGATTCAATGTGCACTTGGAAAGCCGTCTGCATTAATTTATCTCAAATTCTAATAACTCGTCCACAATATCGGAACACATTGCAAGTGGTTGACCGGATTGGAGTTCAGTTTGTGCTAAGCTAATGAGCCTGGTCATCAATAGAAGCATAAAGTTGCCAGAAGGCATGAGATGCATCTTCGAACTCTTATTTCTATCAAATCTCTCAATCGCAATTTTAAATGGATAAGCATAGGTTTATATTTAGAAGTTTCTCATTTTTTTTTATTATAGAGACTTTCAGCCCTGAGCTGGTTTGTCTCTTTGGGATGTTTTGGTGATTGACACAGATAGGTGTTACAGTAGTGAAATAGTTTTTAGGATACAGCCGTAAAAATTGAAATACTACGAAAAAAGAGTTTGCTTCGAGCATCGGTTGTGAAAGGTTTTGCCGATGCTTTATTACGCACTATTGTATTATCGTGCATGGTGGTATGCTTTGGTTATCAACAAGTTGGCGATTGTGATCCATAATATTGATTCGCCAAGCTCGCCTTGCCACCATATCTTGGAGCAAGTAAACTATTATCCCATTTTGTGACTGTTGGTATAAATCGATCAAAATCAGAACTGTACTAATAAATATTTGAATATTTTACTAAAAGCCGCGTGAATTTAGCTTATCGTTTACCAAAACGATCTGTGCTACCACCTAATCCTGTTATCCAACATCCCACTAATTAATCGTGGAAGTGCAAAGGTGGTCTCGGCTGCCAATAAAACGAGAATAACGTCCACACATTCCTACCCTTATTTGACCTGCACTCGGGCAAGCCGGCGCCGATATTTCCTTAGTTTGTGATCACCAGTTTTTACACATTGAGCATGTATGCTAGTCCCAAGCATCTTCTGTTGGTTCTCTGTGTAATAACAGCTGATCTGGCAATAACGGAGTAGCAACCTCGGGCGGTTAATCATGCTCATTATCTTGCTCATACTCCTAGAATCGGATAAAATATTAAATTGATATCTTTATTTCTCACACGGTTACAGGGTGTCTCACAATAGGTGTCACTAAAACAAAATGGGATTTCAGCAAATCAAATCAACCAAATCATAGCATTTATTTTTCATTTGAAAGATACATGCTATAGAAATAAACAATATTAATTCAATTCGATTCTTTCGCCCTTTTTCTTGATAATTTTGCGCAAACGCTTTGTAAGCCCATCGCAGCTGGCACGCAATATTTCCTGAGGAATTTGGTCTCAAATATCAACCCAATGTTTCTTGAATCGATCTAAAGTAAAAGTCTTTTCTTAAGGCCTGTATATCGAAGCATATAACCCCAAACAAAGTAGTCAAGTGGGTTGAGATCCGGTGAAGATGCGGGTCATTCTTCGCTAGTGATGAAATCGGGCAAATTTTCCGCTTCTTTGCCTTGTGAGCTGGAGCTGAGTCCTGTTGGAAACAATATGGTGTATTTCCATACAGCGTTGAAGCATGAGGAAGCAGATGGTTCTTCAAAACCTGCTCAAGGTAATATTCAGTGTTGATTTTTAAGTTTTTTTTTTTTTTTTTTTTTGTAGGGGCGTAGAATCACTGCGTCCATTGAGTTGAACTTTTGTGATATACCCCTGTTTACTATACTAATTCGCATCTTAAAGCTAGATCACCATTTGTCAAGTGACCAGCCTAAGACGCGTCTCCCAGTCAGGCAAAATTGAGTTTATAAAACCCACCACCTTCCCAGGATTTGCAGTCCAAATTTCTTTAGGTTGCATATAGCCACTGTACAGAAATTTAAGTCTGCTCTTGTACACAGCATCACAACTGCAAAGCAGATGTTCCGAGGTTTCACGTTCCATGTTACAGAAACGACAGATATCATTCTGAACCTGGCCAATGTTCTTCAAATGATATCTACTCGGGCAATGTCCGGTTACTAGGCCAGTATAGATACAAAGAACTCTCTTATTGAGCTCCAGAAGCTTTTTACTAATTGTAACATTTGGAATTATAAACCTTATCGCTTGAGAACACTTTGTGGTGACCAACCAATTGGTCATCACCCTTTGCTCTTCCCAAGATTTTAATTCCATTTTTATGGCACAGTATGATATACCGCAGAATGGTTCTGGGCCAATAAACTGTGCATTTGAACCTTGTTTAGCAAGCTCGTCTGCCCTTTGCCCAGGGCCGAAGATTCCTGCTCCCGTTTTTGTTCCAATTTTTGAGCCATCTGTGAAGAATTTTATGGAGCCATGACGAACAGTGGGACCTCCGACTTCCCAATCTATACGTGACGTTTCACATATGTTGTAAGGAATGTCATGGTTTTCCACAGGTTTCATCCAGTCTCCATTCATATACATCACTGGCCCATTTTGAAAGCTTTGTGAAATGCTCAGGTGACCGACTAAATCACCAGACATGAAAGTTTTCAACCGTTTTAGTCTAAGCATACTCTTTTCCGCTTCTAGTTGCACGTATTCGTGCAAAGGCAGCAGATTTAGCATTGCATTCAACGCATTTGATGGAGTGCTGCGCATCGCTCCCGTTATAGCAATGGATACTAGCCGTTGAAGTTTTGCAAGCTTTTTCTGTGCAGTAGCCTCTTTTGTTTTTGGCCACCACACAAGAGAAGCATACGATATTTTAGGACGTATTATGGATGTATAAATCCACATTATCATTTTTGGTCTTAGACCCCATTTTCTGCCAAATGTTTTTGAGCAAATCCAGAAAGCACTGGTTGCCTTACCGATCACACACTCAAGGTGAGCATTCCAGTTCAGTTTGGCATCCAGTATCACTCCTAAGTATTTAACCTGTTCACTAAGATGGATCTTTAATCCTCCTAGCTGGAACGCTTTTAGACTAAACTTCCTTTTCCTAGTGAAAGGTACAATTACTACTTTTGCTGGATTAATGCTAAGGCCCTCCTTGATACACCAAAACTGGGTAAATTTTAGGGCCCATTGCATTCTTTCTGAAATGATGTTGTCAAATTTTCCCCTATAATGACTATATCGTCTGCAAAACCTACAACCTCGAAACCTTTTTCCTCTAAGCTTCTTACGTTAGATTTTATGAAAAGAAGAGGAAGTTTTCCTTTTCGTGAAATGGCGCCCCATATCATGATTTTCGATAAATTCTGATAGCGTTCTACAGCTAGTTTATCTCTTGGAATATTGGCAAGACACACGATCATTTTGTAGATTATGATTGTCCTGAAAGAGGAAGAGAATTCTCGTAGTCACCGTGCCGAACCAAAGGGTTTCTGCTTCTTTGGACCCTGGCTTGCTTTTGACGCTCCGTCAACCCGTGAACCCGCTGTTTCTTGTACGGCTTGCTTTTCAGATCATGTATGAGGAGCTTGTTCATTGAACCAAGGGGTATTTGAATTTTTTTGATCAATTTACGGCCAGATAGGGCAGGATTACATCTTATTCACTCCCCACACATTTGATCTTTTTCTTTGTTCTGGCAGTTCGTCTAGCGCCTCCTTTGTGTTGAATATGGACATTTTCAGTTTCTTTGAACCGTTTCAAGGTACGAAAAACAAAACGCTTACTCATTCCAAACTGCTTAAATATCTGCTATTGAATGACACGGTCTAAGCTTTTGCAAATTTAATTTTAAAACTTGCTCCCGTATGGATTCCATGGTAGCTGATAGATATATACAAACGCAATCGCTTACTTATCTTCAGCGATAAGCTGTCAAAAGAATACACTCAAAACGGGTATAATCAATTCCGCTGTTAGAATTACCCAGCTGAAATAAACTAGGACTGAGAAAAGGTGACACCTATTGTGAGACTCACTGTATAAAGTGACTGGTATAAAAATCACATATGAGTTGTCTTATCTCGCTCGGATAGTATTGTAGCATGTGCTCCATTAAAATCGCTTGGTTATGAAAATCAAAAAAATTAAAATTAAAATACTTGCATACAAAGTACAGATTGATGTGAAATCAAATCAAACCAAAAGAAAAAGCAGAAAGTTGCTCTTTCTTTTGGATGTATTAGATTGCACATACAATTAGTAGTTTTTTAGCAATTGCGAATTGAAGTGTGAAAGTTGATGTACGTACTATCGAGGTATACCTGTAATACGAAACTAGAGTACCGTAAAATAGGGTGACATTGATCAGTGGAGTAAAATTGATCGGTTTGGCCTATATCATGAATAGTTTAATTAACACATTTTCCGTTAATGCACTTTCTAACTATGAATGATGTTTCTTAATCTTGTATTATTTGGTTTCCGAAACCTGGTTCGAATATTCAGTTTTTTTTGTTGCCAAGAACTGAAAATTGAATTGAGCATAGCTTTTTTCAACTTTCAGCTGGCGTGGAAGAAGCAATCAATGGTTGTCTAATAATGAACATTATAGGTAAGATATTTTTCTAGATACGTTATAGGTTGGGTTCTCAATTAGAGGGGAAAGATTGTAATACAATTTTTAATCTTTACTATATAAAAAAAGCTCATTGATGTACACTGTTTCCGTGTTTTTACTACAGCTTGTTACAAAATCGAGGCCACTTCACGTACTTTGGCTTTTTATTGCGGCAAAGGGGCAATCTGACAATGTTTAAATGTTTAAATAAAAAAAGGTTAAGATAGTTCAAACTAAATAATATAAAAATGCAACAAACATTAAAATTCTAAAAATAAAAAAAATAATAATTAGGGGCTAGGCTAGACCTATGTAATATTTACGACATTTGAATACCCTTGAAGCCTAATGAAGACAACCTTATATTCCTATTCAAAATATGTTGGGATCCCACGGTCATTTAGTAAATAAATAAATAAATAAATAAATAATTTTATATCAAGTCTATTGATACACTTCTTAAAAATTCCTGTAAAAAAAATTATCGTTTCCGTTATGCTAATAGAATTGAGCCTTCCAAATTAACAAACTTTTTAAAATAAATGATAGTTTAATTGAAAATATTTATGTTTTTTTTTTGGTTGTGGGCCTAGTTAACGCGAAAAGACCAATGCACTATGGTCCAGATCATGAATTTTCGAGGAAAAATGCTCCCAGCGCCTAAACTTGAAACTACAGCAAAGTGATGTTCTACAACATGGTTTGTATTACTAAGGCCCATTTTTTTATGTTAATTAAAATTAGAGGGGTCCCCATTTTCGCGAAAATACACAAACTAACTTTTTTATTTGCAGAAATAGACGTTTGCATTCTTAGTCAAAGTTGTAGCGCAGAACGTTTCATGGAATTTTCATATATAACATTTTTTGTAGCTTTAAAATTGACCGATTTACAGTAAGTTTTCCTCATCAACTTAGGGTGTACCATAAAAAATGTTTTTTTTTACTCTAACTTTTTTATTTCAATTCTCACCGTAAAGTTGTGTTGGGACGAGTTTTAAAACTTTCAAAGACGCGTACTTTGGTATACAAACTTTGCCGTTAGCTTCAACCAATCAATAGTTGTTTAGTTAACAAATTTTTCTAAAAAAATACGCCCTTTGAAATGATGATTTCTATGATTGGGGCAAAAAAAAATTAAGACGGCATTTGAAAGGGCGAATTGTATTGTTTAACATATGTGAAAACTAGAGATATATTATTTCTGTATCTTGAGAAAATTACATTTGAATCTGGGATGATTTTAGAAGAATTTAGATTAATTTTCCCTCATCAACTTAGGGAGTACCATAAGAAAATATTTTTTTTTTGTCGTAACTTTTTTATTTCAACTCCCATCGCAAAATTGTGTATGGACGAGTTGTAGAGTTATAAATGAAAATTCCATGAAATTTTCTGCGCTACAACTTTGACTAAGAATGTAAACGTCTATTTAAGCAAATAAAAAAGTTAGTTTTTGTATTTCCGTGAAAATGGGGACCACCCTAATTTTAATCAACATAAAAAATGGGCCTTAGTGATACAAACCATGCTGTAGAACATCACTTTGCTGTAAAATTTCAAGTTTAGGCGCTCGTAAATTCGTGAACTGAACCATAATGCAATGGTTTCATGAATTTTACGGTTGAAGCTATGTTTACCTCTTTGTTTACAAAATCAGATACGCCCTTTTGAATAAGTTTTACGTTATAAGCATTTAAGATTTTCTATATGAATTTTCAATTTCTCCATTGCTACATACCTCAATTATCTACTGGACATTTTAGATTTTATTTAAAAATAATTCCATTTTTTCTAGTCATTTAAATTTTAATAGTCAAAAATGCACGGAAACAAATCCATTTCTGTTTTCATGAATAAAATATCATGACACGATTTCTTACCTTATTTTATGAATTCATGACTCTTATTCATGATTTCATGATTGAAATGACAGATGCGAGTCATGAACTTAGGAAGCGTTGTTCTGCCTCTATTCTGAAGTTGTGTGATCAGCTTGATTATGCAAGTACTTATTCAAGAATAGCTATGGCGTAGTAAGTTCAACCACCATGTACTATCACAGCTCTTCACATCAACATTAGGCTCAAATCCTGACCCGATTCATTCATGATTTCATTCCGGCGGACAAATAGTTCATGATATCATTAATATTGTTCAAAATGTATAATCATAATAGGAAAATACAGCATATTCATGAAATCATTACCTGTTTTTGTTATTTTAAAGAACAAATTATATCAGTGTACAAACGTTGCAAACCTACTGTCATTTTGTAGCATTATTAAACAACAGAAATTAATGTTAGTGTTGGAAAAACGTAAGTTTAATTTACCTATTATTTTATTTATTTACACCGTGTCCAATATATTGTCATACAAAACAAAACTCTATTTATTTCAAATCGATAATCCAGATTTTACTGATAACTTCACCAATTATATTGCCTTTAACCTTCTTGACCAGCTCCAGACGTTTTTCGAAACCGTCACAGGCGGCACGCACGACTTCCATCGGCATTTTGTCCCAAATTCGTTTGATTACGGTTTTGAATTGGTTCATATTAGACGCCCTATGGTCATTTACCTTCGCAAGGGGTTCAGATCTGGTGAGCTGGGAGGCCATTCATTCTTGTCCAAAAAGTCGGTAAAATTTTCTCGGCACAAGCCCTGAGCGAGATTTGCAGTATTTATGCGATGGCGCTCCGTCCTGCTGAAACATATAGTGATAATCTCCAAACACCTCTTGTAGATATGGATTGACAACTTTCTTCAAAACTTCCGTTTTATAGTATACGGCTTTCACTTTAACACCTTTTTCGATGAAAACCAGTGGTAATTTGCCTCGCTTGTCAATTCCTCCCCAAGCATCACGGACGCAGCATTTTGGAATCGTTGAATATTTTTATCACTCTCTGGAACAGTTCTCGAAGAGAGAGCCAACAATCTGTCGTTCTGAACATTGTGGGATTGTTGCAAGACGAATAACTTATAAATTCTTCCCCACCGTCCCGCGACAAAAGCAGACTTGCTGTTTCGAGTCGTTCCTGCTTGGAAGGTTCCGAAACTCCGTGACCCTTACGTTTCTTGAAAGCTTGGAATCCGAGGTCATTTTGCAGTATTTTGTACATTGACGATCTAAAAACATTCAGATCTGCGGCCATTTTAAGTGCAGAGCGCTGTGATTTTCGTCTAATCCGTTCCCTGACCACTTTAACCACTCGTGCAGTCCGCACCGTACGAGTACGGCCGGATCTCTTCCAGTCATCCAACGAGCAGGTGTCACGGTTCCTTTGGATGGTTAGGTACACAAAATCCCGCTTTACTCCGAAGTTTTTCAAATTTCTGGAAATAGCGCCCGGGCGCTCACCTTTCGAAAGCTTTTTTTTTATCACCACAGCAGGAAACTCTTTCATCGCTGGTAAAAGATAAACACCGAATGAAAACAATCGGACATAACCTAAGAGCGTTTGTATAAACATAGTGCAAAACTACACCAACACATACGTGAAGCATGTTGAGTAGTTGCACGACACCAATACTAGGAAAAAGTGTATGAGAATATATTGGACACGGTGTATAATGCCAAACTTCCCATGATATTTTAACTTACTGCGAACTAACGAATTCCCTCCAGCATGCGAAACCACAGAACCCTTTCTCAATTGGAGTGACACAGATTGACCTACGCAGAACATCGATTTGAATTCTGTGACAGCGATTGAAACATTTGGGGTCAAAACAATCCCCGTGTAGGCTGAGTACGTTGGAAGGTAATACTCCTCTTCGACTCTGGCGCACAAAATATCAAAACATATATCCTACATATTCAACGAGTACCTCTTCAGCGTCAAAGCGTCAACGCCAGGAGCTAAAGTACACCCGCGTGCACAAAAGAATGTTCTCTGGTTTACTTTCCTCATGGACGTTCTATAGATGAAGATTTGTCCCCGGACTCGTATGGTTTCATGTGTTGCTTCTGGTTCATTTCGTGGGTGATGAAACCGTGACATGAGGAACGAACTGGTGGCGGAAAATTATGATACTCAGCAGAAATTTGAATCGTGAATAGGTTCTACCACTTTCCCATAGCTACTACATTTTCTTCTGGTAGGTGACTACCTACAATCTGCAACCCGACCGAGGCGAAATGAGAATCCTTTGATCTTTTATTCACAGCCTGCGGTGATGGAATCCTTCCCCTTTTTCTGCACTATTATCCCCCGAGGCGGGGTGCATTTAGGAAAGAATTCGCGAGACTAGCTTCCGTTTGATACCAGCCATTAGTGTGCGTAGGGTAAGATACCCCAAACTTGCCAGCTGCCCCGTGGGATTCAGACAGTTCCGTATACGCCTATGACGGTTGCTGGAAAAAAGCGAAAAAGAAAAATGCAACACGGGAATGCTCCGCGTGTTCGGAAGCCAATGTTAGTCCAGTCAAATGATGGAACTTTGCATTTATGTGAAGCATTTTCGAGTTGATGGGATCTGCATTTGAATTGAACTTATTTCGCGGTTCCTTTCCACTCTTTGAAATTTGATACAAAAAATCGATTAACTTTGTTTTGTGCATCCAAAAGTGCGCTCCGATGATCAGTGGGAACATTTCCAAATGCGATCATCAAAAAAATGCTATCAAGGTAGGTACTTGAATGTGTGTTTTCCCATCAACAATCCAATCGCAGAACAGTAGACGAGTACTTCAAACGGATCGAGGTTGAATTACACTGAAATGTGAAATAAGTCGCGACTGTAACGCGCACCAATCCACATTATTCCAGTTTTCGTTGTACCCAGCTCTAGGACTTGAATAGTGGCGCCATGGCTTTATGGAGGATAGTTTCATCATCAGATCTCTGCGAAAAAATACACACTCTCTCTCGCAGTATACTGGCATGAATCATTTCCATGAATAGCAGATCACAAGGATATGGTAGAGAAAAAAGCAATCCCAGTTGTATTCGTTCCCGCACCAGAAATGCAATACGGTTCCAATGCATGGAGCTCAATAGTAGCGAATAATGGAAGCTCTGGGAATGCATTTTCCGCCGAGTTGCATTCAATCAAGCAGTGGTTTATTTCTTCGTTTTTTTTATTCGCATGGGATCCCTGGTGCAACGTGAGAGAACTTTGAATGGCTTTTCTTTACTACCGCTTTCTTCCTTTCAACTCTGTGCGGAGCGAAAAGTTTGCGGTCGGTCTGGTGAAGGAATCCATTTTTCGGGTGCAATCTTCCGTTATATCTCTAGATTGAATACTTCAGATGTTGAGGTTTCAAGGGACACTATTGATCAATCAGAACACTAGTCATATATTTGTTTATCCACATCCAACGATTTTTGCAAATTGAAACTAATGTTTGGGATAGTAATTAACAATGACTACGTTTTTGTTTCCTATACTGGAGTACAGGTCTGAGCGATAATATATCAGTCGTCTCTCCAAAGAATTTCAAAAAGCTTTGCACCAATCGATTGGAAATATTTATAAGCATTAGTTCCAATAGAGAACATTAGTTGCGTAGATTGCCGGAGCTGGCTGGCACGACGACGATAGAGTGATGAACCGAAAAACTGTCCGCGGAGGTCATACTCAAAGATGAGGAAAAGACTGGTTTCGGAACTTAGAGCAAAAAATGTTTTTACTGTTCGGATAGCTATGGGTAACTAAACTTTTAATTGTTCTTTTTCTTTTATACATCATGGTTTTCTAAATGCATGTTGTGGTAAGATTTTCGTGTTGGCTGTCAAAATCAAGATGGGTTTCAAGGTAAGTGTAGAAGAGGTGCGCTTGTTAGGTAAGTATACATGTTTTTGTGATTATTTCTTTTCAGGATTCCAGTAAGCAAATGGTAAGTATCCGCAACATGCAGGGCCCCGTTGTTGAAGGCTACGCTAAGATGTAGTAGGATCACTTGTAGTAGGCTTCGGTGATTCTTCGTTGACTTCGCTGTGAAGAAGGCAAAGCTTGGACGTTGCTCAGCGGCGGATACCAAGTTGTGTGCGTAGTCCACTACGCGTACGACGTTGTCACTACCTGAATAGGTGGCCACAACTCTTCCGAGTGGCCATTTTTTCGGTGGAAATCCGTCCTTTTTGACCAAGACCATGGTACCGACTTTAACCGACGCGCCTTTGCCAGCCAATGGTCGAACCAAAAACGGACCGCAGTAGTCCAGCCCCGTTGTTTCAAACACCTTTGCTGCGGTAATACGGTTTTTAGGAAGTGGAGCCATGAACTGCTTGCTAGTGGGAGGGCAAACACGAACACATGTCATGCATTTGTGGACAGTCCTACAAGCAAGATCTCTGCCACGAATTGGCCAGAAGCGCTGTCGGATGGTTGCCAATAACTGTGTTTTACCCGCATGTAAGGTTTGGTAGTGGATGGAATTGGCTATTAACTTTGAAAGCTGGTGGTCGGCTGGTAGTAGGATCGGAAATCGACTGTCGAAAGAGCCACGTGATTGCGCTAGTCGTCCGTTAAGTCAGATTAAACCAGCGTTGTCGACCCATACATTGAGATCTTTAAGTGATGATTTGTAATCAGCTTTTCGAAGTGCGGCTCATAATTGTTCTTTTCCAGAATACGCAATTCTTGCTGGAAGTTTGTGCCTTGGGCAACTCTGAAAAGAGCTTTCAAGGTGCCATCGTACCCTGCTGCTGTAATTGATCCCACTATACGTGCATGCTTTGGTAGTTGGCAGTTCTTTATGAAACGTAGACAGTGCGAAGCTACCTTGAGCAGATGCGAAAACTGCGAGTAATTATAGATAAGCGAATCATCGTATGCGATACACACGAGTGTAACTGTTTGCCGCTGCTCCCTAAGCTGCTGTTGAATAGCAGATGATAGTGGGATTATCGAAACTGGCCAAGAATCTGAATCTTTCAACAAGTATGATGGTCCGTGCCACCATAACACATCGTCCTTGATGATTTCAGGTTGTACTCCACGAGATATGCGATCGGCAGGATTATCTTGGGTAGGAACGTGTCGCCACTGAGAGCCAGTGGAGAGTCTCTGAACATAGATTACGCGGTTGGAGACGAATATCTTCCAGGGCGACGGAGGAGAACTGATCCAGTGCAATACAATGGAAGAATCTGACCAAAAAGTAATACTGAACTGAAATGTTGTTCTTTGGCGGATATTATCAGCCAGTTGACTTCCCAAAACGGCTGCCCAGAGCTCTAACCGTGGGGTGGAGTAGCCACTTACTGGAGCGACACGTGACTTTGCTATAAACAAATTGCTTCGACGAATCGTGCACGGTCCATCAGATACAACGTAGATGCAAGCACCATACCCTTTGGCGGAGGCATCAACAAAGCAATGCAACTCGAACTGTGTTGCGTTTTCTCCGATGCACCGTTGCGGAACTCGAATATCTCTAATAATGCGCGTTGGAACTCTAAAGGACCACCATGACCGCAGTGTTTCGGGTAGTTCTACGTCCCAAGTTAACTGCTCTTGCCACAATTGCTTCACGAACATTTTAGCGCTGGCTACCACTGGCACAACGAGACCCAAGGGATCGAATAACTATGACATCTCTGATAACACGATCCGTTTGGTAACGTGGTGCAAATTTTGTATATCCGGGACCTTGAATCCGAATTCGTCTTCTTTCGGAAACGACAGGAGACCAAGTGTCTTTATCGAAGCAGATCGATCGATTTCTAGTGCAGCCTGTTCCTCTTTAAGCTCATTCGAAAAATGTTCCAGGATACCTAGCAGCCTAGCAGCAGGAAAAACCATCTCACTTCAGAAGTCCATCCAATTGTTTGCTGACTTCAACTATAGTTTCGATGGTGTTGGCGGCAGTGAGAACGTCATCAACATAGAAGTCCTTTTTCACGATGGATCCGGTCAATGGAAAGTCATGCCTTTCATCGTCAGCCAACTGGTTTAGTACTCGTGTTGATAGGTAAGGCGCACAAGAAGTGCCATATGTATGTGACGGTGTTCAGGCGATATACCTTCAAAGGCTCACATTCTCCCTTTCGCCAAGCAATTTTCAGTAAGTAACGGTCATTCGGATGAACTAGAATTTGGGCGGAACATTTTTTCCACGTCTGCCTTCAAGACAAATTGATGAGACGAAAGTTGATCAGGGTACTCAGCATAGGCAGCTGAACTGTCGGACCAGTACGGAAAAGAGAAGAAAATAAAGAGAGATGATTAGTGCTCTTGGACGAACCGTCAAATACCACTCTAATTTTCGTTGTGGTTGAATCTGAACGAAGAACGACGTGATGAGGCAGGAAACACTGGGGCGATGCGTCGTGAGTCCTCACCTCCTCCATGTGACTAAGACGTTCGTATTCCTCCATAAAGTTTGCATAATGCTTGTGTAGGTTTTGATCCGAGCGAAAACGCCTTTCGACAGCGGAGAATCGTCGTGCTGCAATGCTCCAGGTTTCTCCAATGGAATGAAGTATGCCTGTCCTGATTGGTAAGCGTACTCCATACCGACCTTCGCTGTTGCGACTGTGCGTAGGCTGCAAAATGTGTTTCACATTGTTGTTTTTCGTTGGTGAGACATTTGCCAACGTCGAAATTTTCCATTTCTCAGAATCGCTTGACTTGTGTATCCAAATTGTCGAAGGTAGAGATCAGGCAGGTTACTGGGACGGTACTGGTGATGTAGCAACTTTCCCTGAGAAAACATATCCGAAGCTGGTCTTCTGAAGCGGTGGTAGATGTACGTCGAACAGGATTTGTTCCGGTTACAGGATGAACGGGAAGAGCTCGGCACCGATAATTAAATCGATATCGTGACACTGGTTGAACTGTGGGTCGGCTAGCGGTAGGTGCTTAGGGATGTTCCAAGATCGTATATCAACAGTCTTCGTTGGAAGATTCACCGTCAGTTTAGATAACACCAAACAATCCATCTGGAAATCTTGGCTGCTGAAGCGAGAAGTAATGTTCACTGAAACTACGTAGCGTACATTGACCACGGCTTGTCCGATACTGTTCACAGGCATATTCACTTTCTTCCGGTTTGTAGAAAGACGTTGGCACAAAGACTCAGAAATGAAACTTGACTGTAAGCCACTGTCCAATAGCGCCCGTACTACCTGGCGAATTCCGTGTTTATCATGGATGTACACAAATGCGTTGAATAAAATCACTCTGTTTTCACCGACGATGGTTGGCGTGACGGTTTGACAGGTAATGGATGGAGGTGTGACTGTTCCCGATGAGGGCTAGCAAGGCGCAAATACCGACGGCGGCGACAGCGGAAACATACGATCGACCTGAGTGACACGCGAGTCACCATTGAGCGGTACCGAAGGAGAATGTGACAGAGTGGGCCTTGTGTCGTGTGATTGGAAGTTTTGTTCGATGGGTTGACATGATGGAGATTCAGTGGCGATCAGCGTAGAAGTCGGCGGAAGATGAATAAGAGTATGATGCTTCCGCTGGCAGTAATTGCAGGATCCGCTGCTACAATTCTTTGCTTGATGTGTGGATTTCAAGCAATTGATGCAAAGATTGCTTCCTGTCAACTGATTGCGAAAGAAAACAAAACATTAGGAAAACAGAAAAGTATTTTTGTTCATTTCAGTGATCGTTGATGTTTCAAAAACAAATTGATTAGCAAATGTAAGTAAACATTACATTAATAATACATTCACTAGTGAATTACATTGGTGCTTCTATTTTTCAGTTATAAATCAAGTATTTTGGACTTGGATACTTCTGGAGAATTGACCGCTAGAACAATTTCATCGTCGCCGTCTACGATCGAGTGGCTGAAGAAATTGGATAAACCAAGAAGGAACGAAGACTTAATAACGGGCCGGGATATTATCCGGAAGCAACTTGCCGCGATGAAAGTGAGCAATTGGACACCATTTTTTGTAAACAAACACAACTCTGGCAGAAGAAAAAATGCTTGAAGCAGGCGACCTAGTCGAAAGATAGACTGGCTACAACGGGATACTCGATTTCGAAGTGCATCTAAGGTGCCATCGACTTCTACGCCTGAGAAATGGATGGACGTGTAATGTTTGGCGAATTACGACCTATAATATAAGGCAATCATTATCATCAACATCACCATGCCTGACGCCACTTCCCAAGAAACATAAACGGTAAGCTGCGTTTGATTCACTGCACTGGGATCCAAATTGGAAAATGGAAAAAAGCAAAGCGGCGCAAATTGTACACGGAATTCTTGAAATGCAGTATTGTAGTCTTGAAATGCAGTATTGTAGTCTCAACAAAGCTTCACCTTTTAACTCTTTTTTTTAGGTTTTTTGCCATGTTGCGTCCAGGGGCTATTTTACTTCCTTAGTATGGAAGAGCGACACCTTCCAAAAATGGCAAGTGGGTTACAGGCGCAGCCACCCCCGTCCCGGTAAAACCTTGACAGGCCTTCGGATACGTTCAAACATGTAACATTACTTACGCCGATCCAGCTCTGAATACGGTCCCCATGAACGACCATGTCAACCCTAGCATGGCCAGTGCCGAATTTGCAAGCCACTGCGAGTACTTGCAAGAGCAAGTCGCAAGGGCTCCTGACCCAGATGTCCACCGCTCCGAAACGCAGTCGTAGCACAAGTCGAGCGAACAGTGTTAGGAAGAAATCGGATAGATGAACTCCACGATTGCGTAAAGGACTAGCACAACGTCCACAAAGAAATCATTAAGATGGTGACGCGTGTCAAATCAGCCGTGATTGCAGCCAAACGTGAACAGGACGCACTGAGGATGAGAGCAGAGGCTGCCGAAAGGGTTCGTGAGGACACCCAAATGGCAACGGTTGGTGCAATGAAGACGCCGTAGGAACCCCAGAATGAACGCTCGGAGGAAAGAAATGGAGATTCACAAAAATGACGAGAAGAAACAGGAATGTCACACTGTCCGCAACCAGAGAGATAAAAGAAGGAAAATCAGAAGCAAGTGAAACCGTCAGGAGAGCAGAAAAAGCAGATACCTCGGCTTAGTCTGGAGACAAGTTGAGGCGACGCTTTGATTGTTGAGGCGAAAAGTGGAACGACGTACGCTGAACTCCTCCGAAAAGTGAGAGCTGGTCTGGTTTAAAGAATTTGGAGAGAATGGGGTGAAAACCAGATGCACTCAAAAACGTGAGAAGCTATTTGAGCTGAAGAAGGATCCTGCCATCAAGAGCACGGCCTTCAAGACGCTCGTCAAAAAGTCTCTTGGAAGGCAAGCGATAGTAAGAGACAAGCGATAATTAGAATTAGGCAAGCGAAAAGTATCAAATACAAGGACCTTGACAAAATCATTATAGAAGACGAGCTGAGGAAGGCGCTGAAGGAACACTGCGATCTAGGAGATTCATCAATGACAATCCGGTTGAGGAAGGCGTACAGTGGCACACAGACGACGGCGATACGTCTTTCGACATCTGCAACCAACAAGCTGTAGAGCCTGGTAGAGTAAAAGTTAGCTGGTCCCTCGAGTTTCAAAGGACTTGGAGAGATGCTTTAAGTGTATGGATTTTGGACACCAAATATGGCACTGCAAAGGCTATGAAAAATCTGATCTGTGAAGGAAATGCGGAGAGAAGGGTCATTTTGAAAGAGACTGCACAAAGCTACCGAGGAGCATGCTTTGCAAAAAGTCTTGTTTCTCCGAATAACGGAAACTGGGTGACAGATACAGCGGTGATGCCCAAGTAACACACAAAACATCTTTTAAGAATGATTTATAATTGTTTGTATTATAAATGCATTATAAACGTATTGCAAAACATGTCACGTTTGGAGAGGTTTGTAACTCTCGAATTCTATGTCGCTCTGACAAACGGTCGAGCTAAAAATACTTTTTGCAATGCTCCAAGTGCTTACTACTTCATTATCGTTCTTAAAAACATGTTTCCATACATTTATAATACATAAACATGACAAGATTTTATGGGCAGTTCTATATGTTGTTGAAATTACATTACATCAACCTTGTTTTGCAAAACGTGTTCTTTTTACTCCTTGCGATGAACATTGTGGTTTCACTGCCAACGGGAAGCATATCATACATACTCAGAGTTCACTTTCAACAATCTGAATTGGCTTATCAAAGAAGCTACAAACCTATCACGCCAAGGACTAGTGTTCAAATCCCACGCTTGGTGATTTTATATTTTTGTATGAGGATAGTTTTTTTTCATTTTATGTTTTATAAGGCTTCACTTTTTGCGCTTTTTGCGTCATATTAAAGTATGAATTGAAGTATTATACACCTAAATTTATTACCTATTTTTGTCGTTTAACAGTATTTTAAACTTGTTTAATACAAGCTGTGTTGCTTGGGTGGCTGCAATATAAGTGACGCAGTTTCCCCATCCAGGAAGTAGTGTCCAGCTCAAAAGGAAGGTTGCGTTATCGACAAAAGTAACGGGATCTATGTATTCAACTGGTCCATGAAGCAGTCCCACCAGACTGAAGAAGTTCGGTCGTCATCGGAGGAGACTTTAATACTTGGGATATGTAGTGGAGCAGCAGATAATCAACGCTAAAGGGTTCAGCCTGCTAGAAGCTCTGGTAAAGTTGGAAGTTACACTATCGAAAATAGGTACAATCTGCGTTTTTCGCACCTTTTGGTCGTGCATCCATCATTGATGTTACCGTCTGTAGTCCGTCGCTGATGGCAAATATGATTTGCATAGTATCGGCCAGAGAAATCCTGTTGCAATACAAAGGACAAAAAGTTTGCGAGTGGAAGTGGAAGACGAAGGTCTTTGACAAGGAACTCTTTGTTGAGACACTTCGGCTCGACAACGAACTCTCGAACCGGATCAGAGGCTCAACAATGGCTTCAGAGCCATGTTCAGCAAATCTGAAGGTTATCGTAGATGGACTTTTCTCTACGCACGATCCAACCACGTCGCCACATTCACCGTACGACGAAGGCACGCGAGTCTCGAACGAGGAGCTCGTAGCAATGGCGAGAGAACTTATGGTGAAAAAGGCACCCGGCCCGATTGGAATCCCTAATGTGACTCTGAAATTGGCGGTTCAGGCGTGTCTGGACGTGTTCTGGGATGACAATTCTAGGGCAAGGTTCCTTCCCGGAAATGTGAAAAATAAAGAAGTTAGTGTTGCTGCTGAAGTCAGGAAAGCCTCCAGCATCGTATAGGCCAATATACCTGTTGGATACGCTCGGGAAACTCTTGGAGAGGATTATCCTCAACAAGCTAACGAAGTCTACGGTGGGTGCCATTCGGATAGTCGTCTAGTCGGTGGATGCCTTCAGCAAAGTCGTCCAAATAGAAGCGGAGAAGCGATTGATATTACACCGTTGTTACGATCGACGTTAAGAACGCATTCAATTGTATCAGCTGGGGGGGCTATTGCCGAGTTACTTCACAGAATTTAATACTTTACTTTCAGAACTGGGTGCAGATTTACGAGACCTCCCTAGGACAGAAATCGGCGCACCTCCCTCCTTGGCCCAAAATTTTGGAATATGATGCACAACGGAGTGCTGACGCTGAAGCTGCCCAATGGCGTCGTGATCGTTGGCTTTGTGGACGACATCGTATTGTCAGGAACAGGCAAAGCACCTCAAGAAATGGAAATGCTGGTAACTGAAGCAATCGGCATAATTGAAAACTGAAGGCAGGGGGTGAAGCTGCGGATAGCCTACCACAAAACGGAGGTGTTGATGTTCAGCAACTGCAAATCTCCATCGGAGGGTATGCCATAGCCTTGAAGTGCGTGCTGCAGTATCTGGATGTGATGATCGACGACCGGCTAAACATCAACAACCACGTGAATTATGCCAGTGGGAAGACGGCGAAGGCCATCAATGTGGTAGCCAGAGTCATGCCGATTAGTTTCGGACCTAACAGTAGTAAGCAGCGTCTACTGTCTAGTGTAAAAAGTTAGTCATAATCGATACTGAGATACGGATGTCCAGCCTGGGTCACAGCGTTGGAGACCAAGCGAAGCCGGGTGCAGTTGAACAATAAGTTCAGACTCATGGCCATGTGAGCCATGGGTGCGTACCATTTCTCAAAGTCGACCCTGACCACACTCTTACACAGTACAAGATGATCAAGTGCAGAGCTCTGTGTTGGGTAAGTCAATAAGAATTTCAATCAACCTGAATCTGGCAGAAGGGCATGAACACAACTCGTGAATGCGAGAAGTTCTCGATGGAGCTAGGAGCTGACTGGCTTATATGAACGCGCAGCTGTTCTAGAGAACTTCCGTTGGAAGGAATTCTCCTTCGAAATAGGTCAGACCCATCTTCGGAGACTAGTGGAGTAGAGTGGATACCACGATCCGTCGATCAAAAGAAAGTTTTCCACTAGGCTGTGGAGGAGAGCATATCCTGACGGTCGGGTACTCCATATCGGTACACGGCTAGGTGGGTTCATGTAATGGCCGCTAACAGATGGGAGCATGTGAACATGTCAGCTAAAATCGTTCTAATTTTACAGCACAACAAGCCATGCTTGTGAAGATTTTTAAACCGTACAGAAAAAGGGGGAGGTGGATGTTCTGTTGACCTACGGATTTAACTAATTAGAGATATTAGGGAAAAAGTGGGCCTGTGCTTAAAATTCGAAGAAAATTATGCCAAAGAGTATGCATCAATTTGATAAAAATTCTTTAAAGGGTGTCTCGATCAAAATTTCGTCGATTTAAACTTGACGCGTTTCCTTTCATCGTGCAAACTAAAAAATGAGCTGGACTGTCGACTTACAAGAAAGTGGTGACTCCAAATCACGACGATAAACAAAACACGTCGGCCAAAGCACGATCGCGAAAATTGTGGACGATGCTGACGAAGTTTGATTGCGTGGCACAGGACGATAAAACTTACGTCAAGGTAGACTTTAAACAGCTTCCTGGACAGGCATTTTATACGGCAACCGGACGGAGAAAGGTGGCAGATACTTTCAAGCACATTAATTTGTCAAAGCTCGCGAAGAAATATCTGGCGTGGCAGGTTATCTGTACCTGCGGCTTGAAGAGTAACATCTACATTGCAACCGGAACCGTCAACCAGGAAATTTATCTGAGCGAGTGCCTACAAAAACGTCCACTGCCTTTCCTGAAGCAACACAATTGTTCCGTTCTATTTTTGCTGGATTTGGTATCTTGCAATTACGGAAAAAAGGCCATGAAGTGGAGTATGTTGCCAACAACGTTCAAGGGGTACCAAAGGACAAGGACCCTCTCAACACGCCAGAGCTCCGGCCATCGAAACCTTAAGAAGACTCAGAAAGCTGTTGTGAGCGAGAAATAGTTCAAGGCAAACTGGTGTTCTGCGGCGAATAAAGTGGACAAGGTGACTGCACAAAATCTTATGGCAGGTGCAGACCCGGCAATTCGCATTCGATAAAAAGGAAGCTTAGTGTTTGACCAAATTTTGTTCGGAACACCCTTTAATTAATGACTTTTGAAGTGTTATCAGAATACTATGTTGTGAGCAAGCATTAACCTTATTGTAAAAATATACAACCGGATGTTTCCACCGAGCTTCCAGAGTAACATTGTAAATAAAATTCCGTCACGGATAATCCCTTCAGGCCACAAGCCTTAACTGTTAAAAGGGTTAATTTCCGATTATCGATTTCTTGATTTCAATTATTAGCTTTCGTGCTGGCGATGTTTTCAGAGAACTTAACTACACTATAAAAACCATCCATTCCAATGACTATTCTAAGTGGGTGGACACTTCAACAGCCATCCTTCACAATTGAGCCCATTATTCGAGGAAACTTCTCATAGCCCTCCTGATTAATTCTTGAACCATCATCTCCGGCATATTTATTCACCGTTATTGTCATCAGCGTTGCAAGAGTCATCCTTAGAAAGGGCTGGGCCTCGCTTCTTGTCATGCTTAATTTAATATGGAGAAAGTAGATTGTTATTGTTGAATATTAAAAATTTATCCCAAGACCACTTCAACCCTCTTCCAACCTAGGTCGTGTTGGTTGAACAAGGGGCAAAGAATTGCTGCTTGTGTCTTTAGATGGGGCCTGCACACTCTTCACCACAGTCTGCTGCCCCTTTCAAGTGTCTGGTGGTTTTCTTATTTCGGTGACGATTGCAATTTTTGGGAAGGAAAAAGAGAGAAAGAAGGATATTCAATCTTCCACCTCAGGAGCGAACACCAAGTGACACAGCGCGTTTTTGCACTTGAAGTCAACTTCAAGGCAAAAGGGATGTGAATGAACTTGGAAATAGGGGCGGGATGTCGTATTTAATAAAGTTTCGAGGAATAATATTGGGATAATTTCGTTTGGTGCGTAGAATGGAAGCGAAATGAGACAAGGGAAAATTGTTGAATTCAAGAGGGTGATTTTCGTGCTAGTTGTTCAAGGTAGGGCTGAGTTTCCATCAAGATGACGAATTGTCTTCGTTGTTAAGGATTCTAATGGGGAATCGTAGTTTGTTTTCTTAAAGAAATGGAAATAGGTAGTGAAAGGTATAGAGAAGGGAGATGAGATTCTTTATGAAAGTGGGGAAAGTATGAGTCATCGCATAAATAGCACGATACCTTCAAAGCACAATACTACTTTAAGATGAACATCTTCAAAGCTTTCTCTTCCTACTTTAATGAACATAAATCCCAATCACTTCACACCTTTCGACAGGAAGTCGCACACACCTAGGTCGTGTGATTAGTAATCCACTAATACCGGGAAGTTACCAAATACCATAAATCAACCAATCTCGCCAATTAATCAGCACATTCACGTACTGATTTACAAGCACTGATAAAAGCTCGTTTAACATATTTTATCGCTGTCACCATTTTATTGCAGTTTTGGGAAACAAAACACTCTCGGAAGCGAGGGTAATTGATTTGTCTGAAGAATGGTTTGAACCCCTGCAAAGTCTCATACATCGTAAAATAATTCGGCAGCGCGTCTAGTGGGTAAATAATGTGCCGAGTATTCCCTGACCCGGTGAGGACTTAGGGTAGTAAAATGAAACCAAGTCCATAAATGCGGTAAATTAACGCCTTCTTCTCAATGTTTATCAAACCCGGCAGCCAATCCATGCTGAAGAGTGGGTGCTAGATTTCGCATGTTGAATCCAACAAGTTGCGTTTTCTCCTTCTTCTGTGATGCATGTCAGATTGCACTGTGGCTCGCTTCCTTCCCCTACACGGTACGGCGCCAGCGCTATCGTCATCATCGTATTTGTCTTGATTCGATCGTAAAATTGTGTTTTATGATCTGTTTTGACGATGTTATTTCTGGGGTGTAAAAATCATTTCACCGGCACCCGGCAGCAGGAACTAGAAGCGAGAGAACACACCAACCATTATTGCTTGCTCGCGTGGATGAGAAGACGAACCCCTTTCGCAAAGGCAGGGACTTAAATTGAGCTGTAGTACGAGTCAATTTGAGCGATAAGAGATCAAATGTCGCATCCAACAACGGAACGCGGTTTCCGCAAAGGGGTGAGGTAAGCCTCTGATGATCCAGTGGCTCTAAACACTTTTGAAAGCGGTTCGAATTGCGTTTGATGGTGATCTGTTAATAGTAAGGTGATGGTTATTTTGTGTAATTCGATGGCATTGTGCTGTTTTAACTTGCGGTGAATTCACAAATCATAAATGTGGAAAGCCTGAGGCGTCATATAGAATTATAACCTAAAAGTTCATAATTGCCAAATGTTTTTCGGTTTGGTGGAATTGAAGCTCATGTGGTGAATTAATGTCTTATGCTAATCAATCAACCCCCTTGTGATGTACCGCTAGATATTCGCAAAACTTTTGTTTGCGTTAAGGTTGAAGGATTAAAATGATAATTGCAGTTTTTGGATTGGAATCTCTTTGAACATATGTATTGCCACAGGAGATTAAAAGTAAGTTCAAAGTTTACTCTTGGACGTGTATTCGCGTAAGACATGTGTTCTCGTAGGAACTATTGAAACTTCTTGAATATTTTATTTTGTGGAATTGTATTTCTAGAGAAAATGAACTTGAGTAGTACTATACCTATTTTGTTCGCGAATGGACCCATTCTTTAAATAGATTGAAGGATTCTTTATTTTGCATTTAAGAAAAACAACCGAAATAATCCTCCATTAGCTAAATTTCGGTACGATTGGCTAAATTTCGCGACAAAAATTGGTAGCTTGAAAACAATTAACTTTAAACATACGATGCCTTCGACATAATTAATCTTTAAAATAAGATCTATCTATAGGTTTGGGGAGACCATTTATGCTCATAATTAAAATTACAACTAAGGAGTGTCCACAGTTAAATTGCGTCACTTTCAATAAGCTGTAACATTTCGCCTTTTGAGTTGATTTCAAGGAAATTTAGGGTGAAATGACCTCAGCGTGTATTGTTTACACTGCGTGAGTTTCATTGTGAAATGTGTCGTAGTTTTGAAAATGGAGCGAAGAAACAGCAACATTTTGCACACGCACACTGACAACCCACAGTCTACAGTGTCTCGTGTCATAAAACGTTTCGGGGAACGTTTAAATGTCGATCTGAAGAAGGTGAGTGGTAGAAAAAATGTTTCATACTGTGTGAAGGATCACAAGCGAGTGGTTGCTGTATTTACACGCAAACCACACTGTTCCGTTCGGGATGTCGCGAAACTGCTACACTTGACTAAAAGTTTCGTGCAGAAAGCCAAGAAACGAGCCGGAATCCTTTCATTCAAAGTTCAGAGATCTCCAAACCGCAATGAAAAACAGAATACAGCTTAAACGCGTTACCGGCAACCAGTATGTGACTGCAAAAGACAAGTTCGATGTTCGATAGTCCCTTAGGAAACAGCAAGATCCCCAAGTAGTTCATGATTTGATGAACTGTAAATGTTTACTTGACCATGAACGACTGCTTCCGTTTCTCAAAACACACAACTTTCCTACACATTTTTGGCCAGACCTAGCCTCTTGTCACTGCTCCAAGAATATTCTGGAGTAGTACAAGACGAATTGTGTCAATTTTGTGCCGAAGGGTCTTAGTCCCCCAAACTCTCCAGAGTTGCGGCCAATTGAAAAATATTGGGCTATAATGAAGCACATGAGCATCCTAAAGTTGTCACTCAAGAACAGGAAATGTTGAAGTGATAGTTTAAAGTGGAAGAAAATGTCGGTTCAAGCGTTGTACAAAATCCTATGCGTAGTATTAAGAAGAAAGTTCGGGCCTTTGAATTTGGTAAAGAAATACAGTTAAAAAAATAATACCTAAACCAAGATTATACTTTTTTTTTATTCCCTGAAAATTTCCTGACAATTGGTTGAGAGACTTGTTTTTGCGGACGAGTTTAAAGTGATGCAATTTAACAGTGGACAGCCTTTACTATATATAGTATTATGGCATATATAATAACTGCAACACATTCCGTTTCCACTACAGACTATATTACTTGATACAGACTGTCTTGATGTCACCAATCCTACATCTAGTTCTCATTGGAAATGATATAATGACATTTGATATCAAGAAACGCTTTATCGCGTAATATAGACTGTAGTCTGGCTGTGCTATTACATGAATGATTCATATTTTTCAAAATGTGTGCAAAAACTATAAGGCTTTTTGACAATCAATCACCTTTCCCTTTTTGGCACATGCAGAGAAATGATCGTTTGTTTTCCTTCAAATGATTTTCCTTTTTACTTGCACTGCTTTGATCTAAATGTTGCTGTAGTGTGCGTGCATTAAATGTCGCTAAGCCTCATATATAAGCTAAATTTTTCTTATACTGTACATGAATGTTAAACTATGCGCATTTTTTTATATAGATATTTTAATCACCCCACCAAATGAGTTCAACACTTGATAACCCGCTCCTTGTTTTGAATTGGTAAGTTTTCCCTCGGTATACAGGGTGCGGCAGAAAATAATGCGAGAAAATAAATAATAAAATAATCTTTCAAATCCCATTTTCAACTAATTCAAGCAATAATAACAACATTTTCGAGTGCAGTTATCTTTATAAAGTCCTTTTAAACAAATTTGTTCAAGGGGTCCTCCATTTTCATTAATAACATTCTCGAGCTTACCCTGGAAGCCAGACCATGCCTTTCGGACGTAGTCCTCCGACATTGACTGCCATGTGCGTGTTATGGTTGACTTCAGGGTTTTCAAACTAGGGTGTGATGTTTTGCAGGTTCGTGCTTCAACATATGACCAAATCGCATAATCCAACGGATTAAGATCTGGACTGCTAGGGGGGCACAAATCCTTCGGCCAAACTGTGTTCGATAGGACGTGTGACACGGCGCTCCATCCTGCTGTAGGACAACGTTTTGGTCCTCGGAAATGTTGGCCCAGGGTCATTTGGTCCTTTAAAATACCGATATACACTTCGGTATTGATTTTAACTCCAGCATTAATGAAAACAGGCGGCATTTTCAAACCGTTGGACGCCACCAAGCCAAACATCATGACACTAGCCGGATGTTCGGTTTGAAATTTGAATTTCACTTTTTCCAGAACGTTCTCCATTTTTTGCTGTGAAATGAATCGGTCCGTGCGGTTGTTGCCCACAGCATCGATGCTGTAAAGCTTTTCGTCGGAGAACAGGACTATCATTTTTTCCTTCTTCAACAAAGAAAGCAATCTCTTGAAACGAGTCACTCGTAGTTCCTTGACTCGGTCCGTAATCACGTGGCGTTTCACTATGGCTCTGGCAGATGCATGCAGGTTTTTTTTTTATGACTCTCCGCATGGATTTCTCCGAAATATTGGCTTCCTTTGCAAGTTTTCTTATGGAACGCACCGGGGCAGCCCTAAGTTTGCACCTTTAAACTGAAGAAATGATCCATTAAAAATTGAAATTCATTCCATAAAAAAACGCATTCATGACCCATTAAACTCTGGTCAATATCCACAATAAAATGTTTATGATCCATAAAATGTATCAATGTGATCCGTAATTTATATAAAATTTAGCAATAAAATGTCAAAAATGTACCGTTATATATCTAGGGTATGAGCCATAGAATTGTACGGATTACCCATAAACATATAGCAAATGTTCCATAAAAGGTTCAATATCATTCCTTAAAGTTGTAAAATTGATCCTTAGAATGTAACGTTTGTGAACTTAAATATATACACATGATCAATAAATTATTGATCACATCGTCAATGATCCATGATAGTTTTGAAAAAATTACCACAAGCTTCTAAATATGGCCCATGGGAAATAAACTTTGGGCATTAGAAATAATATGTAGGATCCATAAATTATGCCAGACTTATTACAATGTTGGGTTTATAATTTTTTTTAAATTTTGGCTACGGGGAAATCGATCCTTGACTGCACTACTACTCCGATCTATTAACATGTCCGTTTCTTTAGCTATGCGGCTCAAACGTTGCAATTAAAGAAGGATTGTTTTTTAGAAGATTTTCAGTTTTTCAAAGAGCTGATTTACTTTCGCGATTTTACGTTCTTTTACGATCGCAACTGCGACACATGTTTCCCAATAAATTTGTTAAAGAGAACTACTGCATGTAAAGAACTAGGGAGATTTTCCAATATTAATCTCATCACTTTGCAATTCATCCTACTAGAAATTAAACAATGGACAGGTGACAGGATTAGTTAGTAATGTTTGTTGTTTAATAACAAAGTAAGCAAACATTATTAGAAAACAAAACCGATCCTTCAACTGCCCAATTGTTTGATTCATCGTAGGATGAATAAAGGAACAATGAGATTAATATGGGGAAAGTTATTCTACATGTCAAATTTATGGCTTGATCAAACTGTTATTTAAGATTTTTTTATAAAATTATGCCGGGCAAACGCTTGCCGTCCAACTCGCTATCGCTCGTCGGACCTAACTACAAAAAACATCCTCCGTTTGCATTATACCGGGCAAATGCTTGAATCAGTCGTTAAATTGAAGACGATATCGGAAACATCGACCGCTTTCTACTTCCTTAGTTCCTCAACTCCTTCAATCCTCAACTGCTCAGCAGGCAACATTGATATTTCTAGCATTTGGAGTACAGCATAACAAATCGTGGCTACTATGTCACATTGTACAATATAGTGTGTTTAACAGAGGAGCTGTTTAATTTTTTTTTTTTTGTCTGAGAACCAATGTTTGGAAAAATTGTAGTTGAGAAAATTTTCTATAAGAATAATTTGCTACGGATCATTTATATGAGTTTATAGATTATTATTCATTGTTATATGGATCATAGACAATTTAGTTGTGGAATATTTTCAATAATTTATGAATCATGTGCACGTATTTTAGTGCACAAATGTTACATTCTGTGGATCAATTTTACAACTTTAAGGAATGATATTGAACCTTTTATGGAACATTCGCTATATGTTTATGGGTAATCCGTACAATTTTACTGATCATACCCTAGATATATAACGGTACATTTTTGACATTTTATTGCTAAATTTTGTATAAATTATGGATCACATTGATAAATTTTATGGATCATAAACATTTTATTGTGGATATTGACCAGAGTTTTATGGGTCATGAATGCGTTTTTTGTGGAACGATTTTAAGTTTTTAATGTATCGTTTATTAGTTTTTATATGCAAAAGTATGTTTGCCACGCACCGGGTTGCGAGCAATTTTTGCACGGACCGATTTGATCACGTTCGTCGTACGTACAAAGCGCGGACGTCCGCTTCCCGGCTTCCGCTGCTTAGGACCATTTTGCAGGGACTTTTTTATGCGGTAAACTGTTGCCAAATGGCACCCTACCACCTTGGCAATCTCTTTCGGCTTCTTCTGGGCGAGCAACAAACTGTTGATCACTTCTTTCGCGAACATTTTGACGCATTTGCAATGAAACAAATAGAATGTTTGGATGCAGCACTTGAAAGTAAACGTAAACAAATACACTTTCGAAAGAAATTAGTCACTACCTACACGAATTAACCCAATACTAAAGTTTGAACATTTTCGCATTATCATCTGCCGCAACCTGTATAGTAATAAAGTTCTGGATTCAGTTCTGTTGCATCGCGCTAAATGATCAAGGCTTTGAGCTGGAGGTTTCATTTCACGTGGCAGTTTACATCCTTGTAAGAAACTTGAAACTTTTTCAATTTGTGCCGATGACTATTTATCGTTGTTGTTGTTTAGGATTCCGCCTTTCCATCCATTGAGAAAACGTTTGGTGATGCCCAATTCAATAAGATGCAATGCATCTTCAGTTGAAAAGTCTTTGATCATATCTAGGCCAGGAACTTTTTCCAATAAACTATCACTTTTGTGATGCCCTTCATATACACGGAACCTGAATTCTGCATCCGTTGTTAAAGGAGCATTAATTTGAGGAAAAATCATTGTTTTGAATTCGTGGGAACATTCCTTCTGTTGTGCGTTTCTAACAAGAAATGTATCCGTTATTGCCGATAACACCTGAAAGTTTTCGAAATTGCTTATTAAATAATTTTGGAATTTCGATCTTTCATAAGAAAAAGTTTCAGACATAAACTAAATTTTCCTCGCCGCATTGACCTCGCAGGAGTATCACAAATAAAACACCTTAGTTAGAATTTTAGATGTGTTCCATTGATGATGATTCTGTTCAGAAGAACTTCATTTAGTTCGTTAACGGAAGATTCAAGGAATGAACTGACATATTTTGGTTTATCTGAAATATAGACATGTTGTTTTCAAGGATGTTTGAAGTTTTGTAGGATATATTTGCTGTTTCCACAACATATACCAATTACTTGACGTGGGTATTGTGTTCTTAATTCATGAACATTCTCGAGAATGGGCCAAAAAGGCTGGAACGTTTGAAGGTTGCTAACCTATCGATGTTCACATTTAGCGATAGTTCTGGTAGAATTTCACGGTTGGCAATTGTTGACAACGCCTTTGTTATTATTTTTGTCAAACCGCAGTTCCAATATTGTTCACCAAGACGGTCGTCCTGAAAAATTCAAGTAGTTCGCGGTGTTTGAACCAGAGTTCTTGCATCTTTTGGCAAATGGTTGTGAGGTATGTGATCCCTCCGTAAGTGCATTGATGGCTGTGTGTTTTACTTTATTGGCAGTTCTTGTGGATCAGTTGTTGAAAAGTTGTCTTCTGGTACTTCGTCACTTCCATTTCCCTCATTATGTGTCAGCTGGGTACATGGACCAACTTCTGGTATAATATGTTTTACTGGAGTTTCATGAGTTGACGCATTTTGTGAAATAATGTTACCACAAGCGAACAAATCTTCCACGCATGATTTTTTCCTAGTTTTTGTTTGGTTTTTAGTATTTCACACTTTTTCTTGTAAAAAATTCCGTTCCTTTTTATTTTCTTCCACAACTCCTTTCTGTTTACCACAAACTCGTTTCTAGATGACATTTTGATAATTGAATTTATGATCTATGAATGCTCCTGCATGTTTTGTTTAACACTATATTTTAGTTTTTAACTTCTTCAAAACATTTTCCATGCACCGTAGACAAATGAACATGACAACATGACATCTTTTTATGTAATGATCTTGAATGCTTCAGTATGAGCTCTATGGTACAAAACATGTTCACAACTGCAACTCATGATTTACAAATTTATCTAACAGAAGTCAAGTACCGAACAGGTGTAACAAATGATGATCTCAAACACACACATAAAACAAGGGATGTCTACAAGAATCTATTAAATACTACTGAAGAACCCAGCAATTTAGAACTATTTTGAATATATCTGGAAGTTTTTACAAATCATAAATGAAGCCTCTGTGTGACTGAGCTAGTATGAGTGAACGGTTATGTGACTTTCATGTGACAAATATAAAATTTAATTATTTAAAATCATGCTTTTGGTGCTACATGCGTAGCAGCCATAAGTGTATAATACTTGATTTCAAACTTGACCATATGCAAACATAAGTTGGTCTTCACTAGAACGGTGGATCCCTACGAGTAATAAAAGAAATGTGTCAACAACGTGCTGCATAAAATATTGATCGAACTGGTCTTTAAGTACTTTAGAACCGATCTATAGGGTTTCTTGACTGTATAATCTGCATAATTTTTATAAGCTCTTCATAACCTGTAGTTTTACAATGGATTCTATCGTATTTTCATTGTGATTTTTTTAAGGGTTTCCCTATATTTGAACCCTACAGCAAAAAGTTAAAAAGGTGGCAAAAAAGCGCCACCCAAAAATTGCAATTAGTGCGATCATGACTTGAAAAAACAGCATAATCGTAAAAAATAACAATCCAAAAAAATTAAAAGATTATGTGATCGGATACTACCGATTTCAAATGCCCTCCGCTCGTTTTCAAACTTGTATCTTTCAATTTTAAACCCTGCCGTTGCCCTATACGGAACTATTAATATTTTCGCTTTATTTCCATTCGTTCTAGCAATAAATTACTGTCCACTCCTAGAGCCTCTCATTGGAGATGAGAAATTATCTGCTTCTGACAAATTTCGTAAAACAATCTTGCAATTTTTTTTGTGTAATCGTAGTGTACAGTATGGTATGTTTACGCATCTTTTCTCGCCTTTAGATTCACAAAATGCGTAGTGGTTCAAATCTATTCATTTGAATCCAGCCCATTTAACAGATGCATTTTTGTGGTAGAGGCGTTGGATAAGAACTTACGAGGACCGCAGGTCAGTTAAAGTCCCTTTCCAGGTTTTCAACTCACCATTTGAAGTCCGCCATGGAAATGAAGATCTGCATCATTAACTACATTCATCCTTAATTTCATCAACCATTCATTTTGTTTTTCTATGTTCATGAATTATGCTTCAGCGTTTTGCAGGCTTCGTTAAGTGTAGTTGCACTTTTACAGTTATTAATTGAGAACAATCGGTGCATGTATTTAAATGTTATGTATCCTACTGAAACCGATGATTTCTGAACACTGGGTCCCGAACAGTTTTACATTTTTGATCAGAATTTTGCAACTGTGTTTTGAGCAATCTGTAATACGATCCTTCTGAAGTAACTAAACAAACGGTTGGTTATCAATTTCCAACAGCTGACCGCACACAACACACTCGGACCCATGTCCTTTCTTATACTGGGTGATTAGAACATCATCCCTTATAACCTTCATCAAACTGATCCTGTAGATTGAAAAATCTCACGTTTCCCACCGGTTGTAATTCGAAATACGAGCCAGCATATCCTAACACAAAAGTGCGTATTATTGTGTTTCGTAGCATACACGCATTGAAGGGCTTCTTCCGCGGTTCTCAGTTCTTCACATCCCTGTTTCGTTCACGTGTGCCCTCGGCCACCATCGCCACCAGCACGCATCCGAAGGGAAATTCTATTTCACGCAGTTTGATACCATCCGAGCTGAAACCGAAGCCGAAAGGTGCTGGAAACGAGAAGCTTAGTCCTGTCTAAGAAGTTTAGAGGCTTTTTCAGGGGAATTTAGGCTGGGTTTCAAATTTCAAACATGAAATAAATAAATATTGATGGATTATAGCTCCGGTTGCGTTGGCAATATAATTGTACAACAATTGTGGTTCCAATTCGGATCGCTTTGAGGAGCCGATTTGTGGCGTTGCCAAAGGGCAGGAAATGCGATTACAGCACTTTTGTGCAGGTAGCTATATGTATATGCATGCATTGAATCGTTTAGAGAATGCCGCTGTCGCGGCGCTGACACTGCCGCAGTGACAAGGTAAGATCAACCGACACACGGCAGCAAGGGAAGGCGCTAAATTCTGCTAGTTGTTTGTCGGCGAATTCAAAGGCGCTACTGCTACATGGGGCGTGAGTTGTTTCGGATTTGCTATTCTTATTCACTAATTGGTTTATAATATTGTAATAAACGCGAGCTTGTCGCTCATTTTCCATTCATTTCGGAAAGCATTATCTGGTTTAGAAGCGGCTTCCTGTCCTGGCCTTGTAAGGTGAAAATGGAAGCTTGCGTAATTTCCGAGTTATTACACTAGACTCGATTTTCGCTACTGTTGCTTAAGAGACTTCCGTTCCTTGATGGATATGGTAACACGTGTGCATGGTTGGTGATATCAATGGATTACGCCGCCCAGAATTGGCGGCGGCTTTGAATCTCGGTTTTTGTTATGCGGTCTTATGATTGAAGATTTTTAAATTTACAATAAATGACTAGGAAGTTGCTTCGGCATTGATTTGTCATATCTCAGACTAAGAATTTAATCGCAATTGTATGAGGATATGTGAAATACGAGGTAGTAGAATGATGTTCTGTACGATTAACAAACCTAACAAACATTTCATTCTGCCTACATGGCACCTAGTTCAATCAAATTTTAACTCGAGCACTCGACACTGAGAAAGTCTGTAAGTAGCAAATGAAATTGGCCTATCTGTCAAAAGATAAGCTCATAGTAGAATTAAAAGGAATTTGCTCGCGTTTACTAGCGAAAATTTGAAAAAGTGTTTCAATGTTTTATTTTTTATTTTTTAAAAAGAGATCAAATGAAGTGTTAGTTTTAAATTCTCCTAGTTTCCCAATCACAATCGTTCTACTAATACGCTCAAAAAAGATTTAAAAAAAAGTGTTTAAAAAAAGTGAAAGTGAAATTTTATCTAGTTTAGTTTGGGCTTGAATCAACTGAAGTTCAACTGAAATAACCTTCTAATCAACTGGAATTGTTTGTTGGGTAATCAAAGCCAATCAGCATGATTTTAACCTACGAGCAGACGTCACCATCATCGTCAGAATTCTTAAGCAGTTTTTTAGTTTAAGATCAAAATACTGCCAATATAAATGTTTCCTGCACGTTTTAGCGGTGAATAATTACTTGGCGATTTCGTTTAGCGAATCACAACGCTCGATGATTAGGTTATAATGAAGCTTTAGCTGTAATTTTTTTGCCATTATGTTATGAGTTTTCAACGAATTTTAAATGCTACTTACAAAATCGGTTTGCAAATTACGGACCAACGCAATCTTCACCGTATCAACCGGTTACACGAGGATTCTGTTTATATAATTTTTAGGTTAGGCTAAGTTTACAAATTCATGTATAGAACTAAATTTCTTGTACAAAACTTGTTAAAATTAACAGTTGTATTTAGCATTTAACATCAATAGTATTTAAGTTTTTAAGTAGCTATAAGATTTGAAGAAGTTAAATAAGATATTACGCCTTTTTTACTAGATTTTCACCTAACAAACCTTAACACTCTATAGGTTTCATTGAAACTGATGCGAAATGGTCTTTTTCTCAATTATGTTTTCGGAACCAGAATCGTCTCCAACGCTTCGTTGTCTAGCTTACGATTGTTATTGTACGCTACCTCCACGGCAGCTTTGACGGAACGGACCATCCTCTCCCACGCTCCACCCATGTGTGGAGTACTTGGAGGATTGAATACCCACTTAGTTGCAGTGCCAGTAAACGTAGTGGCTAACTCCTCAATCTGCTCCTTCAGCAATCTAGCGGCGCCCTGGAAGTTTGTGCCATTATCTGAGTATATTTCAGCCGGAGAGCCCCTTCGGCAAATGAATCGCCGAATGCTCTTGATGCATGAGTCCGAAGATAGCTTATGAGCGATTTCAACGTGTACCGCCCGTATAGTTAGGCACGTGAATAACGCTACCCAGCGTTTTGCACTGCTTCTCCCGATCTTCCCCGTCAACGGTCCAAAGAAGTCCAGGCCAACATATGTAAACGGCCGAACGAATGGCGCCATTCTCGCTAGTGGTAAGGGTGTCATGCGAGGTACCTTCGGTGAACACTTATACACTCGACACCATTAACACCGAATTGCAACGTTGTTTACTGCTGTTCTCAACCTTGGAATGTAGAATCGTTGGCGAACTTCGTTTACTATGGTTTCCGAATTACCGTGCAGGTATCTACGGTGATAGTTTATCCAATAACAGCGTGGTGAAAGTATGTTTCGCAGGGAGAATCACCGGAAATTTTGTATCGCGTTTGGAGCTGTTACGATTCTGCTCTCTACTCGAAGTATTCCTTCTTCATCCAGAAATGGACATAGCTGGTAAAGAGTGCTGCTTTTGTCTAACGGTAGCTGCTCGTTCCTTGGCTTTGAATGGTTGCGTCTCATGAGTACCATCTTGTCTAAAAAGTATTGCCACTGTACCTCGCGGATTATATGGCGCTCTGCTTTCTGAAGTTCTTCGGACGAGATTGGGTCTTCGACTCGTTTCTGACCTGTTAACTTTAGTTTAAGATTACCAGCAAAACGGTAAACATATGCGACAGCGCGAATAGCTCGGCTCAGTTCTCAACCGCAATACCGTTCAAGTTCTACCAGGCTACCTGGGATCCATACCCGTTCATGGGAACAGCAGGGACGCAATTCTTCTTCTGTCGGTTGTAGAGAGGTTCGCTGCTTAGGCCATTCAGTTGCTGGTAACTGTAGAAATGCAGGGCCTATGAACCAGGCACTTTCAGCGGATAGATTTGGGCTGTTTCCCCACTTCGTTGCAATATCAGCAGAATTCTGCTTGCCTACCCAGCGCCAGTTTTCAACCTTAGTTGTCATCAACAATTCCCCAATTCAGCACGCAACGAACTGCTTATATCACCTGTGGTCAGCCGGTAGCCAGGAAAGAACGGTTGCAGAATCGCTCCAGAACACCTTCTTTGAAAAATGTAGTGTGTGACTGTCCTCAACAAACTGCGATAATTGAGCTCCAAGAACGGCGGCCTGAAGTTCCAAGCGGGGAATTGATTGTGGCCTCAGCGGGCTCACCTTCATCTTCGCTGCGACGAGCACACTCTGTGGTAATCCCGTGTACAACGAAGAGGCCTAGCAAACCCAGTGGAACAAAAAGCGACATCAAGAACTTCAGCATCTGTCTTTTTGTAGGGGACCCAATGTTGTGGATCGAATCAGTGACCTCCTTCTTCTTATCGGTTGAAAAACTGAAGACGTCTTCGTGCGTGACCCATAAGAGTCCGAGTACCCGCTCATAATTGCTTGGTTTTTCGACCGCAAGCCTTTTGTTGTCTCTGAGCTCCACTTCACCCAGTCCGGCCAAAAACTGCGCAGCTGTTGGACAGCCAGTTTCTTAAATCGAATCCACCATGCTCCAGGGCATTTGTAGCGATATTTCGATCGCCTCCTCTGATAAAGCATAACTCTCCAGTGAATCATCTACGTAGTGGTTCTGCACAATGCCTTCAACAGCTCGGGGATTTAGCTCGTTGAACTCGCTGGCGTTATTGTTTTTAATGTATTGAGCTAACGCTAGGGAGCACGTTGAGCCGAAAGTAGCGACATCCATGAGATAGACGTCTGGTTGGTCGGCTGGGCTATTTCGCCAAAGGAACCGCTGCGAGTCGCGATCTTCCTTGTGAATGTAAATTTGGTGAAACATTTCCCCTATATTTGCCGAGACACCTATGTTGAACTGACGGAATCGTGATAGCACATCTGTAAGTGACATCAGTTTATCTGGACCTTTCAACAGTATTGAATTGAGTGATATCCCGTTCACAGCCGCTCTAGCATCCCAAATCATGCGAAACTTGCCTGGCTTCCGTGGGTTTCTCACTGCCCCTTCCATACGCGTCCAATAACCGCATTAGCGATCTCCTCTTCACGATGAGCATAGCCCTTTAGTTGATACTCGCTTAATTGTTTCTGCAGAGCTTGTTTGAGGTCCGGGTCCCGTTTCATTCGCCTTTCCAGACATTCAAGCCATCGAAGAGTCATGCCGTAACCGTCGGGAAGCTCGATGTGGTCGAACTTCCACAGTAAATAGACCAGTTTCAAAGCGGTTGCCAACTCGCATAGTTGTTTCTTCCAGTATGCGCTGAACACGCTGTTCCGTTTCCGATAAGGATGGCGTCCAATGTTGTGCTCCGACGTCTTCATTGGTAAAAAAATCCTTGACAAGGTCATGCAAAGATTGATCCAATAAGCACCCACATCCATGACAATTAAGTGACGACCTTTGGCCGCTGCTCGCTTTACCACCATAGATACACCAACCCAGTCTAGTTTTCTCGGCAGTTGGTTCTCGTTTGAGTCCCTCTCGTACTATCAACGGAACCATTAGATCTACGTTGTTTACTCCAATCAGAAGCCTTGGAACCGCTTTATTATAGCTCGCAACGGACAGTCCCTTGAGATGGGTATACTTCTCTGATAGCTCCTTGACGGTTTGGACCGCCTCTAGCGAATATCTTCTTCCTCTAGTCGTCGACATTTGCCTCGAATTTTTCTCCACCCTAGTCTCATTTGCTGCCACAATAGACACAGCGGTACCGTTTCACCATCAACGCCGAGTTCCTCAGTCAAGCTGTCCTCCATCAAAGTGAGAGATGATCCGTCGTCGAGGACAGCGTATGTCTGCACCATTCCCTTTGATCCGTGCAGAGTCACCGGTAAGATTCTGAAGAGTAGCGACTGTTCCGCCAGGCGATGCGTCTAGTTCTCAGCAGTATTAATGGCTGGCTTTCCCATCGAATTCGAATTGCTGCGTGATGAGTGCAGGAGTGGATGATGACGGTATTCGCAACCATTGGTTTCGCAGTAGCGTGTCATCCTACAGGTTCTTCTACCGTGGAAGTTCAGGCAGTTCCAACAAAGTCTGTTGGACTGAACGCACTTTCAGCGCTCGGCGATAGAGAGTGTTTTGAAGAATCGGCATCCGTGGATGCGATGATCGGCGTTCTTGCAAGCTGGACAAGATTTTGTTTCCTCACGAATAGACGATGAACTGCTCCGTGCACTGGATTTCGAATCACTGAGATGAGTATTCACATTTCCTTTAGATTTCATTTTATACTTGTCGACGGCACTAGATCTTCCACTGCTGCTGGTATACATTGTCACTTTGGTCACTGATTTCACTACACTGGACATGAAGCTACCGAAAGTTTTGTGAAGGGTTTGACAGATGCGCGGATTGTCCAACAGCTTCTAAATGGTCGCAGAGGCTTTGAATTGACATCCCAAAACCGATTAGGGTTTGATATTTTTAAATTTTGGGCGGTTGTTCCGAACGCACTTTTTCCAGAAGGGCTGAGATCAGCAGCTCAGGCCTTCCATAGAGCAAATGGAGTGTTTCCATAATATGAGGCATCGAATCAAGTAAAAGCAATCGGCTTTGAACAGCCTCGTATGCTGCGCCTTTCAGATTTCGCTGAAGGCGGCATAAGTTTTCGGCACTAGAGTACCCACGAGCAAGTGTAGTGTCATAAAACTGCTTATGAGGCCAATCAGCAGGGTTGTCCGGAAAGGGGGGTTATCACGTGGCAATACTTGCCTAGCGGCTAATTGCGAGGGGGAGGGGGCATAATTGGCTATACTATTTGCATTTAGCAATGGTGATTGCAAAGGCGATTGAGCAATACTACCAAATTACTTCAATAGGTGTGCGAGATTGACGCTGGTACAAACTCAGGCAGCGATGGTATCGCTGTCTCGTAGTTGGTGGTTAACATCGGCGGCTGTTCAGGTGTAGGCCCAACCACCGATGGAAGCAAGGTTGGGAATCTTGGTAAAGGTGCGGGTATAGGAGGTGGTATCGACGCAGAAAGACCAGATGGGATGTTTTGAGGTGCTGAAACCGCCGTAGACATTGGAGCGACAGTAGTAGGCGGTGGTGCGGCTGGAGATTGTGCTGGCGTTGGGGTTGATTGTGGCAACGGCGAGGCACCAATGATCTTGTTGAAAACAGCACGTTTTGCTTCCACCTGTTGATTCGGAATTGTTTTCCAAGCTTCATCTCTCATAGGATTCTTACACGTTTGGAAAGTTAATCGCTGATTGAGAAAAGATGGATGCTCGATGAAAATTCGTAGATTTTCTTCATCATGTTGTGGTGGAATGTGGCTGGTAGGGGAAACAGCATATGGTCAGGTCTGGCTGGGAATGCTGGCGGCAATGATGAACCTCCTTCTTTCGCTTGTGAAATATGCGAGGCAGCCGTCTGCTCTGCGCAGTTGTCAACCCATTGAACAACCTTGGCGATATTAGACCGCTTACTGATTCGGCTACTCCTTCTCCTAACACTTTCATTACCTTCTTCCAAATCTAGCTGCGATGTCATCAGCTTGTATTTATCCTCCACGAATTCGCTCTGGATTGCTTTGAGCTCTTGCAGCTTCTAAAGCTGCAAGTTCAACCTCGCTGATTTACCCGATTTCCCAGAGGAGCGGGAAGCGTGCGACACGGACATCACACTACCGGGATCGTTCAGACAAGAACATGATCGGTTTTTGACCGAATCCGAGACACTGGTACACGTAAAGTGCCACCATGTTTGACACTGCACTGCACCATATTTTTCATGCCATTCGGGTATTCGCAGCCTGCGCAGTCTGACCTTTCCTCGTCGAGCGTTTGTGTGTGGCGCAATCTTCACCGTATCAACCGGTAACACGAGGGTTCTGCATATATATTTTTAGGTTAGGCTAACTTTACAAATTAATACATAGAACTTACTTTCTTGTACAAAATTTGATAAAAATTTTCACCTAACAAATCCTAAGGACATACACGATGGAATCCCCTTATGGCAGGAGCGATGGCTTCCTCATCCACATATGCACACTTTGGGTTTGCTCAACAAAATATGCCAAATTAATCCACTTACCTGCAGTGAATCATTGCCATACTGCTAAAATGACAGCAGAACACAATATTTAATCAGGTCACACTGTTTTTTTTTTTAACTCTTTATTTGTTCCAAATTAATCAATAATTACATTTCATGTTAATCTAGGTGCTCCAACTACTACCGTAACTTATCAACCTTAATTGTTAAAATATATACTAATTTCGTTTACATTGTGCATGCCTTAGCTGTTCAGTATTTTAAACAGGTTTTAATGCCTGCGTGTCAGTATAACAATAATAATCTTAAAACTAAAAACAAACTAACATTATTTTCACTAAGCATAAAGGGAATTAATCATTGCAAATGAAGATTGCAACGATTTTTGTCTGAAATTATTAATTATTTTGTTGGAAGGTCACACTGTTTAATTCACTGAAAACACTCTGAATTGATCAACTAGTGCTCATTTCCACAGAGCAGGAAATTTTTCGTCGTCTTTGTTTACTTTTTAAAAGCCAGGATCTGCCTATTGTTTTCTCACAAAAATCTGTATTTCCACTTCTCGTAGCCACCTGAACACTATTTACTTTCACTGAAAGATTAGTTATCATCGCGCTCTTGAAAACACTGGACGAAAAATCTGTTTAATTAACGATAATGGTGCAAAAATTCAGTAGCCGGTCACAAAACTGCGCGTTTTGCTTTTTTCTAATTTACACTTAGCTGTGCGTAGCGTAGCAGAGCGAAGTGTTGTAAGCAACTGTTTGCGCGAGTATACTGGACTGATGAAAGTTTTGATTAACGAAGTAAAAAATCGCGTCTTACTAAAAGAACAAAAGCGGCAGTTTTGCGTTAACGGTCTAAAAAAGTTATAAAAATTGCTGTTGATCCCTCAACTTGGACATCCGGAAATCCCTGGAATAGTGGTTTTTAGCTCAATTCTTCAACCACTGGATTATTAAAATGTTTCCAATTGACTTTAAGTATTCACAGCTTTCAGCATCGAGATTTTGACTCATTTCGATAAAATGTGTAAATAGTTATAAGCTAATTCCACCATAATAATACCTTGTATAAAGACGAATCGTTTTAGGAAATCGTCTATAAATTATCTGTTCTCGATTTAACAAAACGCGGGGGAACAAGTCTTCACAGGAATATAGTCTACCCAGTTAGGAATAAAGCCTACCCAGTTACCCAGTTAAACTATTGAAGGTATTAACTATAAATTTATAAAGATTTTTTTGCATTTTTTTTCTTCTAAAAGTAAGGATTTACAGAAGAGCTCCAATTTGCATGCCAAACAAAATAAGTGGCGAGGAAATTGAGATTCATCAGGCATTTTTTCACAGTTTTTCTAAAAGTAAGCCTTAAGAATTCTAGAAATACCAATGCTCAATATATTTAAGATATTTTACACACAAAATTCTAATATATGTATGCTTCTTATAAAACCTTTAATGAACTGTGTATGCAAATTTCCGGTGATGCAAAAATCTTCTGAACTGCAGTTTCAATTGTTCAAATATTTATCAGCTTAATTTTGTTACTTTTGCTAAAGCGGATTTCTAGCTTTTGAAAAAAACTTTTGTTCATTTAAATCCTGAAAAATTATAAATCCTCAATGAAAAATTAGATTACAATTATTTTAGTGACGATCTCATTTTGTTTTTGAGGTAAGTACCCAAGTAACTTCGAAGTTCTTGTAAATAAGGGATCATTATTATAAGTAAACAACTTTCAAGTTGATTCCTGTGAAATAAATAACAAAAATCTGGCAATCGAATGATATTATCGTTGGTTGTCAGAGTTCAGTATGATGTGAAAATGTCCCTGGAATCAATTTTCAAACTGCAAAAATCCCATTTATAATCACAGATGCGCAATTTAAAACATTTTAAGTACATTTTATGTATCAGCCATCTAATCAACGACTCATCATCATTAGTTTATGATTCAAATTAGAACGGAACATTAACGTTTATGATTCAACATCATTTGTTGTCAACAAGATGTATGGCTTAATATTTAGCTTGCTAATTATGCCCCTGACTCCCCCGACCTTTGAAAAGTATTCTTATTTTGAGGGGAATAATTATATGGATGTACTTGCCATTACTGGCCACCGCGACCGTTTTCTTCGCGATGCACCAATACTACCATATACGAGCTAAAAAGGGTTTGCACTACTACACGCATGTTGAAGACTGAGGATTCGAGGGAGTTTCACCTTAACACTTTTTAGGTTTCACTGATACTGATGCGAAATGATCTTTTTCTCAATTATGTCTCCGGCCGTCCGCACTGTCATCATGACAGCGGTGTTGACTGCTAATGTCATTCGCCTTGACAGCATGACGAGACGTGTTGCCAATCTCAACAGTTAATGTGAACATATTCACTTAACCGAAACGCAGTGAAGTCATTATTTTAAAAAAATACTTATTATCAATAATTATGATGACGCTGCTTTCAAACATAATAACGGTTATTAAAGTGTTTATTTTTTATCAAACCGTTTTAAAATTGAATCAGTTTGATGAAGGTTCGATAAAAATCATTACGTGAGTATTGATATTTCTGTTAATTGCTAAAAGTTGAATAAATATTTGGGTACAAGGATTTTGGACACGAAGCTCTGTAACAGAAGTGTGGAAGGCTCCTAGTATATTTAATGGTCATTTTATCTATATATAATTCGTTACTGTACTTTGATTTTAAATGCTCTAAAATACGAATGTACCCGAGGAAGACATCGAGATGGTAAATCATTACTGGTTATTAATTATCGACACACGGAAGATCGCTCATTCGTCTTGTCGATAAACGAGCTCCGTCGTTAGCTCAGGTTGCACCAACGGGACAGCACGAACAACGCAATACTAATTTCAGATAATCTCGATTTTTTTCATGTTCGGCTACATACGTCTCTCGAAGACGGAACGGCTTGCAGGAGGTTATATTTCCACGAGATCATGGAGATATTTTTTCAAATACCAACCGGACAGATTTATTAAATTAATTTTATTCAAACACAACGAGACAACAAGGTGTACACTCACCTTACAGCTTCCAGCAGCGACAGCTGCCGCCGTTTGAATCTCCGAGTTGGGCACCCGACCCGACTGGAGCAAAATGGAACAAGTATTCCGAGAATACCCGGCAAGCTCCAACCGTTTATCGTTGCTCGTGTTGGGCGAGCTCAGCAAAATGACAAGCCATCAATAATCGTTATTATTAAAATGTGAGATGTCTTTTGTCCAAAATCGGTGTGTCGAGAGACGGGAATTGTTTCTGTTTCCCACTGTTGCTGGTGAGTAGCGTTATGATGGCCGATAGCCGGGAGGACCTTTCGGGAGGAAGCAAGCTGCAAGATCTGCGAGTTATGTGGCTCTGTGGTCATAATAATCAATGGCGGCGACCACACACCGGAGGTGAGCAGTGTTAAGTTTCATGTTCGTTTGAAAATAGAAATCTGTTGAGGCTGGTAGGTACATAGCGCGTTTCAAATAATAGTGGTTCGGGCCGCGCACAATTTGTTACAATAAAGTAGCGTTGGCTTCTTTGAGACAAAATATGGTAGAATTATTAGGCAACATCGACGTTATACGTCACTAAACTGCACCCATAAAAGCGTTAGAGATGGAGTATATTTGCAACATATTAGCTATGTATCAAAATTGTTGCCAAAAAGATTCACGATACTTTTTGATCCGATACTATCAACTGAAATGTCGAATAATAATTATGTTCCTACAAAGTTTTCCATACGTGTCATGAATGTATTTATGTTATAAGATAAGTATTCCAGTCTACCTGTTTCAGATGAGGCGCTCTGTTCAGACCTGAACTTTTTTTTCACTGAGCAATTCCTCAAAAATTTGTAAAATTAATATTATAGCTTTAAATATTCTTATCTCAAAGTAGCTTTTTCAGCCGACTCAGGTTTATGGTAAAATACGCTGTTTTATTTCGTCAAATATAATTCGCTCGGGAATTAGTTAAAAAATAGCCTGTTCAGTACTCCTAGAAACATAATTCTGTAATGAAGTGTGCAGAAGCAGATAATTTTTCATCACCATGCGAAGCGCGCTAGGAGTGGACAGTAATTTTATTGCTAGAACGCATAGACATGAAGAGAAAGTGTATTGATAGTTTCGTATAGGGCAACGGCAGGCTTTGAAATTGAAAGATACAAGATTGAAAACGAGCGGAGGGCTTTGAACGGTAGTATCCGATCAGGCACATAACCCTTTTCCATACTACCCCATGCAGGATAGGATAGGCCCTTGACTGACAAAAGGTTATGCAACCGATCGAGCTCTTATACTACCTATTGCTTGTTTCTAGTTCTAGCGATTTGTCCGTCTCCCAATTCTGCCTAACACGGGTGAGAAATTATCTCCTATTTGCTGTTGCAGTATTTGCACCACTCACCGTCGTTCTCTCCGAGATCTATATGTTATAGTATGACGAGAAGAGCAAATGTGTGAAATAGGCGGTGCATGCTAAAAATAAACCCAACAGCGGAAGATCGTTACTTCCACGCTGGGGAGATTACAAAAATTAACAATCAAAAGTGTGATTCTGTAATGTTATTTCGTAACAAAGATTCCAAATTTTATTTTGATACGTACAACAGAAGCTTGTTTCATTTGATTCATCGAAACTCAATCATATTGCAAATATATGAATACATTTGTCTAGCCACATTTTAGTGATATATTTTACCATGGCGGCTGAGCATAAAATAACAACACCGCAGGTTGGAAACTTATTGACAGATTTTTGCGTATTTTTTTTCCTAATCATAAATTGGAAATTTGAACAGACATCCAGGGTCGAACTTTTCTCTCCAATATAATGTGTAAACCTTTAAAAGCAAACCGTTGGAAAAACAACGCCGCCTAGTCTAGGTTTCACCAAACTCAAATTGACAGGCTATCAAACCTCAAGGTGGATTCACCAAAACTGACGGAAACGAGCTGTTATTTTAAAATGGCAGTTTCAGAAATTTACACACGGTGGGCACTCCAGCTTGGATTTCTGTTCTCTGCGCCTTTAGTACAAATCAATTTCGTTCGAAATATGAACTTCATTTAATCAATTTCGAAATATGAACAAAATTTAATTTCCAGTGTAGCTGAGAGATTAACCATTGAAGGTCTCAACGGAATGTGCCTGGAATGTGTCTTTTTTTTTGCAAGTGTATGTATATATCGAACTTCAGTATGATCTCCACCCATAATATTCATAATCATGCTCAGCCATAGGAAATAGCTTTTATTATAATGTTGATTTAATAGCGTTATAATACTAAATATTTCAAATTACGCTTCAATGTAATGACATTGAAATAACACGACATTCCATTGACAAGGTATAAAATTGTTCAAAGTTAATTTCAATTTGTCATTACACAAAATTTCGACTTGACGCATGACTCCTGTATCAAAATAAAAATAAACTTTTTCGAATTGAACCCGATTTTTGGTCAGGGTGTCATTTATTCTAAAACTAGTGAAACGTGTGAAGTTATGACGATCCAAAACAAGTGTGTTCTAATTTCTCTACACAACAAAAAGCGTTCCCGAAGTCGTGTTCCCAATAGCATCGCTACTGTTGGTTTAAATCAGCATTCAAACCTAAATAAGTTCATTCCACATCTCTAGTCAGCCGGCTGATAGAAGAGTAAATCGAAAACGACTAAACAATTAAAAAACGGACTTATAATCACCATTTACCAAGATGGAGCTACGAACAAACCCTTTCCCTCTAACAAACTCCTTCCCTGAGATACTTGAGGGGGTGCAGTAGCATATACGGCCTCTTGCAGCAACAAGTATCCAACCAACATTCCTTCCCTTCCCTAATTGATCTACACGGGCGCGGCCAGCGTCGGTATTGATCCAAAAACTGAGACCACCAGGAATTACACATTGAGAATGATTCACTACTCCCAGGTGACATTCTGTTGGTTCTCTGTGCAATTTCAGCTGGTCTCGATCAATAACGAAGTAGCAAACCACGGGTGATCAATATGCTCATGCTCATATGTTAAGACAGATCTGTCAAAACTGAAAATGCTAGTGGAGACACCGGGTTGGAGAATTTAAGAACTTGGGCGCTAATAGCATAAATGTGTGAACATTTTTCTATGACATGTAGTTGAGTAAGTGATGAATTCATATAGAAATTTAAACTTTTCACAGAATAAATTGTCACAAATTTGTAACTAGAAAGTGAGAAGAAAGATTAGTAATTTCCAACTACCTTTCTTGCTTATCTTGACAGATACGCGTACTTCGTCTACAATGTGCAGACTTCTTCAGACCTCGTGTACTAAAACTCGAAAAATTGTATTGATACATTTTCTAGCCAAACTATGTTCATATTTTGTAGCCATCACATAATTTAAAAGATGTTAATGAATGGTAATTTTTTGGTTTGAAGAAGATCAATGTTACTCGAATACAAGGAGCTGAAACGGAATCTGTGATAGGCTTTTGCACTTATTACTGAATGTATTATTCATTTCCGGTTTGCGAATGGACATTTTACAAAATCTGAGCTGATCTAATTCTTAGAGCGCTGTGTGCCATTTGTCTAGTATTTGATTTTAAAGTTCGATTTTTGCCATTACTGTGTCATAACTCACAATATCATTATATTTGATTAAATTGTTTTATTGATTTGGCTTCATAGATTATATAAACATGACTTATTGTTTTTTTATGTCCATTTATATTTAATTCCCTTTCAATTGAATCTTCCATGTTTCAGGAGTAACTCCTTACTCAGGAATAATAACTATTGGGTCAGCAAAATTAAAAGTGGATTGCTATTATAAAATCAACATCAAGCAGCAAATGGTGACCATGGCAACAGTAAATTGTAAAATTTTAATAGATTTTACAAACTTTTCAGGATACCTCAAATCACGTTTTTGGTGAATTGCTGATATCGCTGAAAATGAACGAAATTAGCATAACCGTGGACTCACTGAACTTTAGGATTAACAGTTTACCACATTTCTTGCATTTCAGGATCAACCGAATGAAGATCATATATAAGGCTTGCTACATTTAGAATTGGAACAAACTTTTGCTCATATTGTGTCGGGAATTTTGTCAGCTTCACGTATGTATTTTTGACATTCCGCAAATCGACTGTAATTTGTAAACAATCAACATGGAAGCCAAAAGAAGGGCAAAAATTGTGCACAGTTATTTGGAAAATCCATTGTGGTCTGCATCTAGGCTAGCTAAACAGCTGAAATTGCCCAGAAATACCGTATGGCGCGTTATCAAACGGTATAAGGAAACATTGACGAGGATTCGGAAGCCTCAAACCAATCGTCGGAGTGGAACTGTCGACCGGAAACTGCGTGGTAAGATTTTGAAGACGATTAAGAGGAATCCCAATCTGTCGGACCGTGATTTGGACAGAAAATTCGGTGCTGCCCATAGTACCGTGAGGAGAACTCGACTCCGGGAAGGAATCAAGTCGTATCGAGCTAGCAAACAGCCAAATCGGACCATAAAACAGACTAGTGTGGCCAAAATCCGTGCTCGGAAGCTATACGACCAGGTGCTGACCAAGTTCGACGGGTGTCTTCTGATGGACGATGAAACCTATGTCAAGGCTGACTTCGGGCAAATCCCAGGTCAAAAATTTTACTTGGCAACGGCTCGGGGGGATGTTCCAGCCAAATTTAAATTTGTTTTTGCCGACAAATTTGCACGAAAATTCATAATTTGGCAGGGCATTTGCAGCTGTGGCAAAAAAACGAAAGTTTTCGTTACAAATAAGACAATGACGTCGGAACTATACCAAAAAGAGTGTCTCCAAAAACGAATTTTGCCGTTCATTCGATCCCACGACCCACGACCACGCAAAGGGAAAGGTTGTCAAAGACATCAATCAGATGAAGACCTGGTGGAATAAGATAGCTAAAACGATGGACGAAGAAGGTGTGCGCCGCCTAATGAGCCGTGTTACAGGAAAAATTCGAGAATTCCTTCGAAACCGTGACGAATAATTTTATCCGTATTTTTTCTTAAAAGTATGAAAAAAACGCTACATTTGTATAAAAAAAGATCTTGAATTCAATAATAAATAACTGAAATACAGGCAATTGATTTTGTTCCAATTCTATCTGAAGCAAGCTTTAATATATACGAATGCTTGTAGTATTTTTAACTGACATAAATAAATAAACTATTATAAAAATATGTCATGGGGATGGGAAGACCATCAGGGCACCCGATTGACGCACTCTGGATGGGGAGAGTGGGAATGCCAACTCCCCATTGTTAACAGTTTGTGAATAGAGGGCGGGCTCTTCTCCCTGCCCATTGGGGCATCTTCATGTCAGGTGGCTTGCTCTTTTGACCAATTGTTCAATCTTGTTGTTGGAAGGAGATTCTTTATATCCCTGTGGATACGTATAGGTGATGTTGCCTATCTATCCACCCAATCCCTTTTTGACCGTTCATACAATGACATGATAAGGATAATCAGGGGTTATTAAAGCTTGATCAAGTCTAACAGCGAGGAGAGCCCATTGCTGTCGGACTTAGTTTCCGTGCTACAAAGGGTATACAAGGGTCATACAAGAAGATCGATATTCCTCGTCTGATCAATGTCGTCCAAATTTTCGGTAGTATCATTTATTGTTTGCTCATTCATGCGTTTCTAAATTTGCATGGCACTGCGTTACGGTGTTTAATTTATAACACATTCAGATTAAGTGCAGTAATTTTACAACCGCAATCAAAAACTATCAAACAAACCAGGCTCATCGGTTCAAATTCTTGTTAAACACTTCGAATTGCTATTTAGCATTCCGAACGCATGGTCGGCATTCTGAATTAACGGCTTCAACTTTGTCAAGTTAGTCACGCAATGATTCTGCCATCCAAACAAATTCCACTCATTTACATCCACATACACACACACACATGCCGTGCGAAGATCCGTCCATCTCAGTGACTGACAGCCCGAACCGCTCGCAAGCGCCCATCGTTCTAAACGTGAACAGATTTTCGCGCCGCAGAACGCGATTCTCCCTTACAGCAGCGTGCGCGCACAGCCTTAAACGCAAGTTATTAGAGTGGCTCATTTCGTTAATTAAATACAATCTCTTTCGGTTTGCTGTCGGGCACTCGCGCGTCCACGACCATCGTGCACATCTGCACCGTTCGAGGCAAGCCCGAATGGGTGGCATTACTGGATCAGGTCTAAGGCCCCCCGTTTCAGTTCAGCGATTGCCGGCTGCTTACATTGTGACGGGCGGAGCGGTAGCAACAACATCGCCAACCTGTGCGCGCATATCAATTTTCCAGATCTCGGAACGTTCGTCGGAGTTCGTTGAAGCGCACTACTTGCAGATCCACGAGATGCACATCGATGATTATTGTTTCGCCTTCGCAGCTTCAGTGCGATAATGTCGTCACCAAACGACGACGACGACGACGACGACGACGACGGGTACATTTGGCACATGCTTCGAAAGTCAGTAGTGCGGCAGCTGATGGACATTCTGTTCCCCGTCCGTCGTCGCGGGTCTTGCTTCGAAGTGGGAGTTTCTTTTGGGTAGGCAGGTAATTGGAATGCAGCCATTTGTCGTCGTCGAAATGCAGAAGATGATCTCGGAGCGGCGGTGTTCAACAGCGAGATGGAACGATAATCCCGGCTACTTACTTTGTGTACGAGTGCTTGCTGGTGTCCGAACAGGGTCAGATAATCACCGATCGGGAATTCAATACCTTTTGACAATTTGTTAAATTGCCATCACTTACGCTAAAGATGATGTTTATGAGTACTCAAATTGATGGGTCAATTTTTGGACAGCTGACAACCAAATCGGGGTCGATCCCACTTTGGGGAACTTTTTCTGGTTGCAAAATTGTCGGAATCCTCCAAAGCGGTGAACGTGCAATCTGAGTGGTGAGAAAATCATAAATCCTTCAATATCTTGGTGCGAGAAGGCGACCAGTGCTATCAAAATGATGTCACCTGAAACTTTTCACCACATCAGCAAAGGCAAATGATGATCCTCCTTGCATAATCAGATAACATTGTCTTCAGAGCAGCAGAAACAGATTTAAATTCCCTCCAATTAGGCTCGCAATAAAAGTGCAGTGCGGGCGAGCGCTTCAGTCTGCCGGCCAGAAGATTGCATACCCCGCGTCAACATAGATGGATGCACTGGCAAACAGATTGCTGGCATCGAGAAATGGAGAGGAAAAATCTGGCCGAAAGCGCGAAATGCAAATTATCGGCTGCGATGATTATGATCATGACGATGATGGTGATGATGCTGGGGATGATGGTAGGACTCTGCCGTTGGCGGGCTGTTTTGGAATGCACATTGGTAGGCATGGTTGCAAGTAATAAATATATATCATTCGAGCATAAATGGTTGGAACGTTGAAAAACAGAAGTGCTAACACCGGTGTAGATCAGGAAGAATGCGACTGCCAATCTTGCCACGTGCTGCGGGAGATCAGAGGGATGTGTTTATGAGAATTGAATTTCGATCTGATGGATTGCAGCAGGTGATTGCGCTGACTTGTACCGGGTGTGAAATTCACCGCAGGCATTTGGTTTCTTGTAGTATTGTAACAGTAACTTGCAAAGGGTATTCATTTTGTAACCGGAGCATTTGCTAGTAACCTTCAGTAAAACCACTGTGGGCAGAATAAAAAGAACACTGGGACACATTTTCCATTTGAAATATTTAGTCGAAGACAGAGACTGGAATCCCGGAATGCTTCTTGTGAGGATGAGGGTGGGTAGGAAATTATTGCGACACTTTAAATTGATTGGTAAATAAATAAGTAGTCGAAATGAAACCAAGTTTTTACAGAAGCTCTGAATATTTGTTTAATTCAGCTTACTTTTTGTTTGAGATCATGTATGGATTTATTGTTTTCAGTAAATTTATTCGAATAATAATGGTTTTTCAGACGATCGACTTCATAATGTAAAATTATTTCACTGCCACGGTCTGCCTGTGAACTATGTAATGAATGTTTATCGCTAGTTCAAATGAGAGGCTGATGACTCCAATATTGGTATTTTTGTTGCGTTCTTCTGACAACTTCGGGATACTTCTTCAGAGAAGTTTTTCTCAAAACTTCAGGTAACTCCTTTAGAGAATTGCATGGAAGTTCTTCAGAGAACATCAGGGAAGTTCTGCAAGAGAACTTTAGGGAAACCTCTTCAGAGACATTTCATGGAAGTTCTGCAGAGAACATCAGGGAAAATCTGCAGGGAATTAAAACTTCATGGAAGTTCTGCTGAGAACATCAGAAAAATTCTTCAGAGAACTTCAGGGAATACTCAAAGAAGTTCGTCGGAGAACTTCAGGGAAGATCTGCAGAGCACTTCAGAGAAAATCTGCATATCTGCAATTTCAGGGAATCTACAGAGAACTTTAAAGAAATTTTTCAGAGAACTTCAGAAATATTATTCAAAGAACTGCAAGAAAATTCATCAAAGAACTTCATGGAATCTCTTCAGTGACCTTCATTAAAAAAATTTCAGAGAACTTAAGGGAAGTTTTTCAAAAAACTTTAGTAAAATTCTTCAGAGAACTTCATGGAAGTTTTTCTGACAACTTCTTCAGAGAACATAAGGAAAATTCTTCACAAAACTTCATGGAATTTCAACAGATAACTTCAAGGAAGGTCTACAGAGAAATTCAGTCAAGTTCTTCAAAGAACTTAATGGAAGTTCTTCAGGGAACTTCATGGAAATCTTCAGAGAACTTCATGATAAATCTTCAGAGAACTTCAAGGAAGTTCTGCAGAGAACGTCAGGAAAATTCACCAGAAAACTTCAGGAAGCCTTTCAAAGAACTTCAGGGAAGTTCTTCAGAAAACTTCAGGAAAGTACTGCAGAGAAGATCTTCAGAGAATTTCAGTGAAATTCTGCAGAAACTTCAGGGAAATTCTTCAGAGAACATAAGGGAAGTTTTCCAGACATCTTCAGGAAAATTCTTCAGAGAATTTCAGGGAAGTTTTTCAGAGAAGTTCAGGGGATTCCTTCAGAGAACATCAGGAAAATTCTTCAGAGAACTTCAGGGAAGTTTTTCAGAGAACTTCGGGGGAGTTGTTCAGATAATTTCAAAGAAGATCTTCAGAGAACTTCAGGTACGTTTTTCACAGAGCTTCATGGAAATAAGCTGCATGTTATTTCTACAGAGAACTTCAGGGAAGGTCTACAAAGAAATTCAGGGAAGTTATGCAGAGAACTTTTGGAAAATTCTTCGGAGAACTACTGGTAAGCCTTTCAGAGAACTTCAGGGAAGTTCTGCAGAGAACTTCAGGAAAGTACTGCAGAGAATTTCAGGGAAGATCGGCAGAGAATTTCAGGGAAGTTCTGTAGAGAACGTAAGGAAGTACTGCAGAGAATTTCAGAGAAGATCTGCAGAGAATTTCAGGGAAGTTCTGCAGAAAACTTCAGGGAAATGCTTTATAGAACTTCAGGGAAGTTTTTCACAGAACTTTAGGGAAGTTTTTCAGAGAAGTTCAGGGTAGTTCTTCAGAGAATATCAGAAAATTCTTCAGAGAACATCATGGAAGTTCTCTTAGAACTTCATGGAAGTTCTTTAGAGAACTTCATGCAAATGAACTTAATGGCATTTGTACAGAAAACTTAAAAGGTCTTCAGAGAAACTCAGGCAAATTTTTCAGAGAACATCATGAAAATCTTCAGAGAACATCATCAAAGTTCTTCATAGTACTTCAGGGTAGATCTGCAGAGAATTTCAAGAAAGTATTGCCGAGAGTTTCAGGGTAGTTCTGCAAAAAACTACAGGGAAATTCTTCAGAGAACTTCAGGGAAGTTTTTCAAAGAACTTCAGGGAAGTATTTCAGAGAACTACCGCGAAGTTTTTCAGAGAACTTCAAGGGAGTTGTTCACAGAATTTCAAGAAAAATCTTCAGAGAATTTCAGGTACGTTTTTCACAGAACTTTATGGAAATAAGCTGAATGTTATTTTTACAGAGAACTTCAGGGAAGGTTTACAAAGAAATTCAGGGAAGTTATGCAGAGAACTTTTGGAAAATTCTTCAGAGAACTCCAGGTAAGCCTTTCAGAGAACTTCAGGGAAGTTCTTCAGAGAACTTCAGGAAAGTACTGCAGAGAATTTCAGGGAAGTTCTGCAGATTACTTCAGGGAAATTCTTCAGAGTACATAAGGGAAGTTTTCCAGACATCTTCAGAAAAAATCTTCAAGAACTTTAGGGAAGATTTACTAAGAACTTTAGGGAAATTTTTCAAAGACTTTCACGGGAGTTCTTCAAAAAACACCTGAAATATTCTTCAAGAGTACATCATAAAAGTTCTTCAGAGAACTTCCGGAAAGTTTTACAGAGAGAGATGTTATGCAAAGAACTTCAGAGAACTTCATGGATGTTTTGCAAAGAACTCTTGAAAAGTTCAGCAGAGAACTTCAGGTTAGTTCTGACGAGAACTTCAGGGAAATTCTTTAGAAAACACCAGGAAAATTCTGTAGAAAATTTTATGAAAGATTTTTAGAGAATTTCAGATGCTGCAGAAACTTAAAGGAAGTACTACAGAGAACATCAGAGAAGATCTGCAGAGAATTTCAGGGAAGTCCTGCAGAAAACGTAAGGAAAGTTTTTCAGAGAACTTCAGGAAAAAATTTCAGAGAGGTCAGGGAAGTTTTTTTTCCAAGAACTTCAGGGAAGTTTTTGAGATAAGATTTAAATTAGTTCAGTGGAAGTTCTTCAGCGGAGTTCTTCAGAGAACTTCAGAGAAAATCTATAGAGAACTTTATGGAAGTTCTTCATCGAACTTCAGGGAAGTTTTTCCGAGAACTTCAGGATGTTCTGCAAAGAACTCCTGAAACGTTCTTCAGAGAACTTCAGGTAAGTTCTGACGAGAACTACAGGGAAATTTTTCAGAAAACTTCAGGAAAGTTCTGCAGAGAACTTTAGGATAGGTTGTTATTTGATTTTAATATACCTGGAGCATTTGAATCAGATTAATGTTAACATTTGTGTATGTTATTTTTCACTGCAGCGCCTGCATACTTTCACAGAAGCGATTAGACATTGCTCATTTGTCAAATATTGTTCACTCTTATACGAAATAATTGCAAAATTAATACTTTTTACCTCCAAGAACCATGAGAAAAGTGATCGTTCTCTTTCCAACAATATTTTGAATAGTAACCCAGTAACAGTTTAGTCATAATTTTCTTTTAGAAATTTGGATGCTCATTATCAATATGCAGCAGAACAGCTTTTAAACTTGTTGACGAGCTATAGATGAATAGTTGCCACTGTTAAGGTTCGTGTTTAAGGCCCATTTCGTCAAACAAGCCCCCGACTTCATGACAAAAGTAAAGTCCGTCCTATGTAAAAAATGATGAATAGGACTCATGCCGCTTGAAATTAGTAGCTCAGCATTTGTTTTGGATGTATCGTTTATAATACGCACATATAAAATTCATTCGCAAACTTCGAGTTTTTATCTAATTATCACCAAATTTTTGGGGATTCAAAGAAACAACAAAGTGAGATTTGGCATTATTAATTTAATTTATTTCGCCTTTATATCCGAATGCACGAACCATGTCCTTAACTCCAGGCATGAGGTTCTGCACGACCTCAAAATCGACAGTTGTTTGCATATTAATCCATGCCTTCTTCATTTCTTCTACATTCTTCACCACTTTAGACCGTTTTAGAAGTTTAGAAGGTCCAGTTTTTTTTCATTGGGCACGGTTCCGGAGGTTTGGGGGGTTCAGATCTGTTGGCATGAAATTGACATACACCCTTTAAGCTTAAGTTCCAGATAAAATAGTCAATTTCCTTCTGATTTGGATAATGTGGAGACCTCACTCCATCGGAACGGTAATACGAAACAGTTATACTTGGCAGGCATTCAGTTTGTAATGTGAAACTTCTCGGTATATCTTCCGGGATGGGCTTTTCTGCGACAGCTTATGATGTTTCGATGCTGTTGATGAAAGCAAGTCTGGCTATTCAGTTATCCCTTTACTTACCTTACCCATCAGACTAAAGGCGGGTGGCCTCTCAACAACACAGAAGTTGTCTCCATTGTATTCGGTCCATGGCTGTACTTAACCAGCCTCGCTGTCTGCGGAGAGTCCGCAGGTCGCCTTCTACTTGATCGATCCACCTTGCTCGTTGCGCGCCTCTTCTTCTTGTTTTCGAGAACCATTTTCACAGGACTGTCGTTCGACATTCTTACGACATGCCCAGCCCATCGTAGTCGACCGATTTTTGCGATGTGTACGATGGAGGTTCTCCCAGCAACTGGTGCAATTCGTGGTTCATTCGCCTCCTCCACGTTCCGTTTTTCATCTGCACTCCACCGTAGATCGTACGCAGCACCTTCCGTTCAAAGAAACCAAGTGCGTGTTGGTCCTCCACTAGCAATGTCCATGTTTCGTGGCTGTAGAGATCTACCGGTCTAATTAATGTCTTGTAGATGGTCAACTTTGTAGTTCGGCGAGTTTTGTTCGATCTTAGCGTCCTTCGGAGTTTAAAGTTGGCACAATTGCTAGCCATAATGCGTCTTTGTATTTCTCTGCTGGCGTCGTTATCGGCGGTCACCAATTAGCCCAGATACACGAATTCGTCTACTACCTTGATTTCATCACCGTCGATCTGAACTCGTGGTAGGAGGCCAACATTGTCTTCTCGTGGGCGTCTTCCTTTCATGTATTTTGTTTTCAACGCATTAATCACAAGCCCAATCGTACCAGCTTCAGCCTTAAGTCTGATGTACATTTCCGCTATCGTCTCAAAGTTACGTGCTACGATATCAACGTCGTCGGCGAAGCCAAATAGTTGGACAGACTTCGTGATGATCGTGCCGCTCCTGTCTAATCACACCCTCCAATGCAATGTTAAACAACAAACACGACAATCCCTCACCTTGGCGTAACCCTCTCCGAGATTCGAAGGGACTCGAGTGTGTCCCTGATTCTCGGACGACACACATCACTCGATCCATCGTTCCTTTGACCAACCGCGTCAGTTTTTCCGGAAATCCATATTTGTGCATAATCTGCCATAGCTGGTCTACCATACTATGATTTTACTGTTCCCTATAATCTTATATAAACCTGAAAGTCTCTGATTAGTTCCACAAGAGCTCAATCAGAACTATAAATCAATTAAGTTTACCTTGTTGAGTGATAGCTTCATATTTGGCATCCTGTTAAGCTAAAATTCTTTTACGATGGTTATTGAAAAATACATTTTTTTGCGCTAGTATGTCGCCAAACGTGGAGCCGCCAGATCACTCTTCAAATGTAAACTATCGTTTTGCCATTTTTTAAAGTTTTACTCAGGACTTTGTGTGTATTTCAAAGTGTTGAAAAGTATTTCAACATAGTAATCGCGTATGTAATTCGGGTTTTAATTTGAATGTGTGCTTCGCAACCCATTGTCTGCTGGCAATGGCAAATCCGTTCCCGTTGTGCTGTTTTTTGCGTTATTGCTGTTTGTGCATATCCAAAGGCGATTTCTTGAAACAACGTGTGTGACGATGAACGGAGTAGAGATGTGCAATTCAGCTCATTTTAAAGAACGGATCTGAACCGATCAGCTCATATGAATAATTCGATTCTTTTGATCAATTCTTTTGATTTTTGACGTCAACGTACGCACAAGTGTGAAAGTGACTATACTAGGATATTATTGGTCTAAAAATATGGATGAAATTAAGCTTCAGCCAAGAGAATACTTCACAATATGTGATCTGATCACGTGAAGTACAAGATTTATTCAATTCATCAACTATAGTCAAGATGTTTGATTCACCACTCAATTTGACAAGTATTCATTATTCAGTTAAAACATTCACAGAAGGATTCGACTACATTTTTTGGAGTTAAAAAATAGAATGGATTTTAGATTCTTTATTAACACAAGCACCAATACAGTAGAACTAGATTCGTTTATTTGAAACTTGTTTACTCTTGTTTGCGTTTGCGTTGCGTAAGATTGTGCTTCGTAAAGTAACAGCCGGACCTTCGATTTGAGGAAAAAAGAACACAAAGGAGAATCAATGCACTTTACACAGCTCTCTCTTTTTCTCTTCTGCATTTTGATTTGACAGAGTCGATGTATTGTTCAGCTCAGTGCAGAGCGGACCAAAGAACGGACAGTGAAAATGGTGAGAACGGGTAAGCTGGTGAGCTGCGGTTCTTTTTTCAAGAGCTGGTTGTCATTTGCTCACTGAAATGAAGGCTCCACCAAACTGCAGCGTTTTTTTGCCGCCGCGGCGTGCACAAACCGACGCGATGCGTTTTTTAATCGCGTTGGTATGTGCGCTCCCATAAGCCGCCATGTAATCTCACCCCGGCGATTTTTCCGCCGCGATTTGCTGCCGCGGCGGCAAAAAACGCTGCAGTTTGGTGGAGCCTTGAATCGATTCAGTGGAACAGGTCAGGAGCGGATTGCCCATCTCTAGAACGGAGACAAAAATTGCGCCAAGTGCTGCAAAGCGATCGCTGGCTTTTAATTCGTTTCTTGCCGTGGATATTGTGGTTGCATGTTTCACATGACATCTTTTGGTATATTTCTCGCTTCACCGCAAGAATTTGTTCTGGACGTGTGACAAATGTGCAGAGCTGTTCGGAAATTCACATCTCCGTTCGATAGCAAAAGTGGCCGACGAAAAATCACCGCTAGTGTCTCTCACAGAGGCAATAAGCAATCTGCACACCGAAATAAAGCAGTTGTCACAAAAGTCCGTGCCTTGTATTCAGTCACCATCGATTAAGAACTGGCCCCCGATCGGTCCTATTCGAGCTGCCAAACGACTTCGTTGACCTGATTTGGCACATAAAGTAAGCGAATGCCAAACTGGTTCTAAGCAGCTGAACAACAGTGTAAAGTCTGTTTCAGTCTGCACAACCAGCGAACAAATTTGGCTCTACCTGTCTCGCATACGGCTGGTTGTTACAAGTAAGGAAGTTTTGGCAATGGTCTCCTTCAAAGTCGAACTGGACATATCATTGAAGACAAATGCACTGGATCCATCGACGTGGCCGGAAGGAATCATGTTCCGTAAATTTAAAGATAACTGCCCAAAAATTTTGGAAATCGTCAGCAGTTTATTTGACGCCAACATCCAGTACACCGCCTTCTGTGAGCATGAAACGATAAACTACAGTACATCACACGCTTATACCCGGATGCACTCTGAACATAGCACTAGCAAAGCTCTCAAGCCCCAGCGTAGTCGAGTCATTCCAGCCAGCGATCACAGCCGTCCCGACCCTACGTGTGGGTGTGGGGAAAGAGTCTTCCAAAACGTGAATACGAACGAAGTACGAATGCTGCCGTTTGTCACCAAGACCTTATTCGCCCACCGTTTCGGAAATTTTACGGATTCCTGACGCACCTCAACAATTACAGCTTGAGAGAAGAACACTTGGACGCACCGAACATAGTAGCTTATGATTTTACTACCAAAACGTCCGTGGGCTGCGGACCAAGATCGACGAGTTTTACTGCAATACCGTGGATAGCAATTTTGACGTTATCGTTTTGATTGAGACGGGGCTCGACGACGCAATCAATTCGACGCAGCTTTTTTGGAACAATTTTAATGTATACCGATGTGATCGAAGCCAAATTAACAGCAGTAAATGTCGTTTTCGAGGGGTTCTAATTGCTGTGCATCGTCGGTTTATCAGTAGCAGTGTTGAAGTGTCCAGCGGAGAAACGTTAGAACAGGTACATATGTGTGTCGATGAAGATTGATTCTAAACGACTATTGTATTGTGCCATTTATGTTCCTCCACACAAAAGTAAGGATAAGGTATATTGGCCGGGTATATTGAGTCGATCCATGAGCTTATTAACAGAGGCTCTGACAAGGATTGTCTGCTGGTATGCGGTGACTATAATCAGCCTGGAATGACCTGGAATTATTCTGATAGATCAGATTCAACCAGTGAGCTCTATATCTTCATCGAGAGCTACCACGATATTGATTGACGGTACTAGATTTCTTCAACATGCATCAAAGAAATCTCGTGCACAATCATCTAGGACGCATTCTCGATTTGTTCTTCAGCCCAACGGATCTTCCTGTTGAAATCTCGAGTTCTGTTTCACCACTCTTACCAATTGACCTTCATCATCCGCCACTGGTTGTCTGTGTACCATCTTTAGTTGATGACGGTGTACTATCGCATGGTGTGAATGAGAATGTTGTGCTGGCGTTAGACTATAACAAAATTGACTTCGATGCTCTATGGGATTTTCTTTCTGCTATTGACAGGGATGTTCTTTTAGATGGACTGAGTGCTGATGAAATGGCTGAAACGTTGTGCGTTGTACTGAATAATTGGATGGACACTAATGCTCCATATCGTCGTCCCGCTGTTTCTCCTCCATGAAGCTCTGCATTGCTACGAAAACTACGAAAACGAACACAAAATGCTTCGCAGTGTAAACTCAGGCGATATCGTTCCCTGGCAAATACGCGTAGTTTTCACTTGGCATGTAATCAGTACCGTAAAAAACTCGTCACTCTACAAATCTTACGTTTTACGAGTACAAACTTTCCTAAGACAAAACCCCAAGAGTTTTTGGAGCTATGTTAATTCAAAGAGGAAAAATACTACCATGCCAGCTAGCGAGTTTTTGAACAATGTTGAAACGTCTATAAATGTGAAATATTTGCTACTCATTTTTCGTCAGTGTTTGCTGCGGAAAGTATTAACTCAAAGTGAACTTAACTCCGCTGTTTTGGACGTTCTTGCGAACCTTATAGTAGTGGGTACATTTGAAATAACGTCCTTGATGGTAAATAATGCCATCAAGAAAATAAAATGTACATTCTCGCCTGGACCAGATGGTATTCCGTCTTCAGTGTATTGTCACCAGTCTTGATAAAAGTCATGCTCATTAGATTCAAAAGCGTGGATTTTCAGGCAACATAACATTGAATACCTATAAGTTGCATGCGAAAATCAAATGATAACTCATGACAACAAACGTTACCAGAAGAATGAACGTTCAATTTTCAAAATGCTTTGATATTCATTTATGTAAACAAGTTCATTTTCAAAACGAATTTCGAAATGTCAGAAATGAAATTCAATCAGCTACAATGAATATCAATTACCCTTCGGGAACGGAAAAAAATGCAAGGGCAGCCCAGTCCAGAGGTATTTTGAGCAACATTGCTAGCATCTATTCCTCTTGGACAATGATGGCGGCCCTGGTTGTTACATGTTTGTATTAGGATTCAAAAATCACTTAATAATAAAAAATCATCACAAGAGATGATATTCAGATTTCATCAAATGAAATTCATGCTTACCGATTGATAATCAAAACAACAGTGACAGCAGATTTTTGACCCGCACTTAGAGCCGACTTCATTCATTGCAGCAAACGAAATTCAGTTGGCATAGAAGTGAAAGCGGCAACCATGAAAACCGGGAAAGTAAACATCATCATTACACTGGGATAAAATAATTTTCACTTCTCATAAGTATTTTATGAAAATCCAAGGCACTGATTGTCACACCAATGGAGCTCTTGTCGAGCCGCTTAGCATGATTTTCAATAAATCAGCTAACGTTTTGGCTCATATTTGTAATGCTTGTGTTATTTAGTTTCAAGTTTGTATCATGTAGACAATAAGTCCGATGAACTTAGTTGGTTAAATAAATAAATAACTAAATAAATAAATATGTAAATAAATAAATAAATAATGACACAACTGAAGGCATTATATTATCAAGGCAGAAAAAAACACAGTTGTTATAGTTAGGATGTCAAGATTGTGCTCAAGCTCAAGCAAATCAAATCGATACTGACTGCCGAATGTTTAAAGATATAAATGCGTAATGAAAGTACTTATGAAAACTCATCAAAATTCAGAAGTACTTAAGGAGTATCAAAACTGGAAGCATTGATTAAGTTATTAGCGGTTAATTTGTAACAATATTTCGTGACGGTCGCTATTTTCAGATTTTTATTTGACACACTACCCTTACCGTAAGACGTAGTGATGGGAGTTGGATTGCATTACACAGATTCACACCACACACACTACGCAATGCATGTCTTGTCGCACTCAATAAATCGAAGAGTATATTCAAACTATTTCTCTCTAACTGCAACGGTCAGTACGCCTTATCCCTACAACGAATATTCATACTAATTGGTAAACTCCTTCTATTACATGAAACCATCATCACCTGGTTACGTCGCACTACCCATCTATCAATAAATCAATCAACCACTAGGTCCAGTCTCATCTCATAAAATCACCTCGTGCCCTCCGCAGCCAACATGCATTGCGCAACAATTGCAAACCTACCTACCTTGTCTGTTGTGCGAGACGTGCCTTGGCCAGTTCGGTCCCGCTCGATTTCCGTCTAACGCAACATTCTCATGCATTCAACCACCGGGCAAGGATCTTCTTCTTATTTAATACTCAGTTTACACTTGTGCTGATTGGTAAGCTGACAAACATAGAAAAACCGCTGCAGAATCATACTGAACAGTGCCTGTACACTGGCTGGTATTTACGGATCTAAAAAGCTGTACCACAATCGCCGCAGTCATCATAAGGAAAGGGATAGCAACTGACAAAAAAAAATATATTGAGGTATGAGTCCGCATAGTACGCCAGACAATTGGTGGTAGTTTTGAAACAACGCCAGCGAAGAAAAAACGAGCCATCAATAGACCTAATAATTTAGCTGAACTTGAAGTGAACTACTAATTGCTGGGCAAATTAATATTTTATTTTTCGAGTGGATAAAAATGACTTTACACTTTCGGTCGACTCGTAACGAACAACGGCCGAAGAATAACGGTAATCATAGGGAACCACTCTGCCTTGTGCAATGATGTCATATATGTCATAAGATAGCAAGAGAAAAATAACATTTCAGAACCAAACGTCTGTCACGGAGGTTTAATGATGGGTGGTCAAAGTGCATGGGGTGGAATTGAATTTGGTCCTTCGTTTGACTGCTGGCAGGTCAGGTTATTTTGATAGCAGTCAGTGTGTCTAGCAGCCGCAATAGAACGGGAGGGACGGATCGTGATCCACCAGAGACGGGACCACGCTGAGATGCGCCGGCTCATGTTGGTGAAGCAAAGCAGGTGTATGAGAATTCGAGAAATATTAATCAAGCTTACCGAGTCGAATCAATTCGCAGGAGTACAAGCGTGAACATTTAATCGATGCTACTGGTTTCTGAGATTGAGGGTATTTTTCGATCGGCAGAACCATTAGCGCTGCAGGTCATTCGAATGCCTTTGAGGCCCAAATTTACGCAGCAATTCATGGCAGCTCAAAAAGCATACCAGAGATGCATCACCATGACCATCATTGAAATAAACCTCATACGGCGATTCTTGATTCGTATTTTCTAAGCGTCTGAAGAAATTGGATCATATAAAAATATCTATTTAAATTTATGTAACATGCGATTAACGAAGAGAAGAACACAAGCTCAATAAGGAAAAGAGAGAAAATCCACATTAAGATCGTCTTTGTGGCTTTTTGTACGGGCCATCTTTGAAGATTGTGTTGCAATGATGACGAAAGCTGGTAGACCTTTTCCGCAAAACACCGACGGTGACGCGCGAATAACTTTCGGACTTGCGATTAAAAAGGCGATTTGGTCAGAGTTGCCATATTATTTTTCGTTCCCATCTTAATTTTTTTTCTAATAATCTAAAAACAATCCTTATTATCGGTGATTAACTGCAGAAAATCTTGGCAAATTTTTTTACCCAAAACTTCAAGCTGTATCGCCGAATGGAAGCATTTCAGGTGCTTGTTTGTAACACAGCAGTTTTCTCCAACAAGTTTTCAGGTCATCCTTCTACCTCGATGACCTTGCAGATGATTGCCGTCCTCTGCTCACGAAACTTATTTTTGAGGGCTTTCAAAGAGGTTCGGATTTTTTTTAATAATCGAGGTGAACTCCTTGAAAATGCAGCAGCTTTTGGGGTCAACGCTCGATACAGTAGTCAGAATTGGATCGTTCGGATCAAAGCGCTTAATGATCTGTTTATTCAACTCGGTATAGAAAGCACAGTAAATCGACAAGAAAGCCTGCTTTATAGTATCATCTAGAGTTCTGGATCTTGGCATTTCTCCTGCTGGTACCCCGATAGCCATTTCTGACTTCTACCGAAGATCATTCTTATAGTCAGAAACTCCGAAATCCATCCGGGGTTTAGGTGATCATCCTTACAAATATTTGCAAGAAGAACCATTAGCGAGACTTTACATGTTCGGGAATTGTACACGTTCGGGAATTCCAGACCTTCTGAGTGGAAGATACGCTTCGCTTTGTTGATAAGGGCAATAGTTCGAAATAACTATGCTTCAAATTGCAAACATTACTATCGAGAACATTATGCTAACTTCTCAAAATTTCTTTGCGTAAATGCAATAAAATAATTTTAAATTGAAGGTACAGTACTTTTGTAAAAATACTTTTGTAACAGTACTTTAGTGAAAATGTTATCTCTTGAGAATCTTTTCACGAACCTCGTAGAATAAATTTTGAGAAATCTCAGCCTTTTTTAGACTTTTCTCCATACATTGGTTCGAAATTTTGAATGCAGCTTATACTTGGTCACACCTCCCTCCTCCCCAAGAAAAGTCTACGTGGCTTATCAGTAGCCTTAGGCCTTGAGGAACTTTAAAACAAACATTCCACCAGCGGAATGCTTGAAGAAATTATTGATGTAATTTATGGAGAGCTGTCGGTAAGAATCTATGTAGACATCATTAACAAAACTTAAAAAATAATACTGTCAGAACCCTTTTGAGTTTAAGAATTGATTACATGAGATTACGGAACTCGTGCAACAAATTCTTCTTACATTTCTCAACAAATCAGGAGTTTTCTTCAAGAATTCCTTCAGAATAACCTCCTAGTTGGAGTGTAGTTCTTTCAGGTATCCTCAGGGATTCCTTAAGAATCGCAAAACTAAACAAGTTCAGGGAATCCTCCAGAAATTTTATCACGGGAAAGTTTTTATAAAAACTGCCATTAAAATGTCAGCAGAAACTCCTGAAAGAATTCCTGGAGTAATGCACAGAAATTCTTGAAAGATAGCTCTACAAACGTCAGAAAGAATATCTCAAAGAATCTCAAGTAATATTGCCAAAACCATCCAGCTTTACTAAGTTTGATTGAAGTTATATGAAAGCCATTCGGTTTTATTATGGCAGCAGAAGGTGCCAGCAGGTTTCAAATTTTAATCAGGTTTATGAGAACCTACACAGCTTCTTTACTACGATCTTAAAACCATGACTTTTAGAATTCCTTTTACTCCTATAAAAGGTTTTATTTTGACTTCATAAACTCATGAAATGCTGTTTTGAAATGCCGTTTTAGGACTCATTCAGATTACTCTTATTATGGTCAGTTGGAAAAAGCATTTCAAAACCATTTGCCACCAGTAAATGCATAAAACGGCTAGTTGGCATTGAGAAAAGC